>WOFM01000265.1:1121309-1721309 GCA_011428145.1 Ericerus pela | reverse complement strand
GAATAATTGTGTAATTTAGGCCTGAAAAAATGTACACGTACTTAAATTTTTTCAAATTCCACTCGTATCCCAGATCCGTATTAAAGTCTCCTCCCACTTTAACGCAAATCGTCTAATTTTATTATTACAACCCAAAATAGGTTCCGTTTAGCGAGGTCCAGGATACGCTACATCTGATCTTCGAATGATTCACCATTGTATACGAGGCCACAGTGACAAACGATTTGTGGATTTTGAAAACATCCTAAAAGCCACTAAAATGGAAAATCATGTTTTGATGGTTTCTTATGTATTTGAGTGTGCAGAATTCAATTCTTTTATCAAAATGTACAAAAAACCATTTGAAACTCCTGAAAATCAAGATTCAAATTTATATTTTCTATGAAAACATACTAACCACCACTGATCGTTTGTTTTGATAAAGTACTAAATCAAGATTTTTTTTCAATGCATACTAAAGCTCTCATAAATTAATATACCATCAACAACAGTTTGTTTTAAAAAGTACCAAAGACCAATTTATACGTATGAAATTTTATTCTTCATTTCAATAAAGAAAAACTGTCGAACTTTTGATATAGGAATAGAAAAATTAAAACAGATCGTCATTAACAATAGATTCAGAATCATCTTCTGAATCATTAAGAAGTTGGAAAGGACAAGCAATCAAATAAAAAGAATGAGAAGCAGGATTTACTGTTATTCCCAAGCATTTCAAAATGGTATTAACATCTGCCAATTTTGCCTTGGAGGCTCGATTTTTTGGATGAATTACAGGTGCTTTGACTGTTACTGACATTGATTTATTCTTCCTCACCATGTCACATGAAGTTACTTCACTGCTGTAGGAATTTCTTACATTAATGTTTCATAAATCAGCAAACTTAAGCTTCATTCTCTGGAGGAGTTTCAGTTGTAGTTGGTAGTGGGCTATTTTTTGGCAGAGTTTTCAGTATATTCTCGAATCTCTCACAGTTGAGCAAATATCTGTTTTAACGGAACCAAAACCAATGTTAAAGTTGTCCTTGAAGACTCTGTAGTATGCGGCATAATTGCATTTTATTCCTTCATTTTTTTGAAAAAATCTTTTAAGCATCAAACGAACATTCAACTGAACAGAAAAATACATTCGATTTAAAACAGCAGCGCAGCCATAATGACATTCTCAAACTCTGTCAGACTTTATATCAGTGATTATGGAGTTTTTCAAGTCAGTATTGGCAGGCTTTTTCCCACCTCTTTTTTCTTTCATATCCTCATCAGGTTGAAGCATAGATTTAGCAGCATATTCCAGTTTCCTTCGACCAATGGATACAACACCGAGAAAGGCTTCCTTGCAAACTATCACCTTTCCTTGCTTTGTTTGAATGTTGCACTGAATAATGAAATTTTGTGATTTTCTCTGATGACTTTCTTCCTTTACACAAATTTGATTAAATGTAGAAATAGTTACACATTTTTGCTGGAACTGACATTCCTGAACTGCATTTGACAATGACCAGAAGTTTTTATGAAAATAATATAGGTCTTCAGGATCTACTGAGTGAATACCACATACTTTACTTGCAGTTCGGGCATGCTGACAATTTCGAGTAAGGCAACCTTTATTTCGATAATTTTTCTTCTACTTGGCCTCCAATGTGCTTTTCCAGTTAGATTTATTAAATTTTCTTCTTCGATTAACTTTAGGTGTTGCAACTGCCTCCGGATCATCCGGAGAATCCATTTTTCTTAATACTAATCACTTTCTTTTGCAATAAAATCACATCTTATTCAATCACTATCAGCAAAAAAATATTTATTTTCTTAGTGTACTAAACGTCATAGTTTTTTTTTCATTATGTACTAAGCGACACGTTTTCATTGAAAACATACTACAGAAAATTTCAACTTCAAAAATTCCATAGAAAAAATAACTGTGAAGCTATAATTTTTGGCCATTCTATAGCAGTGCTACCAATCTTTCAGTTGAAAAAAAAAAAAAAAATCATCAAAATTGATCCATGTTTGCCCTTACAGTAGTTTTTTGTGGTTTTTGAATAATTTAGACTTTGGGATTTAGTATGTTTTCAAAACGAACGTATCAAACGTCAGATCCTTCGCCAGACTGGTACAAGAATTAGGGGTGGGTAAATGCTAAAACGTTTCTTACGACTACAAAAGACGACCGTTTGACTCCGGGCGCCCGGTTTACGCGAACCCATCCAGGCCATTCGGTCGCAACTCCTGCGAAGGTGGCGGCACCTCCGGTTCTTGCCTCTGCGCCGCAGATTCCGTCGATGACGACTCGTCCGCGCTGCTGGAGGTCGTCGACTGCGCACGCGCGCGATCGCTGGATGGCTGCAGCACTTGGCGTCTGGCAATGTGCTTCAGTCGAACCGCACCATCGCCGCTCCCTTCGCCAACGTACGTCATCGAGTCCGAATCGCCGTAGACGATCGAATAGTTTGGACCAGTGGTCGCATTTTCAGGCGCCATCATCTGCGGCTGCACTTCGTACGGTGGTCCTGTCGCCGTCCGCAGCCAGGAGCCGTCCGTTGGCACTGCACTTTCGTTTCGTTTCCATTCGCGTGGCAGCAAATCGGTGCCAAAATAGTATGGTCGACGTTCGATCCGCTGGTCGGATCCGGATAGGATGGCCGTCGCGATACTCGCCGCACAAATTAATAGTAAACAGATTTCGAACTGACGCGACATTATTTCGTTGTGGTTGTTGTTGTTGTTGTTGTTGTTACGTTTGATTAGCTGCTCTTTTTCGTGCCGGCTAAATGGAAGCTGTTCACTCGATTAGGCGACGATGTCGTGTGAACGGTCTGCACGTTAATAACCTACCTACGTCGAACACTCGTCGAACCAAAACAGCTCATTATCGTCGATATCGATCGATATTTTTTAATTGGTCATTGTTCCAGAGGGATACGTAAATATTTTTGAAGTTAAAAAAAAAAAAGAAAAAAAAAAAAAAAAAAAGCAATGCCGTTTAAAAGCCCATAAAATTCTAATGACCGTACGAACGACCCCGATAATTGCCGACCTAAATAAACGTGGTAATTGCACGAAGTCTCGCGTTATTAAAATTGCGCACATTCCGGAGTGTGGAAAAATGGAAATTAAACTACCATAGGGGTCGGTAAGACGTACCCCTATAATACTGTAGATGAAACAGGGTTTTGAAAACGAAACGAAGCAAGCAAGTGTACAGAGAGGTTATAATATGTACATGTTATTTTTTAAGTACGTTTTAAAAAAAATATATACTTATTAAAATTTCCCGAGTATTCGGACCCAAGGGTGGGGGGAGTGGGTACGTTTTTCGTTTCATAATTTTCTAAAAATTTTGGCGCTATTTTTGAAAATTCTTTTTTTTTTTCTTTTTTTTTTGTATGCTTTTTTACGTTGAGTCCATTTCCAGGTGTAATTTTGATTGGATGGTTTCGAAATTTGGAACACATATTCGGATCCATCTAAGGAAGAATCTTATTGTGTTTGGTCTGGATCAGGCGCATAGTCCAGCCGACAGGTGAGTTTATGTACATTTTTCATTGAACAACGTACAGGTCATAATTTTCAATCGATAGGCTTAAAATTTGGTATACATAATTACGGGCTTCATGTCAAGTATAGTACCTACAAATTTTGGTGCGGATAGGTCTTACGGTACATCTGATAGGCGCGATTTTGTTGCAGTTTTGGCAGATTAATGGCTGTAAAAGGAGTCATTTTCAGGGTATAGTCACAAAATTTGGTACAGATCTAACAAGATTCCAAATTTGGTTCCCATTGATATTACGGTTCATTCTATGGGGCTGTTGGAGGTGCTAATTTTTCATGTTATCTCAATAAAAGTTGCAATTCTCTTTCAGCAGTCACAAAATTTAGAACAAAAAATTCCTTTCATACAAGAACTAAATCTACTAATTTTGGTTTTGATTGGTCGATTTTCTACCAACTTATTAGCTGTTCAGTGTGGTTTTCCTTCTTTTACCCTTCTGATAATGGTCCTGAAAAATTCATTTTCTAACCATCATCGAGAAATCTACTCGTCTTAATGTAAAACCAACACGATCTCAGAAAAAAGTCAATTTGTTAAAAAAAACAAAAATATTTAAATAGTAAAATCATAGCTTACAGTATATCAAAATTATTTCATCGACAATCTGGAAAGATAAAAACAAAAAAATTTTTAAATTCCCAATTTTCCAAGGAATATAAGGAAGGTAAGGAAGGAATGTAAGAAATAAACAAAATTACCTTCCCATTACCTATCACTAATCACATTCGTGAATTATATGTTCCCATAATAATTTTGAATACACATTTGGGTGTTTCAAAAAGTTATATAAACCTGTTGTAAATGGAAAAAAATTCAATACAAGCAACCAGTAAAGCAATTAACGATATATTAGAAGTTGGTGTTGGTTCAGGGGCCGATATCTTAGATGATAGTAGTCGGGAAATAATATATATTATTTGAATGTTGGTTGGGAACATTGAACCCTAAGTTTTTATTGATATCTTTGTTATTAGTCTGCTATGTATTCACTTCTCCTGTAACTAGTTACAACCTAAACAACTCCTCGTTAACTCTCTTAATAAACTATGATCTGATGTATCTAGTATTTATGTGATTTCTGTAATAATTTTACTGTTTGTCAAAGTATATTTTCTTCTCATACTATATGGACATCAGGCCCCCTATATCCAATAATAGTGCTTTATCACGGCTGCTTATCAATGTTTTATCAGTTCTATAGTAAAAATGTATCAGAACTTTAGTCAGTGTGATACCTCCAAAGGCTAATTAACGTTCGATCATTAATACTGAATTTCACTAGATTAACAACTTATTGAGCATGGTGCATTCAAGCATGAACCGTTAATATAATGATTAGATATAGTGATGTCTTGACACTATATCTGCTGTGAGAATTGACAAAAAATATATATTTCCAGAAAGGATAACTACAGTATGGTAAGAAAGTTTGTTGAAATTGAAATTTGGTAACATTGGCTAAAACTGGAGAGGACCAGTTATTTGTTCGTCATTTAGTTGAAAGTTCTTAAGGTGGAATTATAAAATTCATTATTCCTAATGTATAATATCGTAGTCCCGGGGACATGATTTTGCAGTCTTAAATGAAAAATTAGATGATGAACCTCATGCATCTAACCCGAACTATTTGTCAGGTTTATACAATGCAGATGTTTTGAGAAGATATATATAAGTACAGCAAGTGAAAAATAAAGTGACTCATTCTTTTTTGCTCAACTGCAATTAATACATTTTAATGATATTATGATATTCAAGGATGTAGGTATGTAGTTCAACCGTGAAGGGGATTACTCATCTTTACAACCTTCCCTTTGAACCTCCTCCTCCACAACAATACCATTTCCAGCAAGAAACATTCATTATTTTTAGCATTGAAAATGCTTCTCGAGTCAAGTTGTGAAGAATTGCCCATCACCCAATTTTTACCAATTTTTTATGCATGAATTGTATGAGAAGGGGTAGATAATGATGGTAAAAAAGGTGGAAGGAGAAAACAGTAACTGTTGGAGTTACACTGATTGCTTGAGCACTTGTTGGCTACATTGATATATATTTACTATTACTAGTTATTCTCTCGATACGTGTTCGTTTGTCACTCTCCTTTCTGGTGTTATTAGAGTTAACATGTCCTCTGTTACTTTTTATATAATAAACAATTACTTGGTGCAGTATTGGAGTGTTTCCTGTTATTAACTGTATTTAATCTACTTCTTCATTTTCATCTACTCAATAAATTATTAGACATACTGCCCCAATGTCCAACAGTAACGAAAAATAAAATGGAGGTGGTAACGTTTTTCATAGTTTACAGAACAAATACAAAAATAAAATAGAAATGAAAAATGAATAACTCTTACTTATTATGCTTGGTGCGATATTAGCCCTCAGGGTTGGAGGTAGATATGTTTTTTGTTTCATGACCTCAGGAAAATTTTGGCATCAATAACTCAAATTCATATAATACACATATGAACAAACATGAGTTAATTTTTTTTTTCCATGATACAGGTGGTAATTTTTGTCCGACAATCATTAGGTATGAACATTTACAGTAAACCAATAAATTTTGGTGCAGATCGGCATGATGGTACTTCCAGTATCACCAATTTTGTTTTTATTTTATTGATAAAATGTACGAAATTTAAAAAGAATATTCATTATAATTTATTATAGCATGCTACCAATTTTGGTGCGGATTGACTGGACGGTACTTCCGGTAAATGTTTTTTTTCCTCCTTTTTTTTTTTTCTAATTTGCACGAACTTTTATTTTTACAAAAATTAACCACATGTTAATGTTTTCTTATTTTTGTTTTATAACTGTATTATATTTCTTTGAGTTTATTTAAAATTATATGATTATTTACCATACTTTATTATCTTTATTAATTTTTCATTTTTTCAAGAAATAATACTTTTAAATTTCACGTTATATGTGAAATCTGTGAATTATTTTAGGTGAAGCTTTTTTTTCCCATCTAAAGATAGTCCCTACCCCCGGAACGGTTCCTTATAAAATATGTCTTTGATAACATATCACAATCAGCTCTAACATAAGGTTGAAAACAATTTTATATTGAAGTAGGTTCAAACAGATTTAATAAAAAATATTAAACGTCACCCTTAATCGAAACACAAAATTCGATAGGTTAAAAGTTTACGTGTTATCTCCATCGGACAAATCATATTCTTCTTCTTCGTCTTCGTCACAATCTTTACCAAAATCCTCGTAAAATGCATTTGCGAACACAATTTTACCCACAGTCATTTCGTCATCAGCCACATAGCAGTCACACGTATCACCTTCGATGATGATTTTTTTCGCCTTTACCAAATTCTCGTCCAAACTGATCGCATGAATGTTTTGCAGCAATTTGGTAGCATTGTCTGTCGTACAGTTGCAGTCGTCGAGTAAAGAATATGGTAACCTTTTAAGGCTGATCCGATTCCAGTTGGCCAGTAGCTTTTCGTCCAATTCAAAAGTATACGAATAACTAGAAAACGAGAATTTTTTTAAGCATTTCGAAGGTAGTACATTAATGGCGACGCATGGGATTTAGCATTTAAGTATGTAGGCTAATATATATGCAGCTGCCAGTTATATAGTTTTGTTGACTATATTAATCCCTCGGCCCTGCTGCCACATCTGAATCCAATCATTGAAATTCATTAAAGGAGAGCCATATTTTATCAACACCACATCTACAAATGTTGCTCCAGTTAAAGAGTTGACTTAAAATTGGTCAAAACGTTTTTCCCCATCGTAGATTAAAAATGCAGCAATAAAACGTTTTCGAATGATTTTTGAACTCGACCCAAACCCTGAAAGGACCATAAAAAAAGGAGAATTTTTCTCTTGAAAATTGAACAGAAGATCCTCCAGGGCCATTTATTTGCGAGAGATAGTTACAGATCTTCTTAAATTGTTTTGAACAATATAAACTGTGGCAAAAACTGATAAAATTTCAACTAATCAACCAGAATGAAACAAATTTGAGATTAATACATGAAAATCGTAATAATTACAGCCTATTCCGGCCGTTGTTTAAACTTTTTCACTCGTTGAAAATATAGTTTTGTAGAGGTAATGACGGATTTCATGGTTTGAAATAAATTTAAGTTGGAAAAATTAGTATGTTTTATGACATAATAATCCTGAGAAATTCAATTTAAGAGACAAAATAGGCAATAAAGTATCTGAAAGGGGTATAAACGCTTTAACTTTTAATGTAAACTCGTCACCCTGCAACGAAACCAGCCAAAGTCCAAAAATGCTATTTTTCAGGAGAGTGAAAAGAAAGTTCATAAAATGTTAAAATTTTTCAGTTATCATGTGGGATGTGAAACCGATTGTAGTATATTAATAAGAGGAACACTGTAAAGAAATTTTATTATTTTCATCCAAATTAAGGGATTTATAAATAGAATTGCGCAGACGTATCATCCAGAGGCAGGTATCTCAAATCTCACATAAGTTACTTTTGCTCTGAATATTGAACACAAAATTTGACGTATTCAGCCATTTATAAATAAATATAATATATGTCCTTAAGTAACTTTTAATTTTTTAATAATGGTATACTCTGTCTTCTTCAAAATCCATGTTCTTCCCCGTTTATCCGCTAGAGTAGGCTATTTGCATTACTCCAGCAACTTCTCTCTTTTCTCCAGTCCCTACAGCAGTATTTCTATGAGCTGATCATAGCCTGTTTCAGGAAGGCACGACTTGGCACATCACAAAGCACCTCTGCGCCTATATTAGTTTTTCTAAAAACCTGTTTTACCCCACATTTCTCCTACCGTCTCACTCTTCTTTTTTTCCTTTATAATTGCCAGAAAACTGAACATTGTAGCCGAACTAACACTACCTATCTATTTTTCTTCTTATTAAGCAGTTACAGCAATGTTGTATTTGAATTGATTTGTAGCCTATGTATTTTTGTCTATCTTTCATAATTTACATACCTACTGTATTTCATGCTTTCCGACAGCATTGTTTTATTTTGGGATTTGTTTTTTCATACGCGAATTTTACTGTTTTTTTGATACTCTGTGTTTTTTAATATGATGAGTTAAGCTTTACTGGTAATAGTGTAGTTCTGGGATCGACAACTTGGTTTGAATATTGAAACACACACGCGAGTCATTTCTTCAGGCATGTGGCTAAATTCAGTCAGTGTCAATTCAGTACATGTTTAAAAATGGGTTTAAAAACAAATACCTGGCTGACTATCAGGGAAACATCCAACTGACGATTATAATATTGCAATCCGAGTGTGGAATTATTCGTATGTTGATTCTGAAAATGATTTATTGTTCTTGGTCAATACGTTCTTTTGGTCTTTTCCGGTCTTTGTGAAAGGAGTTGTCCTACTCAGTTGGTATACCATACTTTGAGTGCAAAAGTAGCTAAATTAGTTTTTGAAAAAACCTATCTAAAAAGTGGAGTTAAGTTACTTCTGCACGAACTGATTCATTCATCCCCAGACTGAAGATAGTATAACATGGATTTAGTATTTGTTTGAATTTCGAAGCAATATAGACTTGCCATAGAAGTGCTAAGTGATAGAGGGCAGAGAATGGAAAATATTGGTATATACAACGAAAAAATGATATTTTTAGACTTAGGCTATAGTTTCGTTCTGGGGTAGCCTCAAAGAGGAGTTTACAAGCCTTCTTCGAGCTGTCTCTTATTCAGCTGCATGCATTGGATAAATAATTAATTATTTTTAACAGATCTTTTGCGCATTATTTCCTTTCTTTCGATGAACGTTACGGCAGACGCTGCTGAAAAGTTAACTTCGAACCTTACCATTATAATTTAAATAAAAAAGAACACTCATTTCGGTATCGTTTAAAACATTGGAAAAGGAAAAACAAATAAAATATTCAAAATTCAATTAAATGAAAAAGGAAAAAAAGAATACCCATCATCGACGATCGCTGTTGTACTAAGCTCAGTTAACGCAGTGGTATCGATTTTTGACGTTTATAAAACGTCTAATAAAAATTATCTTTACTTCATCACGTCCGAACGATATAAATATACCTAAAGCCAGCGAACGAATCAATCAAATTTTTTTTATAAAAGGTTCGAACAGACTTTATTTTTCACACGATTCTCTTTTACCGTGAAAATTTTATAGAAAGATAAAAATATAAATAGAGCTACTCGTCGTTCATAAATGTATAAGAATAACAATAAATTCTCTGAATAAGACATGAAAATATTCGCATTTTTTTTCCTCCCAAAAACGGAGCGCGAGATAGTCCGTCTTTAGACAGTCTAGACACGAAAAAATAAAATGAATGATATTCCAAACCAATTTTCTTAACAAGTAGACAATAAACAAAAAACCAATTTGAAACCAGACGAATGAATTCAATTTTCTTTTTTCTTTTTTTCATTCGTTCACTTCTCAGTTACCTATACAGTGAACGTACGAATTTCTGGTCATGGATATTTTGTGTTGAAACTCCGTACCTACAATAATATTTCGACGAAGAAGTGAAAAAAATCGTGACAACATAACCATTGATCACAGTGGACAAAAACTCAATGGGGGATAGACCCCATACGTTTTCAATTTAAGAATGAATGAAACAAAAAAGATAAAAAGTACTTAGCCGAACTGCAGGTGTATACCCGCTAAAATATTACTATCTCACGCGAAAAAATTGAAAATTTTGTGAATTAAAAATTTTATCTGACTGTTTTATAGGTAATTTTCTCAGTTTATGGTATCTAATTTATTCTAAAATAAAATAATTTTAATACCCCATTTTGAAGGGATAAAAAAAAATTAAAACTGTTGATTCACCAGAGAAAGGCGAAATTTGCACGCAAATATTATCTGTATTTTAGCAAAAAAAAAACCAAAAAAAAAAACGAATTCGTTGTGAAGAAGGGACGAAAATATTATCAAAAGAAAATGATAAACTAAATTATAAATTGAAGATATCTTATATGGGCAAAATCGACGTTGTTGGAGGTGAGTTTTATAGTGGAGAAAAGAATAAATTATTCAGGAGGGTCTTAGAGGAAGAGGATTGGACTGCAAAAACTTAATAGGACAGGATAGTAAACTGTGAGTCAGTGTAATTTTAAAGAGGCTTCCCAGCTACTGTCTGCTTCATCTGAAAAGAATGCAGGTATCAGAGAAAATTTCGATAACTATCTCTGACAGGTAATAATGATTCTTCAATTTTCCAATCTTACAGACTTTATTTTGTGACATCTGATTACCTGTAGCCTTCCCCTCACGTCACCATTGACTTGTACTATTACTACGATAGGGAACGGCTCTCGAATTCTAAGTTTATAATAACGATAAGGTAAATGGGAAATACGCCGATTCCCCAACAGAAATAAATTCCCAAAGTCTAAGAAACATCAAAGACACGTCGACTAACTACTCTTAACGATATGGTGACGTGTAAAATTACAATATCGATCATCGATGAACCAAATCTTATCTCTCTTGACTGTTCACGTTTTTGGCCTAAGAGTGAACAGTCAGTCTCGTTTTAGACGTGATAGTTTTTCGTTTGTCGTGAATACGAAACATTATTCACGACAAAATACAGCTCTTTTATACGACAGCAAGTCACCATTTAAATTGTTTTTACCGATACTTTCGAATGTGAATGTCAGTAGTGGACTTAAATAACTCGCGATATTATTCCTTCAAATTCAAGACGAATATCCGCTCGAGATTTGATGGTTCACCGAACTTTGAGAACCATGAGGCGATGTGATGTATAACCTGCACAACCTGACATTAGTTACCATACTTGTAAGTAACCTTTTTGATTGTAATAAAGTGTATACTGTGATAATGGGTCGGCCAACTTATTTATTTCCACTTATATAAATTCGCCTGATATACTTCGTAGGCCTTGGGAGCTATCGCTGGTAGGCTGGTGGCCTAACTGTTTGAGCTGGTTTGTGGTTTCGACTCTACGATTGATCGAGACTTATTAATATACTTCGAATCGTGATATCATTCCCTATACTCGGGATGTATGTTCATTTTCGGACGTCACAATTTAAACTCAATATCACAATCAACTCCTTAAGAAACAACATCACAATTAATTAACTACTAATTTCTGATAATATGTTGAAACCTATTATTTACATCATCTAGTATAGAAATCTAACTTTAAATTTCATCTTTCAATAAAAGGCAAGATAGAAATAATTCTCCTTTCTAAGTAGGGGATGTGTTTGTCTGTAAATTTTCTGAAGACACAAAATGGCCGACCATGATGGCATAAGCTAGTCAGCATATTTAGAGTTGTACATCGGTGAGAATAAGTGGCTATTATTCCTAGAATTAGGAATACCGACTATCTATAATTTTTTTTCCACGTTTATACTAACGATGAGAATTGTTTGTATAAATGGGAGAGAACAATGCAATAATTCTTTACTCTAAACTAATGGTTAAATTGGTAGCCTACTTCTGAAAGTCAAATCTTAATTAACATCTAGCATACTATTAATTTCCATAGAATCATGGAAACTAATTACGTTGTCAAATTTAACTAATATAGACAGAATAATGAGAGCACACAGTATTCAGTTTTAAATGATCAAAAAAAGTACGAATAACTAAGGTAAATATTCATTAACATGTTAAGCCGGTCCCACACGATGTGCGTATTTGGCAAATGTTATTCGGCAAATATTTGGCCGAAACATTTGCCTCGCTGCTTTGCAGCTCCTACATTACACCATGAATATACAAACTTATTCACGTGTGTCATGTAGGAGCCATCTGCAAGCATTCAAATATTCGTCATCCCTTTGACTCGCAAATTATTTACCGACAACTGCCGGAACCTAGACAAATGTTTGCCGAATGTTTGACAATGCCGAACATTCGCATTGGCATTTCTCCCACACGATGCGCAAATGTAGACGAATGCCGAATGTTCGCTGAATACGCGCATCGTGTGGGACCAGCTTTAGAATGAAAGAAAAACTTTGTGAATAAGTATTGACGCAAAAATACATTTTTAATTACAAAATATTCTGAAACGCAGCAACTGAGGAATTTATTTCAGTTTTCCAACAAAGCTTTTGAAATGTGAGCTAAACAACCAGTTGCATTACCTAATTATAAAATCTAAAAAAATTCTTTGAACGTAATATGGAAGAGGAATTAAAATAAACTTATTAGGTATGTATATGATATGAGTACGATAGTAGTTCAGTGAACAAAAAAAAAAAAAGAAATTCCTCTGGGCCAATTTTGCTCACTCGATTTTGCTCCGATTCATATGGAGTTCTCTGCATTTATTATACCAGAATTGTCTTTATGGTTGTTGGTTTTTAGAAATTTTACAAACCACACCAATTTTTAGAATTACTGATATCTAAAATTGAATAATTTTTAAGAACAGATATCTGTCTAATTAATCTTCGTATGAATGTTCCACCAAACATCAATCATAAATACAAACTTTGGAAAAAATATCCCAAAAATTTAAGTCATTTTTTTCAAAATTCAGCAAGTAAAAATGTGTGAGAAATTACTGTTTGTACAAGAACCTGTAAATTACACAGACTACTACTGAAGTGAATGTTTTCTTACATTTACAAAACTTCGAACAATTTAGAGACAAATCTTTTTATTTATTATAATTCAATCCTACAAATCACATAATATTAACACTTTATATCTTCAATTATTCTTCATTACTTTAAGTTTAATTCTATCTTATAACTTAGTGAAACATAATGATCTACAATCTTCTAGTGTAGACACCTTAATTTTTCCATTTAAGAGTAGTCAAAGGAATGAATTTTTCTTCAATTGAAGAGAACATTTTATTGTCATATTTCAAAATGGCCAACCTAAAATAGGTGACGTGATGTCGGAACATCCGCAAAATATGATAACTTTTCATAGTCAGAATATCTGGTGGTGTTCATCCATGAGAACAGGTATTATATAAGTGGCTATTATTCCTAGAATTTGGAATAATAGTCGTCTATATTTTGTTCGACACGTTTTTATATATGAAATAAAATGTCAACAAAAAAGTGACGGAACAACTACATTTTTCCAATCTTTTCTTCTTCCAATCCCCTCTCCAAGTAAGACTCAATCTGTCAAATAAACATTTTGATGTTTTTTTTATTCACTTTTTACTCTTATATGAAGCAAAAATGTTTAGTTAAAATATTTATGAACTACACTCTATGAAATTTTTGACTAATATTTTACTGATACGATACAATCATCATATAACTCTGACGCCTAAATACACTACTCACATCATCATTCCTAATTCCTAGAATCAAAATATTCTTTTAAAGTATCTAATTATATTCTTAATTTTCAAACTATTATTTACTGTCTAATAATCAATTTTTCACAATTTTACGAATATTGTATAATTATTTGCATATTCAGCAAATATTGTGTTCTCTAAATATATTATCACCACTCTTTTGAACACACATATTACCCACAAGTCTGGCTTTTTAGATATACCGGGTGAATCGTTTTGACACGTACCATATGAAAACCCCATTTGGTGCGTGCTAAAATGATTCACAATGTAAAGCTGTACAGATGAGATGAATGTGTTTGCACCACAGAAAAAAAACGTACTTTTATTGTTTAAGAAATGAATCAGTAAAAGGTGTTTTGCTGTAACTTTCCTGCATCATTGAAACACAAGTTTGCTATTATGTTTCATGGATGTTTGACCAAAGTTTCACAAATTTTTCACTGTATTGTTTTTTGCTGCAATTTTTTTGTTGACTGATCATAATGTAATATAAAATTCCTATTTTTTTTTTCGATGCTTTACTGAAGTTTCAAAAATGATTCAGTGGAGGGTTTTTCCTGCAATTTTTTTGTCTCGTGGCCACATAAATTTGCATTTTTTCATGAATATTTCACAAAAGTTGACCACAAATTATCAATTACTGATAATTTTCGTAAAATGTTCTGGTGCAAATACATTTATCTCACCTATACAGTTTTACATTGTGAATCATTTTAGCACGCACCAAACAGGGTTTTTGTATGGTGCATGTCAAAACAATTCACCCGGTATAGGTACCTAATAATCAAATAATATGTACCTACAATTTACCACTTCGTTATTTTTAATCACCATTGAAATACTAACACAGCTTCTGATATTCTTGTAAATTACTTCTCATACATAATTAGTGCTGAACATTAGCCTGTAGTGAGTAAGTACCACCAAATGTCCATTACACTCAGGTAATCTTACTTACTAAATTTTTACTACGGTATAACTAACTACTAGGCCTAACTCGAACTCATCATCCATGAATCTCCTTCCAAAATCATAAAAGAGAATCTTGACCTATCTTAAATAACTGTAGATAAATAATTAAAAAAGGAAAACAAAAAATTTAAAACTCAAAAGGTATTGAAAATCATTTAAGTAATTATATTGCAAAATTTTTCCAGTAGATCCTTAATTTTTGTTTTTCTCAGTCGAGTTTTGGTATTGATCTTGGTCTTGATAGTATAACTAGGGCGTTGGTATTGGTATGGAACAAGGACAGAAAGTGAACGATTCAGATCAAAACTAATTTGGTTCATCACTTGATGTAATGTAATGTAAACATACTGGGTATAGACCGTACACAGTTAATACATATCGTGGTAAAACAATAATTATCAATCAGATTGTTGAAATCAATTCTTAAATGGTGATTAATAGAGGAATGGATAGGCTTAGCATAATAATTCGTAGTCGTGAAATCAAAGACAGTATGCAGTTGTTTCTATTAGTCAAGCTTATAATGGCGTACGTGATGTACCCTTCAGCACTGATTACTTTTCGACAAATATTATCATCACTGTTTTACTCAACCCAACACTTAACACAGTCGTATTTTAAACGAACGTTTTGCTTAAGATCTATATAGTATACCTACTTGTAGAATAAAATCCATGTTATAATTAAAGTACGTCGTAATTAAAAGATAATGACCTTTCCGCAAATATTATTCTTCAAGTCGTATCGATTGCCACATAAAAAGAAAAATACAAAAAGCGTTTATATCAACATCCTCAAAGACCATAAAAAAAACTAAACGAACGCCATTAGAGGTTTATTATTGGCCACGTTTTTTAATATGCTTAGGTACCCTATGCCGATAAAAACTTCGGCAGATAGCCTAAAATAAATTTGAAGTAATAATGAAAAAAAGTTAAGACCATCCATTACCAAGATAGGTATAGCCTACCCTTCTAAACCCACATTTGCACAATTTATCAAAACTTATTAAACTTTTAATCGTTCCTTATACCGGAAGTGAGTATAGCCTAAAAAACGTCGTTAATTTTTCAGAAAACACACACACAAAACTTTTCGTACACCTATAACATCCAGAATCAATTTAGTCGTCTAAGGCCAACATATTTTTTCGGCAGCTCATAAAATATTTCATCAAAAAAGGAAAAACAAGAAGTGAGAGAGGAACAAAAACAAAAACAAAAGAATTGAATAGCGTGTAAAAACTTTTTGAGAAAAGTTTTCACGTTCGTCTGCGTATAATTAAAAATAAAAGTTAAATTTATTTTACAAAAAAAAAAAAATAATAATAATGAAGCAAAAAACTCTACAGAAGCAAGCCACGCAAACAAATGTAGGTTTTCTTAAACAAAAAAACAAAGGAAAATAAAACTAAATAAATAAGTAAATAAATTAGTTGATAAATAAATAAATAGATGTCAAAAAAACAAAATCAAAATATCAAAGTGTTGACTAAAAATTACGTAGGCTACGTTTGAAATAAAGTGTCGAGAAAATTCATTATGAATTATCGAATTGTGAAGTTATAAAAAAATTTACACGATTTGAATTTTTTGCACAGTCGAGGACACATTGGAAATATGATGTTTTTATTTAATTTTCATTATGTTAAATAAACGTACACGTCATTCCATTTTTAAGTAGGTTTTATATTGAAAATCTGCTCATTAATCTCATGGAACGATCTGAGGGTGAGGGTGGGTACGTTTTTCGTTTCATAACTCAAGACAAATTTTCGCATTAATAGCTCAAATTCATATATATAAACCAATTTCTTGTTACCATCCGGTAGTCACGAAATTTGGAACGAACATTAGTATTGAGCCAAAGACTTGATCTATTAATTTTATTATGGACCGACCGTACAGTACATCCGGTATGGCTATTTTCGTTTTTGTTTTGGCTATAAAATTTTCAATTTTCTACCGATAGCTACGAAATTTGAAAAATTTATTCACTATAAATTTTAATTACTTTTTATAAATTTTGGTGTGAATCGACCGTACCTACGGTACTTACGGTATGATTATTTTCGTTTTTGCTGTAGCTTTCCAATTTTCCACCATTTGCTACGAAATTTCGAACAAATATTTGCTATAATTTATTGTAACTTGCAATGAATTTTGGTGTGGATCGAGTGTAGGGTACATCAGGTACTTATGGCTATTTTTATTTTTGATTTGACTATAAAATTTTCAATTTTTGACCAATTGCTATGAAATTCGAAACAAATATTCATTATAATTTATTATAACTCGCTACAAATTTTGGTTTGGATCGGTCGTACAGTACATCTGGTAACACTATTTTCGTTTTTATTTCGTCTATAAAAAGCCTAATTTTGGACTAATAGGAACTTAATTCTGAACAAATATAATTATAATAATAAATTAATAACTTTTTAGTGACTACCTAATTTCATAATTTTCTATAACATACTTTTTCTAACGGAGCAGCTGCTGGGTTAGAGTTTTCATGTTAGGGTAACACTGCTAAATTCTTTGAGACCTGGGAAACAACGAATTCGGTTTTGTGTTAGTGTGCATGGGTCGAATCATGAATACACTTAAGTACACACCCACACTAACAAAACAATCATGGTTTTTTGTTTTTGTTTAAATTTTTCACTTTTCGTTGCACATGACGTCATGTTTTCACTATGTTCCTCGGGTTAAAAATTTCCAATTTTAAAACGTACATGAGTCATTAAAAATGATTTCTTACAATATAAAATAAAAGCAACTCTGCTTACCGAGCAGCTTCTTCGATTCATCTGGAGTTTATTGTCTCTTCTTAGCAATAGTTTAAGATTATTTCAAATCACTTCTACGGCTGAATCGTTAAACCAATTGAAACAAAATTTTTTGGAATTTTAGAATATTGTATATTCAATGTGTGTACCATATTTTGCGTTTATTCCTTGAAAATTTGGTATTTTAGAACCATTAAAGTTCCAAAAATGAAACATAATAGGATGTACAGTACCCATCATCTGGCCTATCTTGACCAAAAACAATAAGCCCCATCCTTGTCTACATTAGAATAAGTGTAAGAGATTTCATCACCATTGGATGAAAATTACAATCTGTACCTTCTTATCCATGTTACATAGAAATGTGTACGTAGGTATGTAATAATTACCCAATTATTCATAAAGAATAACAGGTAAAGTGACTGACTTTTTATTTATTGTCTATATTCATTCAGATATGTCAAAATGGGAGTATATCTTGCTCCATTTTTTCATAACGTTAATATTTTTTCATTAAGAGTGGTTTACTTTTTAACTTTAGGTTGTCATCTTACTGTTAACTTCAAAAAAAATTATATTTTTGATAAAGTATTATCTAGATTTTGTTTGTTGGAAAATGGATATTATGAAGACTTCCTACCAGTGGTGACGGATGTATTCATACACTCGCTGGTAGGTTGTGTGGCCGGTCCCTACATTTAGTGGGGCGAACACACTTTTGGTTCACAGCCTATACGCCATCACCACGTATAGTCTAAATGTAATACTGAGCAAGGCTCACTCAGATGTGGTTGAAATTGTAGTTGTGCGCATGCGCTACCCACTGTGCCCTACAGATATCATGAAACATCAATGTTTGCTACCCACAGGTTGATGCTACCCCTTTTTTTATACATTCCCCCTAAAAACAAAATTTTGTGCACTAACATGTTTGACAGCTTACAATTCCAAAAGTATGGTTCCTATGAAAAATGTGTGGATGACCTAATTTATTGATAATTATATAAGAAAATTTTTCACCAGAAATATACTTTTCTGAAAGGTTAACCCATCGGCGATAAAGTTAGGAAAACATCTGTGACTCGTGATTTAAAACGTCTCGAGTGGCTGAGGGGGAGTATTAACTTGAAAGTTTATATGTATTCGATTTTACATATTTAACCCCTTAATGCAACAAACATTCAAGGAGCAAAGTATTATTCAAATTTTTCGCTGAGTAAAATAGGGGATGGAAATGTGACTGACGTTTTGGTCCGCCGAATTACCTGTAAATGTACTTATCTAATTATGTATTATAATGTATACGAATATGAATTTCAATTAATAATGCCAAAGGTTTCCTGTGGTTATAAAACGAAAAATAAATTTACTCCTACCCCTAGGTTTTAATACCAGACCGAATTTTAATACGTAGATTTTCTTCGAAAACCCACATAATAGATAGAAGAAAAAAATTGATAACATTGACACGGTACCTTCCATACGTATATACCTATTGCATATGGTCGACCCACGTCCCCAACTTCTCAAGACCACCCCTTATCCACTGATGGTAATGTTTTGCGTCCGTTACCGGCGTCGTAAATTAATTAACTTTCGGCCTGACGATGCCACAAACTGCAAACTATTCGTATTTTACGAAAAATTTAACTCGAATAAAAGTTAGGTAGGTACTAGGTAGGTAGATAGGTAGGCAGGTAGATACACGTGTACATACGTTGGCTAAATATAGCCTATGTTTAAGAGAGAACGTGAAAACGTAAAAGAAACGTTCGTTTATTGGTTACCAACCAACCCTTGAAGCAGAATTTACTCGGTTATTGCGGAAAAAGTGTATAAATGGGAAGAGCGGGGGCTAGAGGGAAGAGAAGGAAATAAAATATATATATATAAAAAAAAAAAAAACTCCATGTAGTATAACAGTTCGGGCATCGGTGTGTTTGACCTATGGCTTCGAAAATACGTCCACATCTGCCTCTTATCTTGCGGTTCTTTTTTCGGTGTTTTTTTCTTTCTTCTTTTTCTTTCTTCTTTTTTTTTTTTTTTTTTTTTTTTTATTATTATTTTTCGCCACATTTTTCCTACAGGGCTTTACCATTACATCGGTTCCGAACCCAAGTTGTTTACTTGTCGAGAAAATGGCGCAGAAGTAGTTTATAATCTACGAAAATATAGCGAACCTTTGGCGCGAAAGTAAACGAACAAATAATATGGAACTGAGAGATCGTTTTGGCAGTTTCCTACGAATAAATTCCATAGCTTACTAAATTTGGCAAGAACAATCGAGTGAAATTCGCTTCTTTTCAGCAGTAGCGACCGAAGGAAGCAAATAAAAATGTTGGAGGGGAAAGGCAAAAATAAAAATTTAAGTGAAAAGTGTTCTTCTTAAACTGGGGAATAATGTGGATGGTGTGTTCTCTTCGATTAAGGTCGAATTTTAGGAGGCCTAGCTTTTTAAATTTGTCGAAGTACGAGTGTATGCTGGTTAGGAAACAATTTGCAACCGTTAAGTATAGTCTGCTCTTCAAATAACCGAATAATTTACATTCACTCATTTTTAATGCATACCCAGGGACCATAGAAATCAAATTTACTCATGTGAAATTAAGTTTTTTTCATAGCTCTTTAATATAGTGGAAACTGCTTATTAGGGATACCGGATAAAGGGGACAGCCGCGTGATTGAGACAAATTTATGAAGTCCCAAAACAATTGATGTAAAACTATAGGTAACCAAACCGGTTATTGGGGACAATGCATCGGTTTATTGGGACAAAGGAAGTCCGTAAACAAGGAAAAATTTCTCTTAAACTGTTGTTAAAAGGAATGATAATCTTATTTCAATTCATTAGCGATAGTATATGTTAGTCTTTGTAAATATTCTTCCTACCTTTCATAATTTAATGCTGTCTTGAACCTACTTGTTTCAAGTTATGTTGTGAAAAAGTACCTCCTACCGTCTTCTTCCAACTAAAACCCCAGTCATCTTTTTTGTTTTGTTACAAATACATATATGTAGATATGTATAATATAACTACGGTATTCAATAATTTAACTGTTTCTAATGTGTCTGTACCAGAAGACCAATACTGAAATTCACCATTACTTTTTTTTTCATTTGAATGCTCAATATTGTTTAATTGAGACATTGTATTATAAGGACAAAAAGGCTACTGCTCAATATGTTCCTGACAAGAGGTTTTCACAGTAATTTGTTATAAGTAAGCTACGTTTCTTATTATTCTCAGTTAAATTTTTTTTTTTTTCAACTGAACTGCAGTTTAAAAACAGACCCTTTATGAGTGAGTAGACGTTTTATCTCAAAATCAATAAGATGTTAGGTCTGGTGACTGTGGCTACATTATCCCTTTAATGCGATGAAAATTAGGAAAATGAATCATATTTATGTAATTGCTGCTTTGACTATTACTAAGTACATACAGACTAATCTTATTGATAAAATTACAAAGAAACCTCACTGTTATTAGCATCCAAACATCTGTTGAAACTATTTTCATACATTCTGATTTTATTAAATCAAAGAGCTGAATGTGTGAAACTCCCAGTAATATCTCAATAATTAAATCATTCTTTGTATTTATGAAAGTGTTACACTTGTTTATCATTGTTTATATTTATTGGACTTTGGGAGTAGGTAGAACTTGAATGTTGTGGTATGCCAGGGGGATACATTTGACAATCCCTTTAAAGTCCCTACAATATCATTCAACCAACTTGTTTTAGTGTAGTTGGCACCTCAGCTAAAATCATCTTACACAGGAAGGTAACCGGGGCAGAATTAATTACCACCCTGCCCTAATAGCTTTCCAGGTAATTTGTGGACCCAAATTTAAACCACGCTGTAATTAATTTTTATATTAGACGAACCATTGCTATAGACCACAGTATCTGCTTGTAAACCTCAGCATTTCACCTATAAACCACAGCAGACACCTCGGCATAACCCATTGCCTAATAAAATTTAACACATATTATAAAAAGTTTGAGACATTATATTCAAGTAGTCAAGAAAAAACATTAAGTCCCATAGAATAACTGTGAAGAAACACACCAAAATGACACACTGCATAGAAAAAAAATATAACATTGAATGTACAGAGAGTTTAGAATAAAATATGTGTTGCAGAAAAAGGTTAAAATTGGGAGATAAAATGGAGTGGGAGTTTAGAAAGATATGGTGGGAAAAAATCAGTGGAAGGAAATAAATAGAAATATTATAATGCTGTGGTGAGAGGAAAGGAAGAAGTCAGAAGAAAAAAGTACAGATGAAGAAAAATAAGAAGTAAATAGAGGAATGAAGAGTGAAGAGGAGGAAGACAGAAACACATAGCCATGGAAGATGAAGAAGAAAAGGTGAGTATTTAATATATTATTATATAATACAGAGAAATTTTGGATGGGAAAAAATTACAAAGTGCTGTGGAAAAAGATTGGTTTAGGAATTGAATCTATTGTTGTGGAATATTAATTTTAAGTGCGGAATATATTTATTATTAGGGGGTGTTTATTTATTTATTTTATTACGAATTTTATTTTTATTTATTATTAGAGTCAATGTTGAGTAGATGGAGTATCCAATGAAATATAATTTAACATTAATAAGAATTATAAATAGTACTGCACCAATAAAGAAAGATTTTTTGTAAGAAAATACAGAAAGATGTTTACCCCACTAATTGTACGAATCATAATGAATACAGTTGGAATAATAAAAATGTAGTTATCTGGTATATCAAAGAACAATGTTGCTAACTAGACCTCAAACAATATAATATTAATTTCCAATAATATTGAAGAGTTTTCAGTTGCTGATTGATTTTTCAGTGGGCCCAAATGTATGAAAGTACTTAGTTTGGAAGATGTTTGGCTACAGATTGTATCAGTTGGAGCAGTCAATACGTAGTTTTTAATTGTAAAAGCAATTTGGTTGACAATATTTCTATGACTATGAATAAAGGGCTCAACCAAATTACTGCACTTATATTTGACTTCAAAGTAACAAATTATAAAAATATAACTTGGTATACATTGCAGATTCTGTCTATTGAGCCCCTTAATATAGCATGGAAACATTAGATGTTAACGTTTTAATGATTACTTTAGAAGTAATTTGCCATTGAATTATGTATCATTAAATCTATGTCAAATTAGTCGAGTGGATGAATACATAAAACAATAGAACATACGTGGTCCAATGCAATTACATGAGGTTGAAGTGATGTGCTGATGCAATGCTGATGCAAGGCTGATACAATGCAAATAGTTCCTTCCAGGAATCAAAGTGTATGCGCCAGTTAGTAGAGACATATTGTTTTATGCAGGTGTGGATAATGTAGTAAATTACTTTGATGTGATCATTGCAATTAGGGTGCATTTGCCAACGTGTAGGCTAATGAAATTATATGGTGATGAAATATGATGATGAAATGTGTACCACAAATTGAGATAGAGAACGTAAGTGTTCTACTATTTGTGATATAATTTCAAAGGGTATGACGATATATTGACATAAATTAAATGAGAGAAAATATATCGTGTAGGTTTTGTCGGCTCGGGGAATCGAACTTGGGACCTACATATTTGCCAGCTAAAAACGGTGAACTTAACCACAGAGCCATCTCACCGCCAACTATAACTGACGAATGTTTTTTGTATTAGACAAAGTATGGCGGTTCCCACACACTTCCCCCTAGAGAGACTCAACACGAGTTGAACAACATTAGATGCTGTGGGAGATTGAGCGAAGTTAGAAACGCCTCTCATACCTATACACACAGGCTTATACTACCTATATGGGTTCTATTTCCACTATATAGGGAGCCATCTATCAGCGACTCAAGTTAGGAAGGAGAGTTGTGAGTTCCACCATGCACCATTAGGGTGCGTGTCCAGCACATGTCAAGGGTCACCAGATGTAGGTTTTGTTGGCTCGGGGAATCAAAACTGGGACCTACATATTCGCCAGCTAAAAACGGTAAACTTGACCGCACGGCCATCTCACCGCCAACTATAACTGGCGAATGTATTTTGTATTAGACAAAGTATGGCGGTTCCCACATATTGTTATAGTAGTATATAGTCAACAAATTACTAGAGTATTGTATTATTGGAAAATGCATTTTACAACCTTTTTTAATGATACTACAGTTTTTTACTTCATTTGTAGAGGCCTAATTCTCATGTCTAATGAAAGTCTCTCTGCGCAGCAAAATACAATAAAAATGTCTCACTACAATAATAATTAAAGATGCATAATATTCTTCAAAAGAATACTGGAAAAATTTGATGACAACTAAACAATTTTTATCAAATTTTTTTCTATTTTTTATACAAATTTTCATGTTTTGTCACCTGCTTCTGTGTAATTATGAATGATTTCATAAATTGTTTTCTCTTATTTTGTGAGAGAGGAGTGAAACGTTCAGAGACATGAGAATTAGATCTCCACAAATCTAAATCCCGCCTTGATCGATTCTATTAAGTTGTCAAGATGTACGTTTTCGTAGAAATATGAAAAAATGTAAAGTCTATCGGGTATCATGTGGGTACCTACTTATTACAAGCGTACAGTCGAACTGTCTTCAGCTTCAACTGGAAAATGTTCTACAATAATCGAAAAAGGTTTTGCGCTATTAAAATGATTGCCTCAAATTTTCCTTCTAGAATCCATTTCTAATAATTCTCTGAACAATACACTCACCTACGACTCTGCAAATTTGAAAAAAATTCCAATACAGAACCTAAATTAAACCAGAAAAGTATCAACGTTTGGTAGTTAGCCTAAATCAAAGTTAGCCACAATATTTGAAAATAAAATCAAATAAAACTTGTTACTCGATCTTTCTTTGCGAACGTTGAATGTTGAGAATTATTAAATTAATATAAAAAACACGGCGTTGCAACGGTGTGTACCTTAAACACCATGCTTCCACAAATTTACTAATGTCACATTGCCTATATTCGAAGATTTTAAGTAAACACGTTTAACGATAAATTTTTTTTCAGTTTCTTTTCTTTCTTCTATCACGAATAACCATAAATAGGGTGAGCAACATTATTTTGAGGTAGTAAAAAGCTGTTGAAAAACCTTGGGACTACTTTACGAGATACCATAAACGAAACTTCCATTATTAAGGCCTCTCTTTACTCTTAAAAACGTTAAAAGGAACCCAAAAAAATTTTTTTTTTTTAATTTCTCGTCCACTATATTACTATCACTGGTTGCGTATTTCAAAAAATTTTTCACCCTAATTTTTTCCAGTTTTACCATCAACTTGGGTGGAAAGAAACCTTTTGCTTCTATTTTTTCGTTCTCCGCTGCCTCTCAGCCGCCCCTCTCTCTCACTCTCTCTCCCTCTCGTTTATCGAACTTTTCTTTCTTCCCATTTTGTTATCTTTTTATTTGGTGGCTAAAATGGAAAATATCGTTACGACTCTTATGAAATCCTGCCTTTTCTCCTCACCTCGTTGTACGTTTTTCCACAATATTTACCACAGTTTTAATACGCTCGAATACCTTCGTTTTCATTTTCTCCTTTTGTACACGTTTCACCTACCAGATTTCTTTTTCTTCTCCCAAAAAGATCCATATTACATTGTATGCGACAGTCCTTTCCTTTTTGTATTTTTTTTTTTTAACGTTTTTTCTCATCTGTTTGGTAATAATACGTTTCGTATTACCTTACGTCATCGGTTCGCATTTGTTCCCAATCAAAATAGAACTCCTTCACTAACAATTCATTGTCGATTTCGAATATTCTACTTTTTCTCCTTCTTTCCATCTAATATCCTTTCTTAAAACCAATTTTACACTCGATCAAACGACCGTCTCAATATTTTCATAGTTTTTTCTATCCTCTTATATGAGTATATTATGGTAGGTACAACGGTCCAGTTTCCAACGATAAGATGAATAATATTTTAAAAAAGAACGGAGAAAAGTATCGAGTATGGAAAATTGTCTGTAATGGATTGGATTTCAAATTGCACCCAATTTTATTTTCTGGTATAATAATCAGAGAGACTGTCGAAGAGATAACTAGGAAAATTGCACATCATCGCAGGTCTGTTTCAACGTTCATGCGAAGAATGACCATCGATTATTCTATGACTTGTAATGTGATTTTTCGTTGGTATTACGAGTGATTCTACAACTTATAGATATTTTGTTTCTCCCTTAATACCAAAATGTTGAATGACGTTTTATACAAAAGAAGCAATTTTATTATTTTCATTTTGATAGTCGAATGAATTAAGCTTAATAAACTAAAATGACTTTTCTTTTTCTTGTTTTAATATAACGAAAACTTTTATTGCTCAAGGTGATCTCGGCTCCAAGTAGAGGAATCGGTGGAGAAAATGTTCCTCAGCATTAGCCTGTATTTTATAACCGTTATTCCAGAAAAGGGCACATTGTCCTTATTTTTGTGATAAAAAGCGCCAAAATAATTGCAGAAATGCGCACAAAGTACTCCCATAGATATGTAAGAAATAGGACTTGTAACCACAACCATAAACAGAACAATAACCACTAAAAACCTAAGCAAATTGACAGTATTGATTTGGGAACCGATAACTAAAACAAATTAATTTTACATAACCAATAAACAATAACCAAAATGCTGAAAATATTAAACAGGTAATTGTTTCCTGGAATATTATCAATTATTGATAATTTGATGTGGAGAAAATTTTTGATGTGTAAACATCTTAGCACTTGGTCTACGATAAGGACTAAATGAGAATTACAATCGTCAGATTCACATAACTGTAACTCTTGTTTGTGTGTGTTAAATAATGTGTAGATGTGTGGTTGTGTGCCACGCATTGCACACACACACACACATACACACACACACACGCACACACACACACACACAATTACACTATTATTACATTTACACATCAATCCTTCACGAATATGGTCCATACTCGCGCTTTTTTTTAAAATATATTTTACCACGAATTTTGTTTCAACCAATAACCATGAAAGCTGTTTTGATTAACTATAACAATAACCAATAACCAATAATCAAAATAGATTTTTATTGGTTCCCAACAACCAATAATCCCAAAAACATTTTTGTGATAAGCCCTAGTAAGGAATATGCATAAGATGTTTAAGGGATGCACACAGTAAATATGATTTATTTGTCAAAAAATACCATTATTTATTTCACAAAAAAACTCATTATTTTGAGACTATTCTCTTCCATTTGTAATCAACGAATTCATACTTGGTGAAAAAAAATTCAAATAAAAGATCGTAATAGTAAATTTCAAAAGGCAACAGCCGGCAAACATTTGAAAAAAAATTAGTTTTAAATAACTGAAGACATGACATAAATTTCGTTGTTTTCAACTAATTGTAAGCCTCCATAACATTCATAATGTTGCTAATTTTTGTTGTTGTTTGCTTTTGCCTCTATTTGCATTTTACACGGGTGCATTCCTGACAGAAATAATGTTGTGAAGATGGAAATATATTATGTGCTTTCCATTCAGTGAGCAAGAAAATTTTCGGGCGCTTTCTTGAAACATCCAAATTGTGGATTTGGGTTTGTACGCTTTTCTAATTCAGCCTTAAAAACACCATCTTTAGCTTTCAACCAACCTAATCTTCGTAATGTTTTCATGTATAATTTTATTATTTGCCTTATGAATTAGATGCTTTCTGATGGACATGACTCTTTCTTCGATACTGGATCAATTTTGGTAAGCCTTCATTCAAAAGTCATCTGATGAGATTATAAATGTAGCTGTGGCCTAGTTTACTGATTGTTGTTCCTAGCTTTGGTTTCTGGTTGTGATTGTAATTATTTAAGTGTCAAAATTAATGGAAGTGACTGAATGCAGTTGGTCGATGTGGTTTCCAGTCAAAGTTACTTCCTCTAGTTGGTGGCTATGATGGGTAGGTATTGTTGGCTATAGTTTTGTTCATTATTGCTAATTTTAATTGACAACTATGTTTACTATGGGTGTGGTTTCTAGCAGCAGTTAGTGGTAATAATTTCTGATAGTGGCTACTGGCCATGGTCAGTGGTTATGAGAGGCTATCGTTGCTGCATAATATGATTGTAGACCATGATTTTTGGCCTTTTTGAGACCCCCAATAAATTGCATGATTAGGTAACAAGACCAAAACAAAAACCCTTTCCTGGCTTATTACGTTCATTGCACTGTTTCAAAAATGAAGAAGTTGAATAAGCCTATGGCTCTGATTGAGTGACAAAAATTCTAGATTGCATCTTACAACTATGGTTTTAAAAACCTTATAAATATTTCTTCAATGCACAAATATTCAATGGGATAATTTGAGGCTTTGAATTAATTTTAAACTAATAGCTGTCCACTCGGCTCATTATTCGGGAAAGTGATTGGAAAAACACTTAGCCAATAACTACAGTTTTAGAAAATTATGAATTAGAGTTTCCTGAATATTTAAATTTCAAATATTTAGTCTGCGGAAATTTTTTATCAATTATCGCTGGTTTTATTCACTAACGAAATTTTCAAGCGCATCTGAGGAGGACCTACCATATTTTGAGCAATTAATTTTACAGGATTGATTATACCTCCAATATTTTAATCATCTGTGAAAAAAAAAAAACACTCAAGAATGATATTTACTAATTCTTTTATGAACATTTTGGTGATCTTTCAAACTTTCGAAACTCCGACATAACCCCAGCTCAAATCAGTGGAAGCTACGTCCTGCTCAAGAAAATTCAAAAATTATCCAGACTATTAGTGCATATAAACTGAAAAAGTGAAAAAAATTTCTCACTGGCAATCATGAGCTACCTGTATACTCACCAAATATACAATACAATTGCTTCGCACTCACCATTTTTGCAGAACAACATAAGTTAGTGTCACCAGACGCCAAATACGACGATGTTTGAACATTTTTGCACGACCATCAAACATTCATCCAAATAGTGCAGGACCATAATAAACGTCAAATGTGGAAAAATAAAACGAAGAAAGGAAAAAAATATTAGCATAAAAATAAAGTCAGACTGCGACAACGACAAACTTTCAAAAATAATAAATTTATACCTTCTGTTTCTGTTGTTTTCGCGGTTGGATTTATAAAAGTTTATTATTTTGATAAGTGTGCATAAGACCATTGCTTAAGGTACTCACATAGTTTACATTCTCCTGAAACCATTTAAACATTCACGCGAGTTACAAAGAATTAAATGTAGATTGTAGACTATATCCTATATGGTACGAGAAATTGTTTTGTTTGAAAAACTTTTTGTTCGAAATAACCATGAAACGGAAAATGGTATACACATCAGTGTATTATGCACTAAACAAATGGAGAAGTTTGGAAAATTGAAACATTTTCCACGCTCATTTAACCCGTATAAAAGGTTGTTAACTCGTTAACGTAAAGTTTAAAGAAAAAAAAAACAACAACAACAACAACAAAAACTTACTAAGCGCATAGACTATCATTCTGACAAATTTTTTTATTCTTTTTCTTTTTTATAAACTTGAAATAGGGTAAATCCGCTGCTATAAGGATTTCCTATCAACATTATCCGTATTAAAGGTGGAGAAACTTCGTTTTCGCCATTTTAAATCCTGGAAAAAATGTGAGCTAGTGACGACGTGAAAAATATCCTGGAAGATGCGCCAGTTTTCTTAATTTTAATGTAATGTGAAATGCAAACCCAAGATAGTGATAGATAACTAAAAAAAACTTTGCTCTAAATGAAAGCGAGAAGTGTGAAATTATGTAGACAACAGTAATCTGCAAAAAAAATAATAAAATAAACAAGATAAATAACAACAACAACATCTCTTGAGAAAATCGTTCCTTATTTATGATTGTTAATAAGAGCAAAACAAATATTGCAAAGTAAAACATGAAATTTATGATAGGTCTTATAGTACCATAATGAAAGTTAATGTGATTTCTCGAAAGAGTTTGTAAAAACGGTTTGAATTTTTTTTATTTTGACGTATCGATGATAAAGTTGTCTTTCCATCCGCGTGGGATATTGAATCACAGCCCACAAAAATAAATTGAAGAATCTTGCTCAATTTAATGATATTTCAAAATTGAAAGGCATACTAATTACAGACTATTGGGCTCAAACATTATAAAGTCACTACTAAGCCTAATGGAAACTCTATGACTTTTTATACTGCTTCTCGCAAATAATTTATGTAGAAGTTCTAAAAGCATCTCCATCGGCAAAATATCGCGTTTGCTTAAGCTGCAGCTTCAGTCATGCTGAATGTAGTATAATATGTGAAAACTACGCGATTTCAGTAAAATTTGACGCATCCATGACTACAAATTTGACGTTTTGTTGTAGGTAGGTACCTGTGAAAAGTTTCATATAAATCCTGTAATATACGAATCTCATTCAGCTACTATATGTCGCACTTGCGAATTTGAGCCCAGTTGGTTTTTTACAGAAAAGTACACAAGTTATTAAAAATGATTTGCCTATTTAGCAAATAAAATAATAGCCAGCCTACTTTCCGACCAGCTTCTTTGGTTCATTTGGAATTTAGTTTAATTTTTGAGAATTAATTTGAGATTTTTTCAAATCACTTCTACGGAAGAACCGTTCAGTCAACTGAAACTATTGGACATTGAGGATTTGATGTTCATTGAGCATAAAAGGAAATACTTCGCTGAAAGTAATGATGTAGAACAGAAAAAACAGAACTACCACATTAGATCATTATTTATAAACAGAGTTAAAAAATAACTGTTTATTCTACATCCAATTACAGAAGAAATGAATACATAGTAAAATAACAATAATAATATTAATAAAACTGTTGAATCAGTGTAGTAAACCAGTACCTACTCGAACAATATTTATTTTTGCAGAATGTTAAAATAGAATACATTCCATGTTTGTATCAAATTTTATGTCTTTTTCCTAAAAATTACGTATTTTAGAACTATCAAAGTTCAAAAAATGCAACATAATAGGATATAAAAGGATGAACCATCCAACCAATCTGGACCAAAACCAAAGGTCTCATCCTGGTCTAAATCTAAATAAGTCGTGGTACTCATTTGTTTTCTGATCAATCGATAATCAATAAAATTGGACCTTAAAAAAATGAATTTTCAACTTTTTTTTTTGATTTTTAAAAATATTAATGGAAAAAATAGGTAATTTTGAGGATTTGAAATTCAATTTTTATTTTTCAAGGTGAAAAGATTTAAAAAAAAAGGAAAAAGGAAAAGAGAATATTGATCAAGTTTTCAATTTTCAGATTCGGTTTGTGACGTCCGAAAATATCACAAAAACACACACACAACAAACAAAAAAAAGAGCCAACAGAAAGGCAGGTAAAGTATAGGAACCCCTGCATGGCCAAGTGTAGGAATAGACAAAAAGGAAGAAAAAGGAAAATTTACCATTTAAAGCAGACACCCCAATTGCCAGAATAACCAACCACCCCCCTCCCACCACATGCCTGATTATTAGGCTATCATATTAAATTTTGATTCCCAAGAAAAGAGTGACCAAAACAGAGTAATAGAAAAAACCATATATTTACTGATCCTCCGTGACAGCTCTGCAGCAGCCTTCAGACGATGCAAATTCAGGTGGTGATGTTCTGGAATGCCTTTCGTTGCCCCGGCTGTTGTAGCCCCACTGACAAACACTGGTGCAGTTGAAACAGCAAAAAGTTGAAATAAATTGCAACTGACTGGTTCCTCCTGCTCTGCTTCCGTTGCTCAATCTGGTTAATTGCAGGACCACTGTGGAGATGCAGTTTCTGCACCCCTCTGTGGCCTTTTTCGAATTTTGAAAGCCAAAGTTCAAGTTTGACCTTGAAGGCCAAAGTATTTTCGATTTTGATTAATACAAAAAGGCTTATGAATTGGCTACCCTATTGGAAGAAACTATGAGAAAAGTATTAAATTTCAAATATTTCGTGAGTTCCAAAAATAGGCATGAAACCTTAAAAGCAAGGAAAATTTTATACACACAATTCGCGATTTATCATGGTAACATTAAACGGTGAGGGCAGACCCCTCGGAGTAAGTTTTCTAAATTTTTTAGTAAAAATTAAGTGGCCGAAAAAAACACTTTCGAGGCAAAAACCTCTACACGGCGCGATCCGACTGCTAAAATTCAACTAAGGTATAGGCTAAACTATAAGATCGAGCCAAGCATCGAGAGAAATTCCCCCCAGAACTCACCACCAATTGCATCGCCTCGTACATTCTCACACCACCGGAATACAGCCAATCACCTGTGAATACAAGATAAAATATTTCGGCCGCTGCAACAATTTAAACTTTAACGTATTTTTTGGTCCGTTAGACGAGCAACCGAACAGACTGCCAAAAGTTAGGCAAGAACATACGAGAATACGGTATAGGCTATTGTATAAATGAGTGTAATTTGCGGCTAGGCTAAGTGGCGAATAATAGGTAACACGGACAGGCAAGATACGAAACTGTAGCCTAGCCGCGTAAGAGTATTACGTAGCGAAATATAATATTACAATGGTGACAGAAAGATTTCACACATAATAATTCAAAATTAATCGGCAGAACATCTTGCTATATAATAAAAAAATACTTTCATGAATAGAAATGGTTCGGCGATCGTATTCCCTGCTTATAAAAGAAAAAACTATTTCGGAAAAAAAAAACAAGGGGAGTTTGATGGGAGGTGATAATGTTATTTGGGGAAAAATTATTGGTCGGGCATCTCAGGTTTTGTAATTGTTTTCAACATTTCTTATAATTATAAACACAAAATTAGATCGATAAATCAATTTTAGATTTTTCAACATCCAATTATCGATCAGATCAATTATTTTATTTTCGATTAAAATTGATAGAAAAATTTTGAAAAATCGACACCGCTTCAAATAAGTGTACTAAATTTCGAGACTATTGGATATAAATTGAAATTTATACCGTGTTGTGCGAAAAGCCTCCAGAGATCATTAAGCAAAGAGCGAACCTATACTGCCACCTGAGTCTCAATTCTACGTAAATTTTAATACCTATGTAGACTTCCTTCAAAAACTTGCATAAAAAAGTGTGAAAACATTATAAATTCCTTAAAACTAATTTTAAAACCTTATAACTTACAAAGGAAAAAATAAGTAAAAACCTTGAAATTTCCTTAAAACTTTTAAAACTTGAAATTTTTACACATCTATCAATTATGTTTACTCCATTCATAATTCAACCATGGATACCTACCTACGTAATGTCTTAACATACAATGGCGACATATTTGATAAAAAACTATATTACTGTATCAAAATGGCCAATTCAGTCCTGTACTGATTTACAAATATTTTTACAATTAATATTATTTCATCAACATACTCCTCCACGCTGAACCAAGGAGCTGAGGAGGTACTAGCGGGACCGCTAGGGATGAGACATCTCTACTTCGAAAGCTTTCCTGGAATTTGACATTAGCGATGCGAACTAACCTATCTTTACCTTGGTGAACCTTCACAATCAAACACAAGGGCCGATCAGATTGTTTTTAACTTTCATTTTGAATGAGCTCCAACTGCCTAGGAACTAGTTTCGGCTGTTGCTGTTTTCACTTTGATCTTTGCAGCAACTACTTCGTAATATATTGTTTGGACCATATTTGCCAAAAACCACGAACGTGATTCTGGATTAACTGAAATCAATCAGTGAGTGATATGTTTTTGTAACTGTCAATTTTAGGAAATTCCAACATTGATTGACAAATCAGGAAGCGAGAATGAGTGAGCCTTTTGAAACACTATTCTGGTATATTCATCATCGCATGGTGATTGAGAATATTTAACAGTGTTTTGATGCGAGAAAACAGTGTAGAGTGCTCCTCGAATGACAATGTTAAACCATGGGTTATATTCATCAAGTATCGCTTAACCAATTTGACTGCAGCCTCCCAAGTATTACTAAAATTAGGACCTCTGGGTGGTACGAAGACCAAATTAAAATTTTCAGTAGTTGAAAAGTTGACGACTTTATCACATTGTGATGGATACGGCTACCACCCCTAATTCTTTTACTCACAATTGTGTTAACATGTTTTGCCTTCTCCATTTTATTGTACATTCTTATTACGTTTGAATACATGGTTGTAAATTTCAAAATGTGTTAATCTCTTAAAAAGCAATGGGTGATATTTGGTGGTGCGGTTTCTCGGTTCTATCCCAGGTTTATTGGCGATATAAGTAAAAAACTACGGACGTCCCAACGTACGTTTTGATATAATAATTTTTTCAATTTCCATGTTGACAGCGGGTCCACAAATCCTGGTAGGCTGAGTAGTTTGGGAAGTGATAATTCTAAGTTACCTCCCAGTGCAGTGGTTTTTATACTAGAAAACTTTTAACTATGGTTCGCGGTTTTGTAAAAAAAAAAATGTCCAAACTGTGGGTGGTATGTCAAAAAGACCCCCCCACCCCGGCATATCACAGTAGCAGGGTCTAGATCATAAACTCGACCACCATTTCAGCTGGCATAGCGATAAAATTCTACATCACCCATGTCCACTGTCCAGCCAAAGGAAGTTTGGCGAACTACTCGCCCTCCCTCATCGGCAATATTGATTTGGTTTGCAGGGGTACGAAAATACCGCTACGTTAAAAGGGACTCAGGTGGAAAATGTATTTCCGACGCAAGGTGACGGCTGCGGGCTGAAAAACTCGTCGAACAACCCCCTTCGAATACGATGATTAATGGAAAAAAGTTGACAACGATTTTCAAACAAGTACAAACGACCCAAAGAGACCATCGAACCGTTCGCAGCTACAAGTACCTGCATATTATACACCAACACATTCCCCAAAATGCGAGACACCTCCCAAAGACAAAAGAATAAAATTTTCGTCGAAATCGGATGAAAATTTATTCGGAATAATTATATCCTCGCTCCTTGCTGTCTGGTCGCGTCATTCTCATCCTTCCTCGACTCACATTCTGAAAAATTTTCCATCCAGTATGCTGCCGCAGTTGCCCAAGAGCACGTAATTTCGTCGAAATTCGCCGATAAATTTGTCCATGCAAATGGTCGCGAAGGATGACAAATCAACCCCACCCATTCTGCCAACGACCCCGCAACGATTTTACACCGCTGCCATAGGAAGAGCTGCTATGTGCGAACCACCGGCGTAACTGATTGTTTTTCTACGACGACCACGAGGCCAATTTACCTGACCATCTTCGCGCGTGCAACGTCAACCCTTTTCTTCACGCTTGTGTAACGAAATACCATACACCCCTTGTGCGAGTACAAAAAAAAAAAAAAGTAAAAAAAGAAAAAAAAAACCGCATCCACCCCTTTATCGAGGTTGCGTAGGTACACCTACACCATCGAACGTAGGTACGCGTCGTCTAAATTACGATAAATCAAAGCACTAAAAACTTGCTAAACGCTTAGTCCGCACAATATTTATGATCGACAATTTTCACATCTTACGTGAATGCCATAATAATGACTTAATCTCAAAATGTGGAAGAGTATGGAATTGTGTGTTAGTCGTCGACGTTCTCGTAATATGCAAATAATTTCGCATATTGTACGTCTTCGTCGACTCCTTCGCCTTCTTTACTATATATATCGTTGATAATTTTTTCCTTCTCTCTATTTTTTAAGTAGGTTTTCTATTGCAAATCTACTTATTCATCTTTGTGTCATGGAATGATCTGCGTGGGGGTGGGTACGTTTTACTTTTGGTAACTCTATGAAAATTTTGGCACTAATAACTCAAATTCATAATATATATATATATATATATATATATATATATATATATATATATATGTAAATGCCAACTTCTTGTTAACACGGTACAGGTCAGAATTTCTATACGATAGTCACGAAACTTGGAACGAACATTAGCACTAAGTCTGGGACATGACCTGTTGATTTTGTTCCGGATCGGCCTTACGAAACTTCGGGAACGGCAATTTTTGTTTTTGTTTTGGCTATGCAATTTTTAATTTTTCACCAATAACTACGAAATTTTTTAATCGTTGTTTACTTTAATATATTAAAACTCGATATGAATTTTTGTGCTGATCGGCCGCAGGATACTTCCAGTATGACTATTTTCGTTTTAGTTTTGGGTATAAAATTGTCTGTTTTCGATCAATAGCTACAAAATTTGTAAAAAATATTATAACTTGCTGAGAATTTTTGTGCGAATCGGTCGCACGATACTTCCGATAACACAATTTTCGTTTTTTTTTTCGCCTATAAAATGCCTAATTTTGGACCAATATCAACGTAATTTGATATGTATTACGATCTATTAATAACTTTTTAATATGTAAACATTCTTGCTCTCTAGTCCGCTTCCTCGCGGGTGTAAAAAAATATTAGATACGAAAAAGTTGAGATTGCATAAAAAAACTGCACGGCGGCGCACTGTCCAGTTTCAAATTCTGTTTGTCACATTAACACACACACACTCACAAGCAGACATCCGTGGTGAGCTGGCGGCATGACACCTACCCACACAAGCATTTTTTTGTCTTCCTTAATTTTAAAGTCATGAATGTTTACACATTAAACACGTGAGGGGGGACCCTCGCACGCTTTTTTTTTGTTGACTACCTACCTAATTTTATATTTTTTCAAAACCTACTTTTTCTAACGGTGCTGCTGCTGCGTTAATGTTTATTTTTTTTATGCTGGAAAATTATTTTCTTGTCGACCAAAATCTCATTTGCACAGAACACACTCCCAATGGGCTGTAATACTGTACACATATTAAAATAAGGAAGAATATCGCGGGCAGAGTGATGAGATATGCCAGAGGTAGGTACCATATTAGAGTTTAGCTGGTAAATAATCAGTTGTTAGTATGTTACACGATATACGTGTACGTAATTATGTTTGTAATATATAAAGCAGCTTCTTTGCACGTTGACGATGTCGAGTGTCTGCATTTAATAAAGCTGCGCGAATTCGTGAAATTATTTGTTTGCATTTTGCCGGCGTAGTACCCATTAATTTTTCGTCGTCGCCAGCGTTCGTCAACCCCTTTTCCAATTGTCAAGACTCAAATTACGGTGCCAAATGAATACCTACTTCTTTATCGGAGGTCGACGGTGCAACGTTTGAACTCGAGACAAAGGCAGACTTTTCGGCGTAGTAGTTAAATTACGAAGATATACCGGACGAATGAGTTGAGATAACAAAGGCGAATTCTTGCAGCAGAAAAAGTGCTTATTGCATCGTTTTTCCACACAAATATGGTGTAAAAAATTATACCTACTGCGAACGGAGCAGCACCAAATTCTATGTTGAAATATGCGAAGTAAAACTTTTCTGGCTTTAATTGGGTTAATAATTAATGTTGTTGCAAACGCGACGAGACGGTAACAAAAGGGTAGGAGCTGAATGCTGATGAAATATGTTTTTTGTAACATGTGTAAGAAATGGTCGTATTTTTGAGAACCGTACAGCGTGATAAAAGCGCCAATTTTACACCTCTCACTTCTCTCACTCAGTGGCGTAGCCAAGAGCTGGCTATGGCGAATCTGGCCGTACCGAATTTTGGCTCGAACAATTTTTCCATAAATTAAAAAGAAATTGATTAGCACTTTTGTGTATTATTTAGGAATGAAAACAAAAAAAAAAAAACCTCATCAAAAACAAAAAACAATTATTACTTAGGTTCAAATTACACTTTACGCCTCACACACTCATGCATCAGCTGTTATTACTGCAACTGCTACCCTTCTAACCGATGTTGACCTTTGATCTGGCTAGGCCTCGAGTAACATAAAATTCAAGGCAAGGCAGGGCCGCCATTGAGACAAAAGTTTGGCTCTCCAAAAATTTGAAAATTGCATCTGTGTTCAGTATTTTTTCTAAGATTTATCTGTGGGAGGAGCTTTACGATACTGGAGAAGATAGCAAGGGAAAAAATTTTTTAGGCTTTTTCAGTAGATTTCTTATGATAATCTACTTAAGTTTTTTTCTTATTTTTGTGTACTTCTCGTGTTGTTCGTCTAGACGATGAATTTGTAAAGGATTATTTTTCTCTTTTTATGGCAATTATATATTATATTTTTTGGAAATGTTTTTCTCTCTCTCACTTACTCCAGGTACGAGGCCTCGCAAAGTGCAATACCTGAGGCACTTGCCTGAGTCTATAGGCCCTACAATGGGCTCTGCTTCTAATCTTGGACTGAGGTTCTTGGTTCCCTTTCTTTTTTAATTCAATTAAGTAGATACTATCGATTTCGCAAGCGATTTGATACTTGGCCCCTTTCTGGCCCAACCAAAGAACAAGTTCAACTACGTCATCGTTCTCGCTTCTTAATTATTTTTCTCACACCTAATTGGTTCTTCAGTTTTTCCCACTCCTTAAATGTCTTATTTTCTTTTACTTAAATTAATTCCATTTCTTAGCATTGAAAATTCTTTTAAAATTTGTTTGTGAAAATGTGTCAGTCCTGATTTTTAACGATTTAAAAATAGTAGATAACAATAGTAAAAGAAAGTGGAGGGAGAAAATGGTAATGAAAAATAAAGTGGAGGTGTTAAGGTTGTTTCATTTTGTACCGAGCAAATACGAAGTTGAAAAAAAAAATTAATTGTTTTTTTAATTTTAATCCATTTTCAATGATCTTTTTTTGGTCTTACAATTCTGATTTCTTTATGTTTGTAATTTAAATTTTTCAATATATAATGTTTGTGTGAAGACAATACTCGGATGAGGTTTTAGGGGCTTGCACCCCTTGACAACAGTCACTGCCCAAAGGCTGGCATATATTCGTCTTTATGATGTTAAACCATTTACACACGTATGTTTGTATGTTCATACCTGTATGTACGTACAGGTAAGATACATTATATGGGCTGTGATCAATTACCTGATAAGGATCTTGGTGATGTCACAGACTGGCAGCTAACACACTGCTTCATTTTTTATCACCTAACAGAGGCAAGAAACGACGTAATCTATGACATAATACCATACATATATGTACATATATGTGTCTGTGTGCGTGTACCAAATTCACTATATAAGCTCACAAAACTTTCTACAAAATCACCAGTGTTTGCCTTAGATTTGGCTTTCCCATACTTACAATGTATGAAGTGGCAGAACACACAAAGCTGTAAATTACCTTCTACATGTGAATATCTCTCACAACATGGTATTCGACAGTTTGTTTTTTTCATGAATTTATTTCTTTACTGACAGTGGGCTAGTCTGTGATTATTTATTCTCTGTAATGGTAACTCTTATTTGATTCATTTGGCTACAAACTGGAAGTATAAAGGCTACTTTGGTAATAATTACAAATTCAATATAATCTAATTTAAGTTGACAAAGCAAATACCTGGCTGTCTGTGCAGGTCTAGGCTAGGTTTAGTATATCACCACCAGATTTTGCTGGTGAATAACTTATTTGTCTGGTCTTCTGAGGAATGTGTTGGTTTTATATTGGCTGGAATCTGCCAACCAGGGTCGCATAACACACAATTTAAACAATATTTCGTTATTGCTTTCTCTTGTGAAAGAATTCAAAACTATAAACTTACAAACCAAGTAGTTAAACTTATGTATCTACTCAATTCCAAAAATAAGTCCCTAAATAGCACAACACTACGGTAGGTCACTTATTTTAACCAAAAATGTAACAGTTTATCAACATTGGCTTATCAAATAATTCAAAAACTCCTCCTCTTTCTCATTTTGTAACTATATACTTACCCATGAGTCATAAAATCATTGAAATATGTTATGAAGTACTCTCTTTAAACTATGTAAACCAATCAAATTTCTCACCTCTTTCAACGTTCCCTATTGAAATTAATTAATATTAAATTTTCACCTTGGAAATTTTTTATCTCCGATGAAAACTTGTAAAATATGTTCTAACATTAATCAATATCCTGAAATAATGTTTAACACCAACTGCATAAAGCTACAACCATTATACTCGAATATTTTCTGTTTTAAAGATAAATGAACATAATTTAATGATACTACACTGTGAAACAGATGATATTTTAGCTTACAAAATGTCACTGGATGCAATAAAAAGAAATCAACCAACTAAATGAAAACTGATAAATCTAATTTCGACGTCCCGCTATCTAATCCCATTTCGAATGTCGATTGTTTTCAAATTGCCTTACGGTGTATTGGTAATGAATTTTTTACTCTGTTTGTCTTTGTCATCATTTTCACGTGGCTAAGAGAGAGAAAACTCGTTTAAATGTCACCCTAGTTTTAATTACCTTCGTTCATTTTGTTTATTGATTATTTGAATGAAAACCGACACCAATAATTGAACTAGCCAGGGTGGGCAAATTGTGTGAAAAATGTTAACCTGAATATTTCCGATTTGCATTCTCTAACAATAATCAAAATTATATTAATTCAAAAACTGACGGTGTCGTATACGTAGCGAGGATATAGTTAATGTAAGCAATTAAATTTAAAGTTATAGATGCAATATTGCATTTCTACATAGAAATACTTTCTCACTTCCTTGGACTTATATTATGTTTATGTGCTACTCAGCTGGACTACTTGGTTGAAAAATATTTTATTGTGAATGCTGGCTGTTAAGGATTTACAGCTGCATTTTATCCTTATGAATAGCTTTTTTAATTTGTATATTACGTCGAAGTTAGAAATTCATTAATTGATTAATAGCCGAAGAAAATTAATTCAACTTATTTCTTCAGCAGAAAGGAACTTTGAATTTTCCTAAAAATTTGATAAGTCTTTGAAAATGTGTTTTTTGTTGGCCTATTAAGATTCAGCTCTAATCATGTTTTACCTGTCTAAGTCGAATAATAATTTTCGTTCTGAAAATTGATAACTGATAATTTTCATATAGGCTATGCTACCTTAAACCAAGATGGTTCACAAGTCAAAAAATATATTTTGATGGAGGTTAACATTATTAATATTACGAATATTAATTGAAATTTAAACAATTATACTTTCCGAGTAGAATTGTGCTGAGGCCAAAGAAATATAGGCGCAGAACTACAATGTAGAAAAAAAAGCACTTGGCCTGAAACTGCAATATTTTTAGTGGTTTGCGCAAACTGCACTATAACCAGTTTTTTATTTACGCCTCCCAAAAAATTTAGTAACACGACAAACATCAAAACGGCAAATTGGGTGCAGCGACCTTAAGGGTATGGTTCAGCGATGAGTATGAACGAACTTCCCACTCCCCACTCTCTTCAACTAAATTTTTCTCTAATTCACTTGTAGTTTTCAGCATTCATTTTAACAGGGTTGTTTTCATATCTATCAATTTCTGGTATTTTCAAAAACTGTTTTAATTCTTGGTAATTTTATTATGAAAATTGTCAATTTTTAGGAAAGGATACCTGTCTCTGTAACTATCATCTGAAAATCCTGCCGAACGACAGACACGAAGATAACTATTGAAAATAATATACAAAAATTTGTTATAATATCAATCAAAATTCAGTGAATAAAACTGATTGTGGGGACTTACATGTATGAGGGATAGGGGCTCAGACCCCTCAATGACAGTCGCCGCCCCAAAGGGCTGGCAAATATTCGTCCTTGCGACGTAAAACATACACAAATTACGTTCGATCGTAATTACCTGCATGTACTTGCAGGTAATGTATGAGTACCAAATCGTGACATATCTCAACAATAGAATGATGTCACAATCCGTACACAAACCGGCCAACCATCTCTTATCACAATAGGGGATGATGTAACTGGGTCGTTCTCACTAACCTACATATTTCTTATGTACGCGTGTTTGTGTGCGTGTAAATAAGCCAGTATAAAAACCATCCAAACTGGCTCTAAAATCGCCAGTGTTCGCCTTGGTTTTGGCTTACCCATATGTTAAATATGAAGTGGCTGAACACCCTTAAATTCTGTTGAATTTACCTTCTGGTGAGAATACTTTCTCGCGACAAGGTATTCCACACTGATTTTCAGAGGTATTTTTATGAACGATAACTAGACATTTTTGTCATAATTTTCGACATAATAATTTAGTAAAATCCAAAAGATTGTCTTCCCATAAATTTTTCTACATCTTCCACACGCACAAGATGGAATAAGCTCAAGTTATATACATTATTTAGACAAGTTGACGCACTCCCATAAAACCAAAGTAATAAAACTGACATCAGTTTGTTGTTATGACAAATTATCCCACCTTCAGCGCACATGCGTCAGCTCTTCAAAGTCAAACGTAGATAAAGAGAATTGAATCGTAAATCACACTAGCGCTTACTTAGTGGCATAAAATTTTCCAAATTACTTTTATGACGATTTCTTATTAGAGTGCATCAACTTGTCCATCGTATATATAACTTTAGAATAAACAATCACAATTTTTTCCTGTTTAAATCCTCCTATCGCTTAGATGCGATCTGTCGATCAAATTTTTAAATTTCTTTTTTTTAGTTCTCTGCTCATTAAAAATGTTAAGTTAAAAAATTTACAAACTACACCCTTAATAAAAGACAAGATGTGAAAAAAAGAGACAGATTATAATAATATGAAAAAATATGTACTGGATATGACAGATGAAAAGTACGTGAGAGAATAAAATAAAGACCTCTGGCTGTTTTGAAATTTTTTTTTTAATATAAGAATCAATCCGGTTAATCCACTCTGACAGAATGAACATAAAATTAAAACAAAAAATTAATAATGAAAAAGTAAAATTACAACAATAATTTTCAGTAACATCATAAGGATTTGAACACTGGTTGCAGGGGTGACAGTCCAGATGATTAACACTGAGCCACCGATAAGCTTGCAGAATTGTTGAACCATCCTAAAAACACTTATTATAGCCTTTGATAACGTAAATAAAAATATCCTTTTTGACTGTATGTAGACGCGTCTCTACCTACACGATTATTTTTGTGAGAGTAGACTAGATAACAAAATTTTTGATAATTTTTTTTGTGAAACAAGATTTTTTGTGACAAGCCACTCAGACTCCACTGCCTTCCAAACAGGTATCTGAGCTACCTTATTTACATGCCCTGTTCAGCTACCAAGGCTATACACCAGCATAGTGTGTAGCGAGTGGATAATATCAGTTGCTATAAAATGTTGGTGAACAATGTGTGACAGTATTGGAGGAACTGGTTAAGTCCACCCTTGTGGTCAGTCGGTCAGATATCGTGGCCAGCTATGAACCCACATATTGTCATAATTTGGTAGTGCAGTCCGCGTTGCGATTCGTATCCAAGTTTCACAGATAGCTAAATTCAAGAAAACTGAGTAGCGTAGACCACCTGAAACCGCACCTCAGTCTCGTTAAATTCGCTTTTTTCGTGCCTTTGATGGTTATTCGGATAAATTTGGTGACTATGTACAAAATAAAATATCGCAATATAAATTTTAAACGTATCTTTAGATTACTCTTTCTCTCTCTAACTAGCAACGATATTATACTTCCACGCAATTATCAGAAAAATGTCTGTAGGCGAAGCATCTTGTCATCATCCATTCAACAACCTTTTTCGTTATTTGCAGTGCAAAGAATGTATGTATTTCACCGTAGGCAGATTTGTTTTTTTTTTTCTATTCTTGTAGGATTGTAAAAGAAAAAAATTACGAAAACAAAAAGTAACTTAAACGTAAACAAAAGGTACTTTGTGCTCTTATAAGGTAAACCAAAGAAAAAAAAAAAAAGAAGGTTTCCAGTGGTAATGCAAAAATATTATTCGTGTGTACTTTATCAATATTTAAGGGTTTGTACCTATTCTATTCCGGTAGGAAAACAGAAAAAAAAAATTGCAAAAAAAATGTCGGTTTCATTGCACAAAGAAGGGTAATTAAAATGGTAAAAGCGACATTTCAATGGAAAAACCACAAAAGAAGTAATAGGCGTGTGCAAAAAAGAAGAGCGCTGTTTTAGTCTGTCAATGATCAATGAATATCTTTTTCTTTAGTTTTCTTTCCCTCGTGTCAGACAATAAAACCAATTCTTTTTTTTTCTTTTTTTTTTCTTTAGTACTCTTTAAAAAGTGAAGGGACGCTATCTCTCACCCCAATTTGTATTTTTGCTGAAATCAATTTCAATTTTCTTCCAAAACCATTAATATCGTTAGGCTTTTCCCAACAATCGTATCATTCCACCTGTTTTCCAAAAAAAAAAAAAAAAAAAAAAGGTTAAAAACAGAGAAAAAAATAGGAGGGCAAAAAAAATTTCAGCTGATCGATGAAAATGTCTTAATTTTGAGCCGATTATACGTTTGTTTAATTAAAAAACAATTTCTTTTGAAAAAAATCTTTTTAATTTTATAACATTTTTATTCTGTCAGCTTTTTTTTTTTTTCCTTCATTTCTTTTTCCATTGCTTCCTACTATTTTACTGCTGATATTCCTAGATTTTCCTCATTTTTCCTCTTTTTTCTCTTTCTTATTTTTCCCACAAACGAGGAAATTTAAAATGCGAAACAGCTGTTATTCTTTAAAACATCGCTATTAGATATTAACTAGCTACAATTTATTCGAAGAGACGGTTACAGAGAATGAAATACAGAAAGAGCCAGAAGGAGATAGAAGAAAAAAAATGAAATAAAATTACATTGTTAAGAAGAAAAAACGTTATTCGTGCACTCGATAAAAACGGAAAAAATATAACATTAAAAGGGTGGAACAGTGAGAGAGAAAAAAGCAAAAAAAAAAAAAAAGCAGAATTAAATTAAGTCACGCATACCTTTCCGTTCTACAAAGGAGAATACTTGTGATAAAGTAGAATACTTTTCTTTTTTCTCTTCCTCTTTATTTTCTTTATTTTCTTTTTTACTCTCTTTTTACAGAAATATAAATTCGAAAAATTGAAACAAAGAAAACATCATATGATGGTACGTTTAATGCGATAAAAAATGAATGAAAGACAATCTAAAATGAAACTTTATGAACCTAATTATGAAATTATAATTTAATATAGGCAACGGATGTAGTAAAACGATACTCTTATGTTGGCCTAAAGCTACGTTCATATGAGACGTAAGTTTTTGGTATTATTTTAGCAGTTTCTCGGTTCAGACGATGCTATTTTTCTGGTCGATAACATCAAAAGGGAGTTCTTACATTTCTATATAGAAGCAGCGATAAAATCATGGATTAAAGTGAATTTACATTTTGATACCAGGCATACCCAAGGTAGCTTGCGGAGCTGAAGCTCTTCAAAGCCCACACGAAAAACAAAAAAAGGATTATACAATGTACGAGGAAGTGTGAATGTTCCGATAATTAACGTATCGTAACGTATTTTTGTAATATAGACATTTCTTATAGACTTAGAAATATGGCTAAATTACCTCTAAAATACAGTCACACATTTTCTATGCATTCAGCATTGAATTTCAGACTTTCAAACAATATTCTCACCACCTCCAAATTTAAAAAATAAACAATCCTGTCTAGAAATTTAATAATACTCCTACATTCACTTATTTATCCCTAATCAGCAATTTCCTTAATACACACGTTTTTAGACAATCAAGTTTTCGTATATTCTGACAAATTATCTGTAATTGCAAATTCATCACATTCCTATTGTCTGTATTTCATTTCCCTCCTTTCCTTTCAACACAATAATCACCCACAACTCTGGCCTAATATAAGACCATATTTTTGTAGCTGCAAATCACTTTTTTGTAAACTGTAATCCAATTTACATAATTTACAGCTTGTATAATAAAATTTTATTATTTGTGTTGTATATTTTACTTATTAAGAAGATTACTTATAATCTCAGTAGCATATTCTTGACTGTATTGTTGGGGGAGGGAGTTATTTTTGTAGAAAATTTTTCAATAATTGTTCTATTCAAAAAATTCAGATTATTCAATTTTTTGAATATTTTTCATGCTTTTACAGATAATTTTTTCATTCTAATGTTTTTCTATTTTTTTTTATTTATTTATTTGCACCAGGGGAGTTGTTGGTGGTTGTGTGTTTCCCCTTGGGATAGGCTCCTGATAAATATGATTTTAATATTATTGAGAAGGAGGGTGACTCATGTGAACATGGGGGATGGGTGGGAATAGGAGTCGATGGATGAATATATTATTTGATTTTTATACAAGTGAATCATTCTCAGCCTCCTTTAGACAAATATCCTTGATCCACACCTGATGTCGGTATAGAATGAAGAAAATTCAGTGCGATTGGGAAGGGAATAGTGATTTGTATGTAATTGATACAAATAAACTATTGATTTTGAGGGGAGAAAATAACAAATGACATCTAACACATGAAACTGAGACTAGAATAATATACAACTAAACAAATTGGGCTTAGCTCCTGAAAATCAAAAACTGTCCATATTACTAGTCTACCATCCCCAGTATCAATAAACAAATTAATATAATTATATCTGCTTAAACAGACTTGAAATTGGATATACAAATCTTGAATATTTCTATTTGCTAAATAAAGAAAAGATTTGGGCCTCAGCCATCAGAATTACTGATCAGGGGAAAGATTTTCATTCTCTACAGCGCATACAAAATATTTTATAGTCGATGTTGAAATATGCGAAAAATATTCACTTTTAAAGCATTTTTTTTATCTTTCATATGAAAGGAATATTCATATTTAGATACGTAAAAAACAACTCATAAGAGATATAATATCAAAATAAAAATGGTAATTGAATTTTTACTGCAGTACTTGATGGCCTAAAAACATTTTTCTACATTCAAAAAATTTGGTTTGTAAATCTGAAAGAGGAAATATTCCTTACAAAAAGAAAAAGAAAAAAAAGGGCGTTGGTTTTGCGGGAGCTCTACTCATGAAGGATTGATGTGTAAATACTACTCCCGTAAAATCTTAGTTAATAGTGTGGTTGTAAGCTTGAGCATTTCACACCCACGCAACCACATCCCTACATATCATATAACACACACAAACGAGAGTTACAATATTTTAAGAGTTATACTAATGCAAATTTGACAATTGTAATTCATATTTAGCTCCTACCATAGACAGAGTGCTAAGATGTATACACATCAATAAATTAAGTATTCTCAAATCGCTATTCTAGATATTATTATAAAATACTACGGGCTAAAAACTATTAGAAACACTCACTCCAGAACCATCACTCGTTGCATGAGATTTTCCAGAAAAAATTGTGTTACTCCAAGGAAAGTTTATTTCCTTCAAAGCAGTCTGTATACCGCCAGGGGGCAATGTTATCCATTTTTTACCACCTATTAAAACAGAAAACGGAAAAAACATTTCTCCAAAAGAAGAAAAAGGTGTAAAAGAGAATAATTGAAAAAAAAAAAAAGTCTCTTCCTATCATTTCATCGTCTAAACAACCACTAGTTGGTGAGGTAGACATGACTCTCTTTGTCTCACTCTGTTTTTTTTTTTTTTGTTATCTGATTTTGTTTGGGTAAAACAATTAATAGACACTACGCAAGTAAAGCTGCGGGTAACAGCTCGTATACGTTAAAAAGGTTGAAATTGGTTGGTACTTTGCAATATTGTGTATTTAGACACCATAATAATATAATAGGTGTGTCAAAAAATGAGGGAACATGTCGGTTTCAAATTAGGTAGATACTCACAATTTCATGAACTTCAATAATATATTTTCGATACGGTAACTCATTCCATGTACCCAAGTGTAAGAATAAAAAGAAACATTTAAAAAAACAAAAACATAAAAATTATTTTCTTGTGTCAAATAAATACAGGCCAGATCATGTTCAATTTTGTAGCAAAACATATCAAAAACAAAGAAATGACCAACATATTTTCATTAATTACGTTTACTCAGGTACTAAAGGATAATCCTTATTATTATTGAGAATGTACTTGATTTTTGTCACAGATACCTACCCACCTATAAATTGCATGTAATTTATTTAATTAGCCGAAGTTGATAACGGTGATGTGATACTCTTAAATTACGATTGCAATCATTTTTGAATAGTAAAGTTACCAATCTTGCGAAAAAATAACACAAAAAACAACAACAATAATACTAACAACAGTATCGAATGATTGCGTTTACATAATAAGAAATAAATATCGTTGCATGAAAACAAGGGTCAGATCACTGTTCAAGGTTCGAAGTATATCGTCATAAATTTCATTACGACCGACTTCGTACTTCGTGAGAAAGAAAGAAAAAACTCGAGTAAAAAATGAAAGGAAAAGAAAATAAATGAAGTCTATTGAATTAAACAATTAAACGATGGTTTGAGTTTTGTAAACAAACTTTGACATAATTTCTCATTTTTTAGTACGTTGCGTGCAAAGAAAAAAAAAAAAAAAAAGAGAAAAGAGGAAAATTGAAATAGAACGAGAAAAACTTTTACGAACATTTATTATGCAAATCGATTTCAGTAATTCGGCTCGGGTAGATTGCGAAAAGTGAAATTTAAAAACTCAAGTACGTCGGAAATGATGTGATAATAGCATCGTGAAAAGACGCTGACGACAATGATGCAGAAAGAGGTTTGCAGCGAGAAGGAGAGAATGTTGAGCAATAAATTGAATGAACTTAAAGTGGGTTGACTTTCGAAGAAAAAAAAAAAAAAAAGGATAGATATATTTTAATAAGCGAATTAAGCAATCTTTTTTTTCTTTTTTTTTTTCTTTTTTTTTCTTTTTTTTTTTTTTTTTTTGCATGTACCAAAATTCACGCTAATGGTGAAGGGTTAAAAATGTTTTCGCGTCAAAGTAAAGAACTGAGAGTGTATTTTGTGAACAAAAGCTAATGAAGCTGAAAGAAAATGACAAAATCGAGCAAATAAAGAATAAAAAGAAATATCTGAAAACTCGAAATGGATTCGGCGTGCGGTGAATTGACGGGATTTTGCAATTGATACTCCCATCAGTTATTTTAATGACTGGTTGTAAGTCTATTTTGAGAAATGCCAAAAACAGAAAAATCCTTAGTTGATTTCGCTGAGAAACCTCATGCACAGCTAATGAGTTGCGAAATATTTTTTGAAAATTGACATTCAACGAATTTCTTTCTCTTGTATAAAGCGAAACGTTCAGTAATTACCACGCTGAACTTTTTTACACTTAATTTTATGCTTTTTTCATGGTCACTTCTATATGGTGTTCGTTTCGTTTTCAGTTTAATTAACATTTTCTGTTATTGGGGCAGGCTCAAATTAATACGAGTAAGTATATTCGAGGGCTCAAATTTTGTATAGTTTTATTTTTTCTAAAGACTTTGTTATTTCTTCCTAAGAATATATGAAAGGGTAAGGTTAGAGGCAGGTAGCCTACGTGAAAAATAAATTTAATGTGTAATTCATGTTCGATAAATCAAATTATTGAGAAAATTCTCTGAAGTTTATTGAAATATTGTTTATTACTTATTCACGAGGTATGAGTTTACTGAAAATGCACTTTTCAAATTTCGATACGAGTAAATACGTCTTCTCTCCGGCCAATTAACCCATTGTAAAAAATTTTCTTGACATTATTCTATCTTTTAACAATTTGAATCTAAAAAATTCAGATGATAAACTGTTAATCTGTCTAACGATTTTTAGGCGAAAGAAAAATGTATTTGTTTGGAAAATATCACAAAAATTTGATTTTCTTCCAACGATAAACCTCTGGTCTTTTGTCACAAGACACTAAAATAAAAATTATTTTATTGGAAACGGTATATTGAGTTTTAAAATCTAGGAATTCTATAAGAGAAAGTGGGCGAATCAGGACCACATTTAGTTTTAGAATAATGTACGTAAAAAAGGTTTAATGCAGAAATCCTTCGATAGAAAACCTAGTTTTCTAACTTTCATTTAAAATATTAAAAAATGAAAATGAAGCCTAAATTAATGCAACGCAGAAAAGACGTTCACAACCCCTACACTGTAAATAAAAAAAATATACTTCAAATAATACAGCGGACTTCCTTGGTTCCAGAAATTTTTAATTTTAATTTTACATTTTTCTCTGAAACTACTCAACCAAAAGGCAATAAACTTCTATCAAACCTGATCTCACACAAAAACTACCTTCTTTGAAAATTTCAGTCATATTTTTGCTATATATATAGAAAAATTAGGTCAAAATGGGAAAATGGTATTAATAGTTTTGTTTTGTCATGTAACGGAAAATTTTCATCACCCCTACCCGCAACCTCTCCTTGAAGTTAATTTTAATACTCTGCAAACAAACTGTATGAAAAGAAGTAAGCAGCATGTTAAATGGTTAGTTAATTGTTCAAGTATTTAATGTACACTCTTTACGTTTGTGTAACTTTTATTGGATAAATATTTACAGAAATAGGTACTTCTTATGATGTTTCAATTTATGGATGTTTGCTATTCGGCAGTATTTTTGTAATTTATGATAAAGATTTACTAATTTTTCAATACAAATTTTCACATAATATTATTCAGTCATTAATATTACACATTAATATGAATTGACATGGGTTTATTGGCACTTTCAAATGGAATTGATGATAATGAAATTTTCAAAATGGAATTCAGTGACTCCAATAAAACAGAATCTTAGATTCTGGTACGTGGCCATATACCGTGAATAAATATCTACCTACTTACATATTTTATGACTAAATTTTAATGTTTCTTAATATTACATAGTAGTGTTTTTGCGATACAATTTTTTTGGTGGTTCATTTATAAAATTAAACTTTAAAAAAACTTACAATTTTTGGCAACGGGTGGTCATTGACAAACGAGTGTGTACTACACACTTGTCGATCACCTAGTGGGCCAGTTGATTATATCCATAAACTACCTTTTTGCGCTCACGACTATGTACTTTGTCTGCATAGCTAAACTTTGATACTGAGCTAAGCCCACACACATCAACTAACGAACACGTACACACCTTCCATGGTATTTATGTGGTGCTTTGTATTTGTCTACGCGCACACCCATACAATTTATTCCATTTTGTTAAACAAGTAGGTACCTAGGTAAGATACTTGAGATTTATTTCAATTTTCTCCAGTTCAATAAACCGATTTCATCATTATTCATGTAAAATCTTGTAAAAAGCATTGAAAAAATTTCATAATAATCGATTAGCACGTGCCCCGACTTTATGTTTAACATATTTTTCAATTGCTGCAATATTGTTTCACATTTTTTTGTGTCTGAAAAATTAACAAAACATCGAAATTTTTACTTTTATCCCACCAAAAGTACTTTTTCTAAAAACTAAAGCCGTTTACTCTGCTTTTGCACATCCAACAAATAGACGATTGCATTATATTATAGAACACTTTTTACTTTTTTGTGCAAGTGAAAAATTCACATAAATTTTAAAAGGTTCAAAATGATAAATGTAATGGAACAGAAACCAAATGTGCAAATAAAAGAGTGCACAAGTGTAAAAAATACAAAAAAATTGAAAAGAGTAAGAGCAGAACTAAAACTAAAAGTAAAAAAAACACCGTCGTCCGGTTATGCATTACATTTTTTTCGTGTAAATAAAACGTACAAAACTAGAAGAGAGGGAATGAAACACACATACAAAAAAAAAAAAAAAAGAGTGGAGAAAAATTATCGCGGTGAACAGCTTTTAGCTCCGTGTTCTGTATGAGTATTCTCGTATAGAAGTTTTTTTTTATTTTTGCTTTTTTGTTTTTCTCTCTTTACTGTTAGTACAGGTGACGCGTTGAGGGTTACCAGTGTATATTTGGTTCGAAACATCGTTTTTTACTCAGCTAAAAATGTTGAAACAAAGTGTACCACCGAAGTTGAGGTGAGAAAAATGCTGATACGAGAAAAATATGTACGGCAGCGTTTCTGGTGTAGCGCCGTTATTGGGTGTGAAACACCTGGTACACGAAAATTAAGTGAAATTGCTGCGGACAATGTTGTGGTGGGAGGGGAGCGGTAAACTCCCTTCAGGTTGCGAAATTCCAATCGTGTATTTGCTGCAGTGCTCGAATGAGAGAAGACCCCAAATATCTAAATTCGTGTTGTCGAGTGTTTCGCTAAATTTTCATTCAATTTTCGAATACCAACGAAGATAATAATATTATAATATCGGGTGTTTATCAAATCGCAGGCAATCACATTGATGTTTTTCAGTACGATAATGAAGTTCAGGCGAAAACCGACTGTTTTTTTCTTTTTGGGAGGGATATTTCACTATCGAAATGGTAGAATAAGATCATCCCTGGACGGTATATTTCCGTATAATTATTTCTAAAAAGACGAGTTTACCGGATACGATCGCCGACATTTTTCATTTAGGCATTATTCCGTTGCCAAGTATGTTAAAGACGACATTTATTTCGAAAACTGATGGATCAACAACGTTACACTGCACATTGTTATCTTTCTACTTTCACAAACGTGGCAATCAGCAACGAGATAAGTAGCTAACAGCTACGAATAATGAATATTTCAAGTCGTGCATCCATTGTTGCATAACCATTTCGCCGTAAATACGTAACTTGCGTGCAAAACATTACAGAAAGGTAATACATCTAGCTATCGGTTTAGTTCAGACATGGATAGGATTTTTATTGTTTATTGCTGTTGTTGCTGATGTTTTTTTCTAACGGAAAAAGTCTTTCAAAGAGGGGTACTTCAAAAAAAATGTAACAGAAAAATATGACGTCGTCAGTCCCGTTTCCTACGAAAGTTTTTAAGTTCAAAATTATGACGTCATAATTTCAATAAAATCGTTATTTATGACAAAAGTGCGAAAAGTAGGTGATTTTGATAACGGTTTTGCTTTATCAGCATGAGCCGAATTTATATGGAAAGCACATTCGAGAAAATTTTCTCCTGAACTTTCCAGTTTTACCAATCCCAGCTCCTTATATAGCTTAAACAGCGATTGACAAATCATTGAGTGAAAAGGGAAAGATTTCTAGATTCCAAAAACCAGCTAATTTTCGATTAATTTTCGTTTGTTTGTTTTCAAACAGCTAAATATAGCTAAAAAAATATACATGGATAGTTTGTAAATTTTATCCTCTTTACAGAGACATCGATCCAAGAACTTTGGCTCACATAGACGCTGAGGAACCGTTAAGTCAAATCAGAGAGGTTTGTTTCAAAATTGAAATGTTCTGTTCAAATTGAATTGGAAAATTATTGACAACCAGTTTTAATTACCTAAATTTAAGAAGTTCAGAAATTTCATAATGTTGGATAAAATAATAATATGTTTTGCGCGTGAGCAGCCATGAGAGTGATTTAATATTAAGTATGTTTATTTGGAACGAATTCTGGATTTTTCATGTCCAGTATGACGTCACACAGTGATGTTCATTTCAAACATTTATGAATCTGGTTCAGACAATTCAACGGATTTTTGAATTCACTCGAGGGAAGATTCTGAAAGTGGCTTATGGATTCTTGTGATCATTAGTATCAAATTTAATTTTTCGGTTAGCAAATGTATAACATTTGTACGAATATTGTTCTCGATGAAATGTTTGGAATGTGTCTAGAATATTGATGTTGACCGGACAATACATGAATTGCCACACTTGATATTCTACAAGAGGAATGGAAGTAGTCATTTTTGGAGAATATATTTTGAATCTTCATGAATCCACATCAAATCTTCAAAATCGAAATCCAATCTCACCGAAGAATCTGTTTGTCTAATTGAATCCTATTACGATAATACGAGCAATAATTATATATATCTATGCATGTTTGTATGTATGTGGGTAATCAGGTTCTGAAGAACTAGACCAAAAAAATAGCTGAAAATTACAGGATTGGGGTTTTCGAGTGTATGAAAACGACCTAGATAAATTTTAAGTGTGAGAAAGTTCGTTAAATAGAGATAATTATGAGCATCTCCATCCGTCTATCAACAGAAATTATAACACCTAACGATGCGAAATTTGCCAGGAACGAAAATTTTTTTAGATCTGCAATCTGCCTATTATCAAACTTTGTGATTAATCCTAAAAGTAACGGGTAGGAAAGGTTTTATTAGCGAATTTTGCTAGGCTTAAGCTGCATAATATTATTAAGTAAGATACATGACTAATAAAATAATGAGTTTAATATTACTATTTAATTCTCGAGATATATTATAAATATATTTCTGAAATCCCCCAGCTTGATTTAAATTAACAAAAATTTTACTACTTTCCACAGCCGAGCAAAGCTCAGTGAACCAGTTTGTGGGGACATCACTCGTATGAGGTAATAGATCCCTTGACAACAGTTGTCGCCCAAAGGCTGGCAATAATCATCTCTATGATGTTAAAACATAAACACACTCGTGGTTTGTATGTTCGTACCTGTATGTACATACAGGTAAGATATATTGCACGGGCCGGGATCAATTACCTGATAACAATCTCGGTGATGTCACAGCCTGGTACCAAACGCCCTGCGTTGTTACTTATTACCTCAACGGAGGCAAGAACCGACGTAACGTATAACATAATTACGTACATATATGTATGTATGTATGTGTGTCTGTGTGCGTGTACCAAATCCTCTATATAAACTCACAAAACAGGCTACAAAATTGCCAGTGTTTGCTGAGGGTTTGGCTCTCCCATACTTTACAGTATGAAGTGGCAGAACACGCAAACTCTGTAGAAGACCTTGTGTGAATATCTCTCACAACAGGGTATTCCACACAGTTACTATATACATAATATAATCAAGTCGCAAGCTAAGCATGCGCGAAATTTTACTTTTTTACGTAGGCGTAAAATCTCTCACTTAACGTAAGGACTAATTAATACACACGAAAAGTGTATTTTTGAGGTGGGTGCTTCAAAAAAAAAAGGTCATTTTCGTCATCGATTTAAAAAAAAAGTTGTACACCACACTTATAGCGATTCACCAAAGTTTTGCCACTGTCAAGCGTGACTTTCAGAAAAGTTTTTACACCCAACTAAAAACGCCTTTATAATTTGCCAGCGTCCTTCCTTCATCAGTGTGTGAGTATGTGTGAGTGTGTATGTATGTGCATGAATGGTAAATGCGACAGCATTTGTTCGCCGCCTTTATTCGCAGCCGATAAAAGCGTTGGCAAATGCGAAAAATATGAGACGATAATGCGCTTTCCACAGAAAGAAAAGAAGAAAAAAAGAAAAAAAGGGGGAAAAAAGGAAAAATAAAGGATGACGACTCGAACAGTCGAAATTGCATGCAATCGACGAAGTGTCTTTGTAGAAAAACGCGGTAGCACTTGGATAAATTAGAGGAAATGGTGCCTCGAAGGCGAAAACTAATCGTTAGCATTTTTCCATCCCTCCTCCCAATACGTTTCATCTTCTTTATTGTTATTCATGTTTTTTTTTTGTTTTTTTTAGCATTTCATTTTTACGCGTATTTTTTCACTTCCCGTTTACCAGCGATAAATTATCAAATTTTATAAAATCACGAAGAAAAACGAAGAAAGTGTTTGATAAGATTTTTATCTAATTTACAAATACGTATATATATACCTATATAATTATATAACTTATTCATATCAGGTATACATATACATATAATTATGTACCTACATAAGCCGGAGCTGCGATAAGGGGAAGCAGGACGAAAATACCCTATTTTTTGAAACTTTTTCGTAGATGAGACTGAAATAGGTGAGTGGGTCTCGTATCTCATTTGGGAATATTATAATCTACAACGTGTGTCATCTGGTATACTTTGTATGGTGAAAGAGCCTGCTCTACACTTTGATTCTTGTCTTCGTAGAATTGAACGAGATACTATTTTCGGTATCCTACGGTGCATGTCACGAGTTCAAAGCAATTTCAAAGGGATGAGAATTTTTTAAATCAACGACACCGCAAGCTCCATAGTCCGTAATGTCTTCACATTGTTGACTTCGAGCGAGCAAATATTCCCTTTAAAAAGTAAAGAGAACTTTCTCATACATATACCTACCAACCTACCATAAAAGAGGGTATTATTTGAAAACGTATTGTGAACAGAGAATACGTTTCAGGTCTCTTAGTCCTATGAAAATTGGCACCACGAATGTCAAAAAGAATTGTCTCAAAGACAGTTTTTATTTCGTTTCTACGTCAATAGAATAGAACCGCTGATCACACATGAATTCACGTATACCGATGATGGAAAAATTAGTTTTATCTGAAGTACTTTTACTGCTTAGATCTTCTTTTTTTCTCTTTTAGTTTTCGAGATTAAACGGATGCAATTTCGTGTCGAAAAATTGAGGTATTATCGACTATTTAAGTTTAGTAATTGGTTTCGTGGTCGTAAATGAAATGTTTTTCATGTTTGCAATAAAGACGGTGACAGGGCTAAATTGTGTACGTTGATTTGAAGTGCCTCGAATGACTTCAACCAATTTGATAGGCTAGTCGCGGTAGCAATACATCTGATGACTGTAGACAGTTTTGTAAGATGTTGTGTTCGATTGTGGGTGACCCGCTTCATAAAAATGAAAAAAAAAAAAAAACGTGAAATATTAATAAACTGTGTTGTTGATATGTACCTAAACACTGATATATTTGACACTCCAGATATTTCTGAAAATCAAACGTTAAGCGTAGTGGATCTACTATGTGAGGTACTATTCTCATCAAAAAATTAAATGAAAATAAAAATCTTTTAACAAGTTGAGCTTCGTACAATTTAGACTCTTCTCCTATTAACTTGTACGTTTTTCTACACTTGAATAATTAGATTAATGTTAAATAAAATTACAGATTATTAAGTGATGGGACGGAGCTCAACAAACAAGTAACATCGATGACTGACTTCCCTTCAAAGATGATTAAAGATAAAAATCAACATTCATGAATGCTGAGATAATAAGAGAAGTCAGTCCGTTTTTAACCAGCTTGAAGATATAGACGTTTTTTCTCATTCACAATTTTATGATGATATAAAAGTAAAAAGATTATTTTAATAAAAGTTCATACAAGTCGGAGTTATTGTTTCTTCAAAAGATTTGTTTTTATAATCGAAAAGCTTCAAGTCTGCTGCTACTAAAATACCCCAACAGAAGAAACAACAAAACAATTTCGAACCTACCATCTCCACATAATACAACTCAACAAGAAACTGAAACGGACATTCAACACCACTGAAATCAGTAAGATCTAAGCTAGTCAATATCTGTTAATATTATGTGTTTTATTGAATTATATAGTTGTGAGATCTTTTACCAAATTGTAGGGCTTTTAACAATAAACTCAGGAGGAGTTGTGTAGAGTCTATATGACGTGACCTCATGTTCACTGTAGTATATGGGAAACTAAGTTTTCATGTCTTTCCCTTCCTAAATCCAACGTACCATGATTCTTAAGATCTAAGATCTTGTGCTGTCTGGTTCTTCCTATAGGCAACTCTAAAATTTCAGATTTATATTATTTTAATTAAACTAATATGATGACTACTTTTGGGGCATCACAACTAGGTATGAGGACTTCAACAAAACAAAGTTTGAAACATTAGTAATGATCTGGTAATATACTTTTAAAAAAAGGCTAATAGATAGATTTTTATCTGCTGGAATTGAAAAAAATTCCAGCCCAGGTAAATATTACTAGAAAATCAAGTTTTCTAATTAATTATCATTCTCAATATTATAAAAATAAGTAAAAAAGCTCTAGCACAGCAAGCCTTGCTAGAAAAAGTAGGTCTCGATAGAAAAAATTCTGAATTTTGATGGTCACATTAATTGTCAGTAAGTTTATATGCGTTAATGGTATGTTATAATTGTATGAAATGTATAAGTTGCTGACAAAATATTAAACGCTGTGAAATAAAAAAGCATTTCTTCTTGAAAAATGAAACATAAATTAAGATGATAAAGTATAGTGTATCATCATATAATTTAAAATAAAACCAATAAAATATAATAAAGTTATGAAATAAAAAGAAAAAAAACACAAGAATATGGTTAAAAGTTCATGCAAATTAGAAAAAAGAGGGAAAAAAATCTTTACCGGAAGTACCATCAAGCTGATCCAGTAAAAACTGGTAGCATGCTACTTTAAATTATGATAAATATTTTTTTTGAATTTCATGGCTATTTATACAAAAAACTAAGTGTTTTATAGCCAAAAAAAAGTGACGGTACTGGAAGAACCATCTGTTCGATCCGCACAAAAATCAATGGGTCTAATCCTTAGCTCAGTATAAATGTACGTAAAAAATTTTGTGATTATCTGATAAAAATTGCAACCTGTACTGTGGGAACAAGAAATGGACTTATCTATCTATCTATCTATCTATCTATCTATCTATCTATCTATTTATCTATCTATCTATCTATCTATCTATCTATCTATCTATCTATCTATCTATCTATCTATCTATCTATCTATCTATCTATATATATCTATGTATATATGTATGTATGAATTTGAGTTATTAGTGCCAAAATTTTCCTGAGATCATGAAACAAAAAACGCCCAACCCTGGGGGCTAATGCTGCACCAAAGTAATAAGTAAATTTTCTGAAGAAACCTACTCAAAAATGACCAAAAATAAAATCCAAATTATTGTAATTCAGTCAATGCATACAACAAACAGTACAGTTGCCTTGCTTTTCCTCAACAGTTTTCTTTTTTTGCACTTTTCTCGACAACTACTCACCTAGAAAGCACCAAACTCTTACCAAATTTGCCCTCACATAATTATAATCTACTGTTAAAATTTTAGCCTGATCCATTTCACAGTTACATTAAAATCCAGTAAAACTCAATTTTCCAGGAATTTTTTATTTTCCAGTTTTCTCAGAAACTACTGAACCAATAGGCATCAAACTCCTATCAGTCCTCATCCTGCATTAAAACCATAGTGTGGATTTTTTGGAATTATTAAGGTAATAATTCGGCAATAAAAACTGTATTTTCAGCATTATTTGAAAAAAAAAAAACAAAAAATCTTTAGACATTAAAAATAGCACCAAAAAACATCAAATTTTAATTTTTTCTCAAATTCTCAAATTTTTTATATTAAAATGATCCATTGTTTGACGAGAAATTCAGTGATCTCATTTCCAGAGCTCTAAATCCACTGTTTTTTCTGAAAACTTAATATTTGCTTCAAATTTTTCTCCACTCTAATTTTGTATTGAAAAGGAAATTCAACCATCGGGAAACACTTTTGTATAGTTTGGAGGATCATCTGTTCTTCATTAACGAGATGGATACCTAGTGTCAAATCAGCTTCCTGCATTTGTGTTTTTCTCTCCTACAGACAATGAAAATAGGACCGAAAAACTTCAAATTTCAGTTTTGTATCCATTTCCACAATTTATTCACAGAAAATAGGCGTTTCGCCCACTTTTAGACAATTACGTCATTTTTGGCATTTATTTAATTTTCGCCTTTTTTTGGAAAAATAAAAATTTTTTTCAGCCCCTAACCAATGAATCGAACGTCAATTTGATTTTCAAGCTCTTGCATTTCCAAGCCCTAGCCCTTTAAGGAAATGATTCGACCAAATACCAGAGAATCCCTGTTGTAATTATAACTACTTTTTGTGAAAATTTCAGCCCTATCTCTTTTGCAGTTTTCACATAACCCTGAATCACAATCCTTTTCTAGTTTTCTAGGAAAATACCAATCGAATAATCACCAAACTTCTATCAGACTTGCACATACCTAAGTACGTAAGGAAAAAGTAACGTGAAAATTTCAACCCAATCTGGTTTGTAATTTTCTCAAATTCCTAGAAAAACTACTTTTCCAGTTTTGTCGGAAATTACACTGCAACAATAAGGACCAAACTTTTTTAAAACCTGGTTCTATAATTATAAGGACTACTTTTTGCAAATATTCCAGCCCTATCCCTTTTTTTCGTTCTCTCCGAACCGAGAACCAAAAATTTGGATGATATATTATAATGTAGGTACAGGCATACATAAAATAAAAATCGGTTCAAAATTGGAATATGGTGTCATTATTCCTGCAATGGAAAATTTCAATCACTCCTACCCCTAACCTCTCTATAAGGTTCATTTCAATATCCCGTTTGCAACCAAAATGGGTGAAAAGCAAACGCATAACCAATCGAAATATGATTTACATCGAGACGAAAAATATCAAAATAATTAGAGACAATAATTGATGTTAGGTAGGTATACAAAACATTCGATTTCAATAGGAGTTACTTTTAGTAATGCTGAACCAGACTTGAAGAAACCAGTATTTCTTTGTAAAATTCGATCACAAATTCCTTTCCAAGTTCGAAGGAAATAGAAACAAAACTCACAAAATTTCATTTTTAAAATTTGAGTGATACTTATTTGAAATTATTCGCATAGAATCGCATAAACATATTGTTTGGAAAAAATTACCACCATCAAAACTTTGATGATGATGATTGTAATGGTATAATTGTTATAAAAAGTATACGACATATACCCATATTATTTTCGTATAATGTATATTTTTCATGTGTATAAGAAAATATCAAGATGCAGTATATTGTACTAGAGAAGAATTGGTAATCAATTAGGCTTAAATCTAAGGGTATGGATTCGAGTGAATTATATATTGGTGTTGTGGGAGATATACAATGTGATTGGTTGATATAATCTACGTAATTTAGAGTGAGCCAATAGAATAACATACTTATGACATAAAATGGGTGTAGTAATAATTTTAAGAGGAATTGGGTATATTGCAGAGATGTATTTTGTATTCATGGAATAAATGACATCATTAAATTTAGTGTGAGAATATTGTATTAGTAAGAGAAGGTAACATCAATAGGCAAGTCTTGACAAGTTTCATTGACGTAAATAAGACAGGATGTGAGAATGAGGTTATAGACAAAATGAAACAGAGGGATAATATTAATAGAATACGAGAGATATATTAAAATAAGAAATGATATGGAATTATCATTACAATGATTCACACCTAATTATAGCTTTGAACTCTTCAACAACATCTCATCCAACCTTATAGCTGCCTTGTTCCTGCGCATTATTTCTAGTCGTCAGCAAAAAACCAAACTATTTCGACCACATAGCACGCAGCCGTTTTTTATTTTTCTTCATTACCACACAAATTTTCGAAATGATGACTTAAAACCGTTAATTTTCTCGCGTCGTAAAAGTTAAACAACCTTCGAGGTCCGCTGGTAAGAGGAAGGCAAAGAATATAGTGAAAGTTTGTAAGAAAATCCGTTTGATCCTTTCGCACCATTGTAGGACTTCACTCGTATACATTAAGGAACGTCGTTCGCATATATCGCGCCTGTCAACCCTAATAAACGAATAATGAATGTTTTCGAACCCCCCAGCCCCACCCTTCTAACCCGATTTCATCAGCCCACATGTACGCGCGTCATATTGTAGACGACAACGAAAACTTCTTCAGCAACAGCAGCTTTTACTTTACGTCATATTTTTTCGAATTTCTTATCGCAAAAATGTTTTTCATACGTACGTAGATGACAGTCCACGTAAAAATGGGCACATAACAGCTAAGGCTGCGCTGGATACTCTCAAGTTTTTATCCTTCTCCCAGCCACCGTCGGCCCTTTTCCAACTCACCTTTTATGGTGCCGTCAACCGGGGTGATACGGATCAAAAATCAAAGTTTTTGTGTCGGAGAGTGAGCATTATTCATGGAAAAATATTGGAAAAATTCACAATAATTTTGTTATCCTTTAAGTATATAATGATGTGTTTGAAAAAATTGCAACTTGATTACTTAGCTGTATAAAAAATTCTGAAGGGCAATCCGACCAACCCAGTCAAGTGGGGTGAAAAGGATATACATATTATACATATTTGTTCTACTCTGAATGTGCTGTGAGTGGAGAAATTTAATTTGTTATCAAAGTGGGTCTTCATTAGAGCGAAATTTTGTCATGTCCTTTTACATAGGGGTCATTCCCTCCCCACAATAGGTCAGAAACAATACAAATTGATTTTCTTGCAAACATTCTCTGCTCCTAGAAGAAAAACAATGGAAATAAATGAGAATTTTGTATAAAAAGTTTATGGTATAAATATTTCATAGAACATAGCCTTCATCTTTCAACAGATCCTCGGAATTCTCATCACAAATCATCAGTAAACTCTCTTCGAAACTGCTGAAATAAAGAGGGTACATTTTTCTTAAATTATACATGACATGTTGAAATACGTATTGAATAATCTTTTTAGTTAAAATTAATATATTTTTTTTTTTTTGTTTCTTTTGACAAATGAAGACAATGTTTACAAAAATTAAATTTTTGACAATTTTTTAGGTCTTACAGAGGGTATTACTTCATGGTAAAATGATAATTGTATGAGTTTCTGTGACGATTACATATCGTAACAGAATATTTAAAATACACAAGTTGATAAGAGTGTATTAAACAGTAAATTTATAAAACATGGAAGAATATAAAATTAATAAGCAGTAACAACATTAAGAATCAAGATAGATTAAAAGTGAATGAATGTAGAAGTACAAAACATGGTATTATATAGTATTTGGATTATTAGTCTAAAGAGGAGGTTTGAATAAATTTACAGAGTGTTGGAAAAGGGTTTTGATCTTATTGGTTAATACAGTGAATAACAACAATATATAGAAAGACTAACATAGAGAACAATTAATATCAGTGTAGCCAACCAGTACTCAAACAACTATTAGTTCCCAACAAATTTGTTACTAGCTTCGTAATTTAAAAAAACAAAGCTACTGATTGAGAAATATAGCCATAATGCATTTTAGCTTTGTTATACTTCAAAAGAGAATCAATTGTTTGTATTGACGATTCCTGTACTACCAAAAGGACACTCTGTATAATCGATAGTTAATCATATTTCATGACTGTGTATACCTGGTGTCCCAAATAATGGAAATTAACCATGTAAGAAATCATGTGAAAACTGGTAAGCCCAATTTTATAATACCTTATTAACTTAGAGTGACATATTATCGGTTGTTACTTATTTTATTCGTACACGTTATAAGCCCAAAAACAGGTTAATTTATAATTATTACATAAATTTGAATTAAGCGTACCTTTATAATTACAAAACCATCAACTCAATAAATTGGCAATTCCGGTCTCGCAGACCATTATACGTCGTAAATATAGAAACAAACTATTTAACGTAGTCCAGATTCAGCAGGTGTCGTCATAAAGACAATTTTTTCCTTATGTTTTCGAACATATTAAACGATAATCGGCGAGGTTCCCGTTGAATAGGAAAATTGACTGAATACTTAAGACGATGGTTTATGCGCAATTCGTTCGTCATTGTTAGCATGCGTGAAACTTTGACACTAGCTTTCAGTAACTTGTTAATTTTTTGTTTGACTAAGTGTGAAATTACGTTGGTCTGTGCTGCACAAGGGATCATTTAAGGCTGAATGAAAGAGTTTAGACGAAACGATTAGCACGCAACTGTTTTCATTATTCTGAACGTTGCGCTGCTCCCTCGACATATATTCAGCCGAAACTAAACGCCATTCGTCAGTCTTAATGGGCTGCTTTTGTTTCGCTTTAATTCGTCGCATATATTTCGGATGGAAGTGAAAGGGCAGTGTAGGAGGGAGCGACACTATCATCAAGTTTCTGTATTATAGTACTTGTGACGAGACGACTCCCTTGTCGCCTGTCGTAATCTTCACTAAATGTTGAAAATATGCAGTAACTTTTTTTTTTTTTTAAATTCGAAAAAAAATTTGACGACATGAAACAAATATTTGTCAACGAGTTCGAGTCCTTTATATTACGTAGCACTAGATGATGACTGATGTACAACAAGTGGGGGTTGAAATTCGAGGATAAATTTCAAAGAATCTAAATTTAGTTATGTTTAAAAACGCTATCTTATTGTGGCTTGAACAGCTGTGGACCCAGCGTTGATTCATCACAGACTGCTGTTTTTCTGGTAGGGAGAAAAAAACATTTTACATGTGCTGAGATTTAAACCAAAGTCTCCCATAGCTTAACTCCCTACAGTACTATAAACTAAGCAAGGATCTTGAATTAGCCACCTACCTGCCTTAGAATATTTCACGCTTATTATTGTATTGCTTCTTATAATAGGCTCAAATAACAACGAAAACGCGAATGAGAAGGAGTTAGTTGCCTGGTATCATATTTTTAAGATTGTTAGATTCCAAATCAACCGTCAAATTTTCGATCCAATTAGCAACCGGTTTGGTTTGGTCCACTCGATAGACCTTCATCTGATTCGAAAATACAAATGTAAAGACCATTGTCTGTTGAATTTGAATAGAAGCTCCCTCATCACCTTCGAAAAACTCTCGTAAGCTGAATAGTATGGGTTTGACGAGGAAGTAAAGTGAAAGAAATAAAAAATGAATGAAAACTGTAATTTAATTATAAATGAATGAATAGAATTAGGCCATTAGAAAATACATTCGTTATAAAACAAAAAAATTTAATCAATGAATTGTGAAAACTGGCACTCTCTACAACGATGATTCAAGATATTAATGAACGTATAATAATAAATAAAGTTTTTTACGAATTAACTCTTTGGTCACGTATCTGTTCAAAATAAATCACTGTATTCTCTCAGCTACGGTGGCCATAATTATGTACCATTAAAAAGCACCAGCTTTCCAATGAAAGACAAACAATTTACATAGCCTACATAGGCTACAGAAGGAATTTTACACAAAATATATTTACTTGTTTACCAGTCATAAAGTTTTCATCAAAGGGCACAAAACAAAATTACAAACACACACACACACACACAAAACAATAAATGACGCAAATGGCAAAATTAATTGCAACAAAGTTCTTACCCAGAATTCGACTACATGCTATTAATGAATGTAATTTCAACTGTTCGGTAATTATAATAAAAAGATGATATGTGTGTGTGTGTGTGAAAATTTACAACAGCTAGTACCATATCATCAAATATCATTGTTTTAGTGTTTTTTTTTTGTTTTTTTTTTTGGCACTGATCTTTTGTTTAATGTCTGTCGACATTTAGTTTATACATACGGAATAATTAATTCTTCTTTCATTATTTCGTGTCCACCGGATAGTAAAAAAAGTGGGCGAAACAAAGCGATTTGAACCAACGAGGAGTGAGGATGAAAAAGTGTCGAGTCAGTCTTCCATAGGTTGATTCGAAAACCACCTAAGCTGTAGATTTGAAATGTTTTGGTTAAATAGTTAATAATTTTCGCAAAAGTTTTGACAACACACACACACACACACACACGCGCGCGTGGTTTGTTAACCCATTTTCGGATGAACGACGAACATAATACGAATGGAGTTGTAGTAAATTTGGATCAAACCCCAGATCAAAAATGAGGAGAAGAAATGGAGACACAGCGTCCAAAAGTGAAATGTTAACGATTATTATTGAATGTATTTGCACAATGTTAGTCAAAATATTACATAATATAGTTTAGGTTACAAAGGATTTAGGCTAACATTAATAATATTTTAATATTGTGATCTTCTTTCTTTCATTTCTCTCCCTATACTTAAGTAATTAATGTTTCGCATGCAATTATAAGAAACAAACTATGTTTTTCTCTGAACAACAGCCACCTACAGAGATTATGAAAGAAAAAAATCGACAAATCAGTTGCAGAAATCAAAACCTGGTGGTTTTTAAGCATTTATTAGGTATTGTTTGCTAATTTTATGCATTGTGAATAGGCAGAATAGAAATTTACTTAATTATCTGATTTTTGATGTTTTGAACTTGTTTATAACACAGACTGTTCTATTTAGAAAAATACCGAACTTTTCTCAAAAAGGTGTTTTTAAACCATAAAACGTTGAACTGACTTCTCACGCTTAATAGATTAGTTTGTTTAGAATATAAAACTTAGTTCTACCGATTTTTGGTATAAATAACAGAGCTAAAATATGTCAAAAGGAGCATCAATTGTACACATACATAGACTAGGTAATCTTTCTATGTTTCTTTAATTTCATGTTTTCCAATAGGTACCTTCTGTACTTCATTATTGGAATATTTTATATTTTTGTATTTACTTAGCTAATCGAACTGACATGTTATCTAACATCATGAGATTTATGCCTATTAATGAGACATCTTCAATTTCATGTCATCTTGAGTGAAATAAATCAATATAATACGTTACTTTTAGTTGAAAAAAAAAAAAATATATATATATATTTATATTCCAGACAGATAGTCATGGTATGATAAATTTTAACATACTGGCAAGAATTTACAAGTAATTACAATCGAATTTATTTGAGTTTAATGTGCAATGCATATGAGTGCCATGGTAGCGACTGTCATCGGGTGTCCGAGCCCCTTATTCCTCACTGAGGATGATATCCCCACATCAAGTATTCTGTTCAATTATTAAGTAGCTAAGCTCTTAATATTAGTATCACATCGAAGGTCTCAAAAACAGTGAGCTAATCAGTTTTAATTCCAATTTTCCAAACATATACAGCCAATCACCTATATTGAAATTCATATTAAGTTTTCATGATTTTGATTAAAAATGTCAAAAGTTGAAGAAAAAATCTAATCTACTATAAAATCATATTATTTTCTTTCTAGCTTTCTCAAATCAACATTGTAAAAACATACCTATCAAAATCTTACATAATTTATTTTCCGTTGAACTTTGCACTATGTCAAATTCACTATTATTTGAAGTCAATTCTTCCAAATTTTTGCAAGGATACTGTGTACTTTGAACGAAACATCACAGATTTATACTGAGCATGTTTCCAGTCACTGTGATTTTCACAGAGTTTTTTCTTCTTCTGAATTACAATATTTTTAATGAAATCATTACTTGGGCCAAAGTAATGTTATTACATTGATTGAATGAGACAGCATTACCTATTACGTAATGTTTTTACATAGAAAGAAAACAAAACATTTTAAATAGCGTAGATTAATTTCTAGTGAAAAGTGGAACACAAGTAAATTCATCTAATATTTTGGTGATTGTATAACATTAACCTTATCACCAATATACTGTATGCAATAGCTCTTGGAAGTAGTTCAGACAAGGGAAGTGAAATTCCAAATTTAGCCAACTTTTCACCAAGAAAATGGCCAAGTTTTAAAAAACTGATAAATTAAGGAGCAACGAAAAGGAAAAAAGGTCACAAATTTACACGATTTTTCTAACTGAGATTGAGCTAGGAGGTGTGACAACTTCCACTCATCTACTTGAAGAGTCTCTGACTGTATGAGATAGATGACTGAAAATAACGAAGCAATCTTACAAAAACTTTATATTTTTCATTATTTCGAAAAGGCTTGATTTTGTTGGATTTAATCATGGAAATATCTACATATAAAATGTGCAAAAACTAAAAAACAAACAGAAATACAGGAGCACAATGTCAACATCACACAGTTTGAAGGGTAAGGTTGCCAAAATCGTACCACAACTTATATTTAAAAAATAGGAGAGTGAATTACTGATTCATGTGGTGAATAATGAAACTAAACACAATTAATAATCACTAAAGAACCAAAAATTTTCTCAATATAGGTACTCATTTTTATATTCTTTATAAGCTTAAAAAAAAATCATATCCAAGGACAAATAATTCAATCATTTTGTTTTAATAAGCTTAGGCTTGAAAAAAATGTTTCAACTCTCAAAATTGTGAATTTAGTTAAATTTAAAGTCTTCTTCATCATATTTTCAGAAAATTTTAATTCAAATTATAGTTTTAACATAGAAAATTTAAGTTTTATTTGAAGTGAATATTGTTTCCTAAATGTACCACGTTTTGTTGTTATGTGTTTTAAAACATTTTGACAGCGTATTGCAATTTATTTATTAAAAAGATCCCTAAAAATATGATTAAAAATAAAAATAAAATAAAACTACCACCAAAAACAATAAAATAAGCTGCAAAACTGAAAAAATTATTCGCAGGTACTATTTAGGAAACTGACTGGTATAATTTAGGAGATTAGTTGCCTACGTCATACCACTTAGCGTTTGTTGATAAAATCAGCTGTAATTTTGATAATATTTAGGGTAGGCTAGAATGAATGAAAATATAATAGAAGTAAGGATGTAAAAATCGGAAAATATATCATTAAAAATTTTAAAAATATTATTTTTGTAATTATGGGTGGCTGAAGTAAAAAGTGATACGATTTCGGCAACCTTACCTTAACTATTTTGAAACATAAATCATTCTTGAAAAAATTTTGTAAACTTTTTCTCAGTTTTTCTCAGTTTTAAAGATGAAAATAGTGACCTAAATAATATTCACAAATTCTCTTTTTTTGGCTCATCTTTCGCCTGCATTTGAGCAAGAACCAAGTTGGAGCATTGATACCAACTTAATAAGATTTTATATTCTTCAAGAATGAAATGGGAAAAGATAGGATTAACTAGCACATGAAGACATTGAAAATAAAATTAATTTTGATTCACAAATGAGTTGGGTAGGTAGGTATATATACCTTGTTGTGAAAAGATATTCTCACCAGAAGGTAATCATACAGATTCTGCGTGTTCAACTACTTCATATGTAAACTTATGGGTAAGTCAAAACCTTGGTGAATACTGGTGATTTTATTGCCAGTTTCATGAGTTTATATAAGAAAATTGGCACGCACACACAGATACACATATGTACATATACATATGTATATGTGTTGTAGAAATTAGTCATTTCTTATTCATTGCTATGGCAACTTATAAGGAATGACAATACATTCGTGTACCAGTCCGAGACATTACCAAGATCTTTATCTATCATTTTGTCATCGGCCAAACATTGCATCTTATTTGCCCCTGTGTGTGCAAGTAAGAACATACGAGCAATCAGTGTATATATAATGTTAAATATAATATACTTGATAAGGAATTGAGTGCCTATGATATGTAGGTATAGTTCCCACAGTAGGTATTGGATTTTACCTCATTCACTTTATTGCACGAACACTGAAAAAGTGGAACATTCATCGCTGGTCCTTATTGCTGGAACCAAGAACTTCAATACTGACCTGAAACAAAAATAAAACATGTGATATTAAGTACCTATCATGAAAATAGTGAGTATTAAAAATATCACGAGTTGTTACTAATTTGGGAAGTTTCAAGATTTTTTTCTTTTTAATTACTTATTGTAAAAATCGATTATTAAAATTAAATTAATTTATTTCCAGTTACTTACGGAAATGATTACAGTTGGTATTCAGCGTACATCATATTTTATAATACTTGACATTTTTACCATACTGGCTGAACAGAGAATAAATTTGTAGCACTTCTGTTTAGCCGTGCATTTTTGTTTAATACACAATGCAGGGTCGATCCTATGTATCTCCTGATGCCAAGCCTTCAAGGAGGAGACAAGTTCCCACACAGTCATTTACATAAAATGACTTTTAAATGCCCCCTTTTTTCTTCGGAAAATCATTGTTACCAGCATGTGTTAGAAATAAAAATATGATTAATAACTAGTTGAGATAAAAGGGGGAAGCCTGCGAAGGCATAAATTACCTTTGCAATAATTAACGAGTTGATTAAATTATAGATAAATTATTATTCAAAAAGGTTCATTTCGTCCATTTTGGCGTGTTGATCTTACCAGGGGAAATTTTTTTTTGCTGTGTGAAGTATATACTTGTCTTCCGCCAATAAATAAATTTTTCTGACAGTAAACTGTTTTTTTTTTTGTTTTTACTAAATTTTTTCAATCTTGAAATTCTATGAAATATTTTATGAAAAACAATTTATGTTTCGTCGTGCAGTTAATTTATACCCTCGTTGTTACGTATTTCCCAGGTTTTTGTGTTCCCACTACAATATTTTAAGGGTGTTTTTCAGCCCTTGGTTTAGAGCTGGTTCATCTCAAAAGATGCTATTTCCAACTGTCGAGAATATCAAAAAATAATAATATAAAGTGATCTTTACCCTAATAGAGTATCTGTTGAAGAAGAAATAGGATTTGTTGGGGATAAACGACTCGAAAGAAAAATTTCAAATTTTCTTTCAGTATCTCATTCGATTCATCGTTGCTGTAGCTCGTATCTATTTTTGGTTGATTTATAAGCTCTGCTAAACATTACGATTAACATATCACTCACCTGCAGACATAATATTTCAACCCCTAAATCGCTATCTAACTTTATTTTTTTGTCCTTTGCAAAAGATTCGTTATTTAGTGGATTTTCGTGACTGCCTTAACAATGAAATTCTTTTAGAAGGTCATTTTCCTCCTTATCCCTAGTTTTTCCTCAACTTTCTCTATGTCTTTTTCCTTTCCTTTTTTTTTTTTTTATATAAATATATATATATATATCTGTGTGACGGAATGTAGGCGTCGGGAAAATGGTATCAATTTATTCGTTTTTCCAGTTGAAAATCCCTCTTCCACGCCGTTATTATACTCGTTTACGTTTCTCAAAAAGCATTTGACATCGAAATCTTATCCGATCGCTGCTGTTGTCGTAGAATACTTTTGGCACCGTCATTCTGTTTTTTTTTTCTTCAAATAGTGAAACCACACTAGCAAATCTATACTATATCGTTTATCCCACAAGTGTCGTTTTCAGCAGGTTTTTTTTTTTCTTTTCCTACACCATCGAATAAATATTATCGTATATAGGTACATGGTAAAACATTAATGATTATTGTTATCTGTGAGAATATAATTTACAGGATAAATGTCGTTGTTTTTGTTTTCGGAAATCCATTTTTTTATATATAACTACGTATTTTTATTTATTTATTTATTTTTTGTTTGCATGTCCGCTACGAAAATGTATGTAGATATTGTAAGCCACACAAAAATAATGTAATTTAGGTACAGCTCATAAATTTTTTGATAACATTTTTCAGGTGTAAAATGTACTTAACTGCGGTACGGATGTCTAATGGGTGAATTTATTCATAATATTAATTGAGATGAAGTCTGGAAGTGTGATACGTAAATTATAGGTCAATTTTTATGGATTAGTATTAATTTTTGAAGTACCTACCTATAGTTAATTTATTCAATTTAATATTTTTGGCTCTGTCTTAGGTTCGCGATGATAGCAAATTTTCTGCAGTGAATGGAGGGAGTTCCATAATTTTACATTTTTGTTGTTGAATTCAAACAAGAAAATTCTAACGGATCGTATCTAAATAGAATGAACAATGATTACCGAAAAATTATAACCTCTCTGAATTACATATACGCAGACAGTATTTACACAAATTTATTATTTGTATCCAGTTTGCTGCAGATATTGACCTTAAGGAGGGATCAGGGTTGTATATAATCCATTCTACGACAAACAAAAACTATTAAAATTATTTTCTCATTTTGATATAATTTTGTTTTATGTGTAGTTACATGCCTACCTATATGTATGATAATATTATATAGCCTATAATTACAATTAGCATAAATAATTATTCGTAATTATGTGATTACTATTTATAAAATAAATTTTGTTTTCACGATTTTGAGAAAAATAAAAAATAAATCAAGCTGAAATTTTTAAGAAAGCTTATCTTTATATTATATATTACCTACCAAATTTAATTAGAGTTAGATGCCTACTGGTTTATCACAGGAGAATTACGGATTTAAAAATAAAATTATTTCCAGCAAACGTTTTATTGCTGAAGAATGTTTGGAACCATTCCCGAGTATGTAAAAATAAAGCGTTCAGCCCTTCCTTTCGAGCTTCCCTCCAGAGGGATGAATATACGGGAACGTTTTCTGTTTTTTCAAATTTTTCTCGAAAGTAAGAGGTTTTATAAAAAAAATATTGCTCTGAAAAAATATTTTTCATAAAATTTTATGCGAAACAGATGGCTACTAAATTTATCTTAGTATCATAGGTGAGGTGTTGGAAACTTCTGAGAGTTGATTAATACCTACATGAGGACATTGAAAACGCCATGAAGCTGTAATTCGAAATCCAATGGATGGATTTGTAGTTCATCTGCCAAAGTGACTGATATATGGACCCGCAGTATGCACAGGCCAGATTTTGTTTCAGTCTGTAGAGAATTACGCCTTCCCCATTTTTTCTACAAATTTCAAATTCAAACAAACGCCATTTTGAAACTAATAGATCTAGTGGGCGAAATCCGCCAATCTTCGAACCTAACTGATATTATATGGTCCCAAAGTAAACATATGCTAAATTTCATCTCAATCCGTAAAGAAATTCATCCTCAGTTTGTTGATAAATTTAGTTATACTTTTCCCACTTTCACATTAAATTTAAATAAATAAAATAATAAACTGTGCCTTTGGATTACAACAACCAACGTCATAAATTCAAGTTTTGAGGAAAATTCAATTATAATTATATTATTTGCTTCCAACTTCGTTGCTTTATAATTCTGATCTATATTTTTAGATAGAGCTGAAATTTGGTATTTGATTGTCATAGTCATGTGTATTCCATTACTATTTATTTTTTTGTAATTTTTAATAATAAAATCTGGAATTAATGACATTAATTTTTCTTACTTGTTCCTTAAATTTGTAAAAATGTAACATTGATTGTTTACGCATGCAATTAAGAATGAATAAAAAAAATTTTTGGGGTTGAACTATGTTTAAAATGTGAATTTTGTCTAAAATAACGTTCGTTGTTGTTATTAGAGGCAGTGTATGTGAAAAAAAATCATGATCTTTTGCGAACGTGATTATTAATACTATTTTTCTCATTTCAAAAACTAAAAAAACCAATGTATACATCGTTTGTTTTAGTTATTATAATATTCCGTTCATATAAGATATTGGTACTAAAATTCACAACCAATGTAAAAACATTGGTTGTTTTAGCACTGAAATTAATATTTGAGATTCTTGTAACATCTGAAGGTGCCAATTAGGGGGATTCTATGAGTAGTTGAGACATTGGTTGTTCTTACATCGTATAGAAGACACATACAAGAACTCTGTGACGCTACTAACTCAAAACACCCAAAATATGGCATAGGTTTTTCTAATTCCCAGGCACAGTTATATGAATGGGTCTTTGACCATATACAATACTGAACCAGTAAAGCTTTATAAGACCAATGTACTCTTTAATGTCGTGAAATGTTGGTGAAAAAGTAGGCAATCCTAGAGTACTTACTTCGTATTTTCGACGTTTTTCTTGGGCTCACCAGTTTAGAATACATTTGATAGAGACATCCCTTAAATTCACGACGATAGGATACCTACATGAACGCAAAGAAAAGTACGTTAAAAAGTACGCTGTGGTTTCTTACTTAGCGCCGGAATGTCTAAGCAGAAATCATCGTTCTTTACTGGTCCAGTGCTGTATAGGCATAGAAATGGGTTTTATGATAAAGCTACAAAAATAAAAAAACCAATTCTCACCTATGGCATTGAAGTAAATTTTGATGAGAACCTTTTTTGTAGACAACGGTATGAAAACTAGTTTTTTACTTAAGTACCTACTTTTCTCATAAAACCTCTGATTTCAGGTAAATTTAAAATAAAATAAAACATTTACATACGTTCAGCTTCCTATACGGTGGTTCAGGAGTAGATGTGAGGGATATTTCTTACCTACTTAGAGAAGGGTCCTAAAATTTTCCACCAACAATACCTTTATTGGAAATTATTTCATTTTCAACGTGGTTTTTTACTTAAATCTTCGGGGTTAATTCAACATTTTTCAAAAACATTGAGAAAAAAATGATTCCTGGAAAAGTGATTTTTCAAAGATTTTGATAGAACTATGGATGAGATAGAGCTGAAATTTCACGAAAAATGGTCCTTATATAGAACAGGTTTGGTAGGAATTTGGTGCCTATTGGTTCATTAGTTTCCACAATAAATATGAAACAAAACATCGTTGGAGAAAAGCAAATCCTTTATTGTTACTTGAAATACATAATATCACTTTTAGTATTTACTATACACGATGGTTAAATGCATCTTTTTTTGCATTACATTGCATTTGGGAGCAATTTTTTTGGTATTTAAGGTGCAGTGAGCTGCGATGTCAAGGGGGTCTTATTTTTCAATTTGCATTGCAGAACACCAGGAGAAAAGGCATGAAATTAGTCAAAATTAGAGCAGCCAGGATTTAACCCGTATGTTGATTATATGTCTTTAAAAAGTTGTTTCTTTTGTTTTTGAAGAATTTTTATTTAGTCTACATCAGATTTTTATGATTCTAAGATTTTGAATGATGGATGAATCAAAAAAGGTCATTGAATTAATTATTAGACAAAGGATTCTTCTGCAGTTATAAACTCATTTTACTAACAGCTAGACAAATGTTGATAAAAGTAAAATTTGATTCAAGTTATAAGAGGCCAAAGAATAAAATTTTATTTTGCCAAAAACTGTCGAAAATGGAATAAATGCCAGAAAAGTGCCAAATTTCAAAAATTTCTATAAAAAGCTTAATTTTTTGTAATAAAATCTTACAATAATCATGAAATCGATATTTTAATTTTATCTAACCTGTAGCATACTTCGCTGGATACACCATTCCTGGGATTACCATATATCCTAATTTGGTAGAAATTGTCCAGGTGTCCCAGCTGGTTGAGCTTCATGTTCCATTTTCCCATTTTTCCCGAGTTTATCAAAAAATAAATAAAAATAATAATAAAATAGGATAATTCGTTTTACATGGGTGTTTAAAAGGTCCAATTCGTAAAAAACAAAGGTACGAAATAATGGTTCACGATCCTTCTTGGAAATTCTTTGAAGTCAAAATAATAATACAACAAACTCTTCTTTATTTCCAAATCATAAATTAACATTACTTCGGGCATCAACAGGTCGTATAAATCCATACGAACTATTGATCTTTCCCATAGCTACAGAGCAGCAAGTGGAGATTCAGTTGCAATAAAATTTTATAGAATGTTAAAATAGCACAAAATCAACGTCAGTTCTAAAGATAGTGACTAAACATACCACCATCCTTCCCAAGGTCATTTTGTGAGATCATTTTAAATAAGTAGATTTTTATATAAAAAAACCGAACTACAGTATTTTGGGCCAAACTTATTTTGTTGTACCTACCTATCCTGCATCTCTGTCCCAGTTTGGAATTTCGTAATTATGGCAAGTTTAACCATACCTTACAGCGCAGATGATAAGCTCAATTACACCCAAACAACATTCATGTATCAAAAAGGTTCATTTTAAAGAAGAAAAACGACCCTGTTTTTTCAAAAAATTCGTACCTTTTACTTTGGAATAAATAGAATACCTACTCTAATTGACGGTTCAATGAGTACCGATAATGTCTTGTGATCCTTTAATATTAAATACGTGTATACATGCCACATTAGTATCAGTGGATGTAGAACACTCTTTTTCTGAATATAAATGTATTTCAAGTGATGAATGACATTGTTTCAAGCAAAAAAACGTCGAAAAACATTTTTTTGATGATGCATAACCAGAAATATTTGTAATTTACTTTATTAATGTTCCAATTTTCCATTTTTCTATCGTGACTTTCTTTAAATGCCTAATAATGTCAAATTAAAATTTTTAGCACAGAATTTTACATTTCTTCATTAATTATACCTACCTACAACATTTGGTGGTCAGTACAGAATAGCGGCTCGGCACTTGGCTTAGCAATCGAAAGGTCGTAGATTCTAGAGTACAGCCACCACGCTCTCACACTTTACCTAAAATGGTCGGTGTTTGATTTGGTTCAACTGGTGCTCACACATACGAATGGAATATTCCTGCAGGGAGACCATTAGCCAGAGAATTCCAATCAACCCATTCATCCCACACTGATATCAATAATATTTACAGGTAAAATAGCTGTACCTACGTTACCAGAATTTAAAATAATTAAAAAAAAAAAAAAAAATCAATATTGGTTTTTATTCGGTTTTAATATGTTTCTGTTTCTTCTTTAGCTTTTATAATCTCTCTCCATGCGACAGTGCCCTAATAAATAACGAGACTATGTGTAATTATTTTTCATTACCAACTAATCGATTTTTTTCACCCCCTTCTTCCTTTGTATTTCCACATTCGTCAACCCTGCCCGAATAAGAGCGTCTATTAATAAATTGATCCGTTATCTAATAAGATTAACGTTGACATCAACATAGAAAAAATTCGTTTATTTCGTATTTTACAGCTTTGGCAGACGTAAAAATGGAATTCAAAAAATTTGTTATACGGTGCTCTTCAATTTCGCGCACGGTATTTTCTGATAAAAACGAGAAGGTATTCGTTTAAAATTTTTTCATCCTTTTTTTCTTCATTTTTTTTTTTATCATTTTTTTTATCTTTAGTAGCACATTAAAGTATAAGCTTTCCTGTTAATTTTTCGATTTTTTTTTAAATTTTTTTTTTCATCAACGTGTTGCCCCTTTTACCACACTGTGTTATGTTTTGATAAAAACGACGTCGTAAATTATTTACGTTCGTATAAATTTAATTTTCATCGTCGGTTGAAGAATGGACGCGTGTCTCTTTTTGCTCTTTTTTTCGGGATTCTCAGTTTTGTGATTTTTTTTTTTTACAGACAAAAAACAAGATCGTCAGGCTCCAATTAAACGGCTTGCCTTTTTCTTCAGAATGATTAATTAAAATTACGCGTTCTACATAAATTTTACAAAAATACACGCTTTTTTTTTTTTTCTTCCTCCTCCTTTTTCATTCTAGAACGACTAGAATTTACGTATTTGCACTGCATACATTGGAATGTGTTTCCTAGATCCTCGCCATTTAAAATGCAGAACGTAGGTGTGGGGACTCACTTGTATGAGGTATAGGGGCTCGGACCTCCAACGACAGTTGTCGCCGCTAGGCAGGCCAATATTTGTCTTTATGATGTTAAACAAGTAATGCACGATGTACATTTGATTGTAATTACTTGCACATACATGCAAGTAATGTACGAATACCAAACCGTGGCTAATCTCTACAATACGATGTCACGATTCCGTACACAAACTGGCCCATCATTTCTTATCACCATAAGAAATGAAGCAACCTGGCCACTCACACAAACATACGTATTTGCTACATATGTGTGTCAATGTGTGTGTGTAATTAAGCCCGTATATAAATTGTCCAAACCGGCTCTAAAATCACTAGTGCTTGCCCAGGTTTTGGCTTACCCATATGTTTAATATGAAATGGCTGAACACGCAAAATCTGTAGATTACCTTCTGGTGAGAATATCTTTTCACAACAAGGTATTCCACAGTAGGTATTATATTAATGAGAGTTTGTGCAACCACAAAGTCTGTAGAAGTTTCAAATTTTTTGTAATTTTGAAAAGTCCACAAAGTCTGTAGCTGTTTGGAATTTTTTGTCATTTTGAAAAAGGGGAAACAAAAATTTGTGAAATTCTGCAATTTTCTTTCCCAAAACTAATCAAAATGATTATAAGTTAAGAGCAAAATAGTGAGTTTTGATAATAATAGGGTTGGCTGCAAGGGAGGGTTTTAGGAGTCTAACCCCCTATGGTCCTAAAAAAAACAAATAATATTAATACCCAGTAATCTCACATATTAGTTCTAATTATGAATAATGCAACCACACCAAGTCTGCAAATGCAATTCAACCATCATTGCTTTCATTTTTTTAAAAATCTCGTTGTTTACAATTTTTAAAAATGTATAAAACTTTTAATTTAAAATTAACTTGTTAAATTTTCATTTTCAAACATTTTAAAATAATTTGTCTTCTAAGAAGGAAATCTTTTAAAAAATTCCTAGATGTAACTTTCAGGGAGCTCATAAAAAAAATAATAATTTGAATTTACACATAGGTAGCAAAAAACAAAAAACCCCTTGAGGAAATCCTGCGGCCGGCCCTGGGTGGTAATTTATTTTTATACTCAATGAATAAAATTATGGATATAAGATGTGAAAATGTGAAACAGTAACCAAACCCAGTGGTGGGAACTTAGATTTTTTCATGTGTGTTGCAGACTTTGCACACTCAGAAAGAGGAATATTTAAATTTAGAAATTATACAGTAACAACCAAAAGAGGGGTAAAAGTACTGGAAATTAACCTCTTTTGGTGTGTTTACACTTCCTTTAAGTAACACAATGTTTGAAGGAATATTATTATTACTCGAAAATTAATTTGACTTTATTTATTTATTATCCGCAACTATTGTGGACCTTAACATCAAATGAGACTTTAAATAAAATTCAAAAACAAAATAAAATTCAGCAATTTATTACAATAATATTTTTGTACGTACAACAGTACGGTAAAATGTTCAATATAGTCGAAGAAGACTGAGAGAAAAAAGTACAGTACGATTATTTTATTATACCCTGTCAGGGTATATGATTTTACTTGGTATTGTAATGGCCAAAAGAGGTAGTAATGTACCTAATTAGAACCACTTTCAGTGTTACACCATACACGAGATATTGAACACTGGATGAGCATTAATACCTCTATAATAATTTAAATATTCAGTTTATCATCCACAACTATCGTGGACCTTAACGTATTTGAGAGACTTAATAATATTTAAAAACACAAGTTTGATTTAACACATTTAATAAAACAATAAATTTTATTGTACATTAACAGTACATTAATTTATATGTTCTACAGGAGAGGTTCTCGATACTTAGAAGTAATTGTCTAAGAACTGTGTAGGAACTGTGTTTTGTTCCTTCGAATCGAGGGTTTATATACTTGTTTGGGGTATGTAAGCGTACGTGTCAGATAGGCTAAGTGAGGTAGGGTGTTGTTATTATAGGGTTGTGCTGACTCGCGATATACTCGATGGACAAGCCCAATGAGGTCATGAATATACAGATGTTATATCTATATTCATAAAATCATAGGTAAATTAGTGGTTGTTTATAAAAAGTTATAGGATGTTTTATTGTTGATGAATACCTACGTTTTTGGTATTCAAAAATGTGTAGACGAATATGTTCGTCATTTCTAAAAATAGAAAAAAATATACGTTACAGGTATTAGGTACAAGATAGGGATTTTCTGATTAAAGGGATTTATTTAGTCGAGTATATTCGAGGGGCCATTACATCAAGGTCAGCGTATATATTGTTAAAAAATGTGTTGTGAATGCTGGCAAGAAGTAACGTTACTTTGACCAGGTAACTGTACAATTTTAAAATGGACAAATGTACAGAATAAAATACTTTTTTTGTGTAGCCAAATGTGTACTATATTTTTATACTTCGTTACACATAGCTAATTTTGATTTTTAGGTTCGGTCAATTTGTGCAAATTCCGTGTGTTGCACATACAACATAATATGCAACATGAAAGTTGACACCACTGAGTCCAGACTTGCGCAACAATTTGCACCTTTGACAACTAAATGACTGGATTAGGTATATACTAAACTGACTTACAATTGATACTAAATTGACTTACAATTGATACTAAATTGACTTACAATAGAAATAAATTGATATAGGTTTGTATCAATTTTGAAGTTAAACTTTTCAAGGTTAGCTGGAGGGTAAATTTTTGTGAGGTACAACCAAGGTGATGAAAAAAGAAATTGAATTCACAAATTTCTTCTTTCGAATTCTGCCAAATAAAATTAAACTCAACTCCTGAATTAAAATCCCCATTTTCCTTACAGCTGATTGAAATGTACAAATAAAAATACAGTCTGTTTATAAAGTGTTACAATTATAGGTGGAATTCAACATTGAAAGTAATCTGATTGACGTGGTAAAATTAACAAAGATCAAAAAGAGAAGTACCTAATTAATGATGTGATGAGAAACTACCACACACAAAACACTCAGTCCATTTTCGAAGTAGCATCATGTTTTTGAATCAGAATGAAGAAAAACCTAAATGAAGTCTAAATATTTTCGATAATACTTTTTCTCCTCTTTGATCAAAGAGTGATCCATAACTTTTCGTTTTTGAAACTGAAAGAAAAAAAAAGCTAAGTCCATCACGTTTTCCAATAAATGATAACTGTTATACATCACTCGATCAATGGCTGTTAATTCATCATCTCTAAAAAAAAGTACTGGTCAAACAACTGGTGCCTAATCACAGTGTGTTAAGGTTATTTAATTTATTCGACATGTAAAAAAAGATCGTTGTTCGGAAATGATAAAACTTCCCAAACTTATAGGAGGAATTCGACAGTTTGGAATACAATTTAGAGTAGTTTTTCATTGACTTAATACAATCCCAAATGTTGATCTCTTGTCAAATTAAAGTCGTACATGCCCCTGGTGCTTTTGCCAAATTCGCTAATTTCTCTCTTTATTTTAATTTTGGTAGCCTATTTTGGGCGCACGAATGAGAAAGAGAAACGAATAAAAAAAATGGAAAAATGAAAAAAAAAGTAGATCCAGTGACGAAGAAGACAAAACAAAAACAAAATAAATTATTTATAACTTCGAGGTGATAGCTGTTCAGTTTTTGATTTATTTATACCCATCAACGATGGTAATGGAAATGGAAGTGATAAAATTTTACATCTACAAAAGTTCTTTTTTTTTTATTATTTTATTTATTTTTTTTTTTTTTATGTGGATTCAACCAGTGAAAAAGTTAGAAAGGGTAAGGGAAAAAGAAAAATATTTGTAGATACACATTGTGCACAGATTTTTATCGCATGCTATGCTAGAATAGCATGTAAATAAGTCTTAAAGGCTACACCATCAGAGGTTTTTCATTTTTTTGGGGGGAAGGGATTTTTAAAATATTCTTTTCATATTTCGTTATAATTATTATTTCGACATCGTTACTTTTAGCAGTTTTACGATGACAACCATTTGTCAACTTCTCATCTGTATTCGTAATATCTGGTTTACCAGGTGCGTATAGAATGGTTCTTTTTCAAATGCTAATGAGCATTCTAAATTGAACATTATCGAGACCAATATTTGTGGTACCTATAATGCAGAAATACTGGTTTTTTAGCTAAGGAAGACTACACTTTGCATGAAAATTTTTTCTTATTTTTCTTCTCATAATTTTTTCTTTTAATGTTCTTATTTATTTTTTCACTTTGCCTAGCCACTAAATCTCTTTCAAAATGGTAAATAAGGCTACCGAATTGGAGATTTTGTCGAATGAGAAAAAAGTTGACTTTTGAAAACGAATATTCAAGAATAAACCGAAGAGAGAGAGAGAGACAGAAAGAGAGAGAAAGAGAGTGTGTGAGAGAGAGAAAGAGAGAATGAGAGTGAGTGAGAGAGTGCGAGAGTGAAAGGGTGAGAAAAACGTGAAAAAATGGCGAAGTTTCACAAATAGGTCCGGGTGGCGGATGAAAGTTACGAGACAACAGCCAAACGGAAGCTTCTGGCGAATGATTACGGTTTTATAATTAAGGATATAACTGCGGAAGGTCCGTGATTAATTACATTTTGGCAAAAGGTGCGAAATAATTAGCCTACCTTCGAATGAAATACGTGCAGGGTTCATGGTTAATGGCCTTTACATTTTGCTCCAGTGAGGAAAATTCTGGTGTTTAGCTCCAGAATGACAACGTTTACTACCAAGCCAATATTAGTGTGTCTGTTTTAATGAAAAATAATCAATTTTTTTTGCCTCCAGATGTCATTATCAATGATGAAAATGTTCTTTGTCAGAGCTGGTAAGTTCCTACCAATAAAATGCATAGAGTAAGCCTGAGGAAGATGACGTACTTAGGCCCGTAGGTATATGCAAGAACAATACTCGACTATCAACAGTGATTCAAGAATTACTTATTTCAACGAAGTTATATCTATATAATAATGTTTTTATGTATGGATAAAATTGTTAATAGAAAAAATTAAGCAAGTGCTGAAGGCTCTTATTGATTTTCACATTACTGTGTGTCCGGACGTAAAGGGATGCGGAAGACTGATAAGTGATTAGAATGGTACATATCTTGGTTACATTTTTTTTAATTAGAAAAATTCCCTTACTATAACTCTTCCCTTCAGAGCCATTAAAAATAAACAACTGTTTATAGTCATCTTACCGGGATACCCTAATAATAAACGTACTAGCTGTTAATTATTTCACAAAATTATTTCTCTGATATTATTTCGTCAATTATTCCCTCATATTCGATACGCATGTGCCACTACCCACTCAGCCACCCACAGACACTAAAAAAAAAGCGTGTGGTGGTACACATGGTTGAAGTGAAACTTCTGTCTGATTTTCATCCAACGAATCAATTGGAGTTCAACGGGCCAAGCTCTCGCAATCACGACGATATCTCATGACCATTTTTTAGTTTACTACCATACGCAAGGAAGTTTCATTTCAAAAATATTTGTTGTCTCCTCCAAAATAATGAATTCTACAGTGTTACCAGAAAAAATCCAAAGCTGGCACATGCCAAAGCTCTGTAGAGTGGCGCTTCAGGGCTTGTATAATTATAAGCACTTTTATTTTTGCTCATTTTCTGTGACTAACAACAACAACTTAAAAACATTAACTGTGAAAAGTTGTGAGAATTTTATTGTCATTGGGCAAAAAGAACACACCTATAATCCATGACAAAATATTTTTTTCAATAATATTCACGAACAAAACTACCAATTACATATGTAGTACAACTTTTGGGGATACCATTCTTCACATTTGGAACATTGAATCCAATAATTTCCCCCCAGGATCCACCATTAAATTTGGAATCCTTTTGATTTATAATCAGACCGAATTTAAATCAGCCTTTTTTTTCACATAATTTCGAAAAATTTAAATAATTGTATCGAGGATTTCATTCTATTTGTTGTCTGGCATTGTAAACCAACAAATATAATTCTATCCACAAAATTTTGTATTTTTACTTGGTATTCGATCACAATGATAACGGCATTACTCATTATTTTCAACCACCTTGTAGATGAAAACATGACAATATTCATCTTACTCTTATACATCATCTTTCCAATGTTCAGTTTAATTTCATTCAAACAAACCCTGTGGCAGACGCAGTGAGATTCTAAAATTTTTTTTGTGGAAGCAACAGTCCCCTTAGAACCTTTGTAGTTCCATTACTTGTTTTAGAACTAGACTAGCCATTTTTATTTTGACCCGAAAGGGTTGCGTACTTGATTAGGCCTATCTAAAGAGGGATGCACCTTTGTGTATTTTAACATAATATGTATGAATCTGCTAAGCAATGAAACGCAAAATTATTTGATGTTTATGTAAACATGAAGGGAAATTGGAAAGGTATAAATTATAATTTTTTTCTTTCACCCTCCGTTGTTTTGTTCAAAATTATTTAGACTTACGAGGTTTTTAATCTAAAATTCAATTCATAGTCTTAAAAACCACATATGTCAGTTCATTTTTCCATGAAAACACTGTAAGTTGGCATGTAATATAAATTTTTCATCAAATACCTTTGTGGAGACTACACAAATACATACGTCTTCATCCTTATCAAGTGCACTGCACTCTAAAAACTTGTATACTCTTTGTTTGTTTGTATGCTCTTACTTACACACAAAGGCAAGTAAGATACAACTTTTAGTCGATGATAAATCAGTAGATAAAGATCTTGGCAATGTCTAGAACTGATACACGAACGTTTTATGTCATTTCATATCTATGGTCATAGCAATGAATAAGAAATGACGTACTTTCTATAACTCATATACATATGTGTGTCTGTGTGCGTGTGCCAATTTCCTTACATAAACTCACAAAACTGGCTACAAAATCACCAGTGTTTGCCCAGGTTTTGGCTTACCCATATGTGTTTCCATATGAAGCGGAAGAATATGCAAATGATCTGTTGATTACCTTCTTGTGTGAATATTCTTTCACCACTATTCCATAACCATGTAAGTCAGTTTTTTTTAAATTACCTCCTGGAATGGTAATAATAATGGTAGATTTATAGGGTCTTTAGAATTCAAGTTGTCCATTTTTTTTACCTTAAAAACCTCTTAAATATGGATATCACAAAAAGTCCAACTTACGAGGTTTTTTAAGAAAAACAACAATATGTTTAATTATAAAAAGAATTAAATACATTTTATTTGGCTAGGTATTTGAACTGGATGAATTATCACATTGGTAACTGATTTCCCTATTCAAGATCTAAGAGATAATGAACCAGAATTACTCCTGTGATATTTGTAAGTGAGGAAATCAGTCTGTTTTTAACTGGCTTTGGATATAAGATTTTCTCCCATTCACATTTTAAAAAAAAAGTAAGATCTAAAATAAAAAGATCAAACAATCTTTGGAAGTGTTGTTTCTTTTGATAGTTTGTTTTAAATAAGAAACAAATGATATATCCTGATAGAAGAGATACAGATGAAGATCTTTGAATCATCATCATTGTATGGTAATTGCTTCAGTTACCTCAGAGTGGACATTCAACATCCTGATATTCAGTAAGATCTACTGTGTGTTTTATTAATACTAATTGTCAGGAGTTCGTTTCCCCGAAGTAAGGGCTTTTCAATATGGTAAAAGGAAGAATTGTGTAGAGCCATGTGATAGGACCTTATGTTCACTAAGTGGTATGTGGGGAACTCAGTTTTCATGTGTTTCCTGTTTCAAATTCAGGGTGCCCAATTCGAAAGATCTTTGTTCTTGGACTGTCTAGTTTCACTTAATTCCAACAGTATGGTGACTACCCTTTAGGGCGTCGTAAAGATACTCGAAGGGATGGCAGCATCTATGCAGCTTTTCTGTATATACAGTGTGTTCATATTTTTCCACTAACTCTTCAATTTTCATCAGTCATTACTCTTCCCTCCTCCCACAACCCAAATTATTTAGACCAGTGGCGGATCCGGGGAGGAAATATGGAAATTTCTTCCAAATGCTAAAAATTTTTTTTTTTTCAAATAAAAAGAAGGGAGAAAATAAAATACGACAGCAGAATTGAGATAAAACTTTATAAAACTTACTTTAAAAACAAACAAAAAAAAAAAAAAAACCAACTTCCCAAAAATGTTGTCATTTCCCCCCTCCGAAATGGCTTTATGAAGCCGCCACTGATTCAAATCGAAGAAACTGCAGCCTACGTTCTACAGTATAGCGCGTTCCGGAACGATGTCAATGCCTATGTTGTGTAAGCTTCTTTTTAATGGAGGTATTTGGTAGGCCTAAGGCTGGTCGGTGTTCGACTTCATCGCAGTCAATCCGTTTAGCGGTAAATGTGTTCATTCAAAATGCCGTAGGCTACTGCATTTTGTCGGCGATCGTGTTCCAGCCGAATGACTACGAATTCAATTCGCTCTGCCTTCCCATATTTCCGCACGAGCACCGTCTACATGCAAACTGCCAACCCAAATCACACTTCACGAAGGAGACGATGGTACGATGGCGGGGGTCGCAAGTTCGATATTCAACGAACCGTAGGCCTTAGATTATCTTTCGAAATGAATTTATTCAAACACGAAAGGAAGACGTGTACCGTAAGGACGAAAAGTTGTGAAAAAGTTGGGTTTTTTATCGTCGCGCGCGTTGGCTATACTTTACTCGTACAACCTTTTGACGAAGGACCTCTATAATATAGAGGCGAAAATTCGAAAACTGAGACTAAATATTTGCATTCCTCGGTTTGACCGCGAAATAATTGATTCATTAGGCAGCCATCGCGTGGAGAACGAATTAGGAACGTGTAGAAGTTGGTTGAATTTAATATGGAAATGGTACGAGAGACGCGAGATTAGGGTGAGAAAAACGATTCAAAGGTAAGCTCAGCCGATTCGGTAGGTACATATTTAACGAGCGGTGGCGGATTCCGACGTATAATTGTATTGTAAGATGGGTTGTTGTGAGAAATTTACTTGAAATTTCGACGAGTGGACGTAGAGAACGAAGAAAAAAGGTTAGAAAGAAAAATTTCACAAATGGTGTGACGTCCAAAAAAAATTACAAAAACCACACAAACAACAAACAAAAAAAAAGAGCCAACAGAAAGGCAGGTAGAGTATAGGAACTCCTGCATGGCCAAGTGTAGGAATAGACAAAAGGGAAGAAAAAGGAAAATTCACTATTTTAAAACAGACACCCCAATTGCCAGAATAACCAACCACCCCCTCCCCCCACATGCCTGATTATTAGGCTATCATTTTGATTTCGATTCCCAAAAAAGAGTTACTGAAACAGAGTAATAGAGAAAAACCATATATTTACTGCTCCTTTGTGACAGCTCCGCAGCAGCCTTGAGACGATGCAAATTCAGGTGGTGTGGTTCTGTGATGCTTCTCATTGCCCCGGCTGTTGTAGCCCCGCTGACGTACACTGGTACAGTTGAAACAGCAACTGGCTGGATCCTCTGCTCTGCTCCCGCTGCTCTATCTGGTTGAAGGCAGGTCCACTATGGAGGTGCGGTTTCTGCACCCCTCTGTGGCCTTTTTTGAATTTAGATTTAGGCAGAATTCGAATTTGACCTTGAAGGTCAAGTGATTTTTATTTCGATTGACACAAAAAGACTTACGAATTGGTCACCCTAATGGACGAAATTAAAAGAAAAGTGTCAAATTTCAAATATTTCGTGACCTCCAAAAATAGGCATGAAACCTTGCGCTCAAGGATAATTTTAAACACACAATTCGCGATTTATTATTGTAACATTAAACAGTGAGGGAAGCCCCCTCCAAGTAAGTTTTCTAAATTTTGAGTGAAAATTTAGTGGCTGAAAAAAAACATTTTCGAGGCAAAAACCTCTACACGGCGCGATCCGACTGCTAAAATTCAACTAACTGTAGGCTAAAACTATAAGGATTGTGCCAGGCATCGAGAGAAATTCCCCCCAGAACTCACCACCAATTGCATCGCCTCGTACACATCTCACACTATAAAATTACAGCCAATCCTGTTGAAGAAGATAAATTATTTCGGCCGCTACATTTAAATTTAAACTCTAACGACTTTTTTGGTCCGTTAGGCGAGCAACCGAACGGACTGCCGAATGTTAGGCAAGCAATTACAGGTATCTATTCTAGGCTATTGTACGAGTGAACAAAATTCGCGGCTAGGCTAAGTGGAGAATAATACAAATGCGGACCGGCTAAACATGTTAAAACGGTGTAGCCTAGCCGCGTACGAGTGAAAATACGTAGCAAAAATGTAATATTATTTGAAAAAAAATATGTATATGATAATTCGAGAATAATTCGGCGAATTTGTGAGTTGAGGAGAGAAAATATTTCGAAAAAAAAAACAGGGGACCAGTGACGGGAAAAGACAGATTTATTTGAAGGGAAAAATTATAGGTCGGGCATCTCAATGGTTTGTGATTATAGTGACCAGTAAAATAGGACTGGGTCTTACACTTTTTTGCAAGACCAAAAACCAACAGGCTACCTGCGTTAGCGAGGCCAACATAAACTATGCAGAATTTAGGATGCAAAATCTAACAAAATACCCACATATTGTGTACCCAAAAGATAATTCTGGCTGCAATTCATTTCGTAAGTGACTGTTAAGACGCTAAAAACATTGATAAGAGGATGGTGTTTAGAATCTGGGCCTCCATTAACTTCGAAAAGAAGCTTGACATAAAAAATAAAGTGTGTTTTTAAGTGGTGATGGTGAAAGTAGAAGTGGGTGGTGATTTGGAAGAGATGGTTAAGAAGACCGTGGACTCCCCTTGCAGTCAAAATGTCTACGCCATTACAGGACTTAATCGGACACTTTGCCAGAGCAAATATGACAGTTCTAATTAATAAATGATGATTCGGTTTAACATTTTATCACCAAAATGTAAAGAACAAGTAAAATTGAAAAAATCATTGGTGTGCACAGTAATTAAAAGAACACCCTTGATTAAAATTTTCAACGCCGACAGGTAGTTATTTGTGATACAAGCGCATAAAGTAGGTGATTTCGATACGAGCATAATCTTTTCAGCAGAGCTATGAAACAGTAAAGTAGAAGTAATATATTGTGCTACAAGTGTCTAAAGCGTGAGTGTGGAGTAGCAAATGAGCCAGAGTGTTGTTAATTTCATAGTTGAAATAGTTCACTAGCACTTGTAGCACACTGTATTTTTTGAAACATATGTAGGGAATACTGGTTTTCAGATATTGGAGAAAAAAATAGTATATTACACACTCAGGTACAAAAGTGAGCATTTACATGTGAGGGAAGTTTACAAAATGAGCGCAGCGAGTGAGCAATTCCAAAGTCATATAAACTCACTTTTGAACATTGTTGAGGAAAATATTTTATTTAACTAATGTTCAGAAAGCAAAAAAATGTAAAAATTCTACCATAATGATGAGTCTTTCACAAAAAATATAAAAAATGGAATGAAGTGCCAACCCCCTCATTGCGTTATTTATAAAAAGTGAATGGGCTTCCTTGTAAAAAGATGCTACATGTTTTTACAAAAAGGCGGGTTCATTTACATTGAGATTACATTCATCAATGTTATAAGCTACATTAATTCATTTGCAAAATACCAGTGTAAAAATTGCCTTTCTGATTATGTGTTATTAAATAGTATACTGCAAGAAATGATATCTCGATTGTAGTAGTGACTAATATTGTGGTATGCCAGGGGGGCCTACTGAGGACCCACTACCCAACAGATCGCACATTATTATTTTTCAAAAACCCACGGCCACGGCTGAAAAACACGAACCATGTCCCATTTGCAAAGGGAGGCAACTTGAAAATGTTGCCCCCCGACCGGCTCAGCCTACCAGAATTCGTGGACCCGATGTCAGCGTGGAACGATAATATTTTTAAATCTGCATACCTCGGAAATCCATGGAACTACTTACGTACTGCCATTCTGCTTTAGGTAAAGATCAGGAACCACATCACCGAATTATTGCCCATTGCCTTTTTTAAATAATTAACACATTTTTTCAAAAATATCAAATGTAATGAACCAAGGAAAAATAAAAGTACAGCACATATTGCTCCAAGAGCATTAGAAAACGAAGTGAAGTTTTTAGATGTTAGAATTTCCCTCCGAGATTTAAAAAAAAAAGGAAAAAGTATTACATATAGAATATTATGGAAGATTCGGCGGAAGAAAAAAAAAGGAAGGAGAAAAAATATATGTACCGGGTTTAAAGATAAGAAATAGGCGAGTGAAATGAAAAGAGTTGAGAGATGAAGCATGAACAGATCAAGTAAAATTTTGAACATTCGTGAAAACAGTGCAGAAATGAACGAAACCTAAAGTGAATGACCGTGGTAGGATAAGAGAGAAGAAATATGTGTGAGAGAGAGACAGAGGTGCGATAAGAAAGATGCAAGAAAGTGAAAAATGACATGAATAAACCACGGTAATGTTATAGATGAAAATATAATTTATTTAAAATTAGCCGAAATAGAAATTACGATTTCGAAAAGTTGGTGGTAGCCTCATGCGTCAATATCACAATGAATGAATTACCAACATAAATGACTAAAACATGTTACTACAAACTAAAACGATTAAAAGAAATAATAACACCACCATTACACGAGCTAGGTCTATTTAAGTCACACAACATGGTGTTGTCAGAGTTCAACAGGTGATGATGTACAAAACGACTGAAAATAAACGACGTTTTATTTGAACAGAATCACAGATAAAAAGAAGAGTCATTAACTCTTACAGGCACAGAATATAAACAAAATGAGAATTATTTGATATATTCCAACATATACATACCAAGGTTCAAAATTGAGCAATTATATGTGAGGGAGTTTTCCAAACAAGCGCAGCGAGTGAGAAATTCCCAAGTCATGTAAACTCACTTTTGAATCCTGTCGAGGAAGATATTTAATATAATTAATGTTCAGAAAGCAAGGAAACATTAAAATTTTGATCATAATGATGAATCCTTCTTAAAAGAGGCATGATAAAAAGTAGAGGAACCAAAAAAAGGGTGCTTATGAATAGGAAACAGAATCAATAAGGCGTGAAGAAAAGTCGAGGAACCATCAAGAAGTGAAACAAAATTGAGGAACCAAATTAAGTACCTATTCTATACAGCTTCGAAAAACCAGCATTGTGGCACATGTTGCAAAAAAAAATTTTTTTAATTCAAAAAATGAAAAATATATTATTTATATAATGTAAAAATGCATTAAAAAATCATCTCATCTTGGAAGGATTGATTTTTCGCATTATAATTAGTTATGGCTGTAAATACTAAACAAATTGCGATAATGAACATATTTTGAAACAAATTTCTGCTCAATTGAGAATTTTAAATCTTCAAAACAAAGTATAGCTTTTAAATTTTGCAATTAAAAAATTACCCTTACTTGGGACAATTGTTTTTTCACACTCATGTGGCTTTAATTATTGAGCCAATTGATAAAAGCGTATGAAAATAAATTTTTATCAATATGGTATGTTCAATCTTTAAAAGAAAATTCTTGGTATTATGCCTACCCTTTTCAGTTTCAATGTTTGTTTTCCTCCCCTAACTGAAATTTCATTTTGGGAGAGTTATAGTGAAAACGATGAGTTTACATAATACCGAGAGTCGTCATTTTGCCCCCTACCAGATTTTGTGCAAAATCGATTGTTCAATGAGCTTATTTCCAAATTGGAATCGATATTTCGATATTTTTCTTTTTTCTGAACTTTTTCATTTCGAAAATATAAAACCAATATTGAATTTCTTCGGTTAAATTATCTAGTCTACGGCTGTCAGCCTATTTCCTTTTTGTAAAAAATATGCGAATACGAAAATGAAGTTTTGTGTGAACTGTTTGGCAGTCAAAAAAAGTTATAGCCTATAAAAGTTTTATCCTCTCCGTTTTTTTTTTCCTTTTCTTTCTTTCCTCTTCCAAATAGCCAAATCAAACCCGTATATGATTGCTTTAATATTCTTATCTCGTCTATTACTTCATTTGCATTTCAACTGAGTAAGACGCATGTGGTACGTATAAGGTATTGTAGTGTATATTATCGTCTACGTCTACGTTTTATAGTATACATAGTACAGCCCGTACCAACCACAGCCCGCGTTCGTCGCATTTCGTTTTCCATTTTTATGAAATTCGTCCAGAGGAAGGGGTAAACCATCGCCGAAAATAAATATTTTCCAGATGTAAATGAAGTTCATAAAGTTTTATGACGTAGCGAAACACAAACGTAATTCTCCAACAGCCGCGAAGAAATTAGGGAGTGCATTTACCTTTTCTCGTGAAGCCCCCTCAACCCTTTATCCACGAACACGCTATCGCACCTTCATCTGACAGCCAGTTTTTCGATTTGAAAAAAATTCCTTACCATCTCTTCGTATTCTCTCTCACGCCGTGTGTCTGCAATTTTTTGTTTTGTTCCAACCCGCCATCAGCATTTTCTATATTTTGTCGTTACACTAAACTTTTTTCTGTTCGCTGAAATTCAAACAGGTGTCTTCTTCATTTTCCTTATCTGCTCGTGCAACGGAAAATTTACTCCCTCTGTTCCAGCCGGTCTCTCCATGGTGGGTAGGCAATTTTAAATAATGTTTCTTTGTTACCTCTTTCTCGCTCTTCCTTTCTCATGCTCACCGGTTTTTGAAAAATAAAAACCGCATTTATTCGGAAAACTTATAGGGAAAATCTTTTGTCTTTCTGTTACCGTTTGCTTTTATTTCATTAATGGACAGCGTGATGCTGAACTAATTTTGGTTTTACGGTACAAAGGGCTCGAAAAATTACTTGATGAATTTTATTTATTTTCATAAACGTGTGATACGACCCTACGTCTATTGTGTACACCTTTTGTTTCATGAAAGGCAGAAAAAAAAAAAAGATCGGAAAATAGGAAAAGTGAAGTAGCAATTTGTTACTCTCGATTGAAACTGGTCAAACAACAGCTATCTTAGAGGTCAAAAATGCTCTGTTTATTTTTTATATTTATGCTTACTGGGCTTCGGCTATAGGAAGTTATATTACCCAGCAGCTGGAAGATGATATTATATTTTGATGACGAAATGGGAGAAAGGCGATGGCCGAAATCTGGTGACCGATGGTCCAGAAAGAATGAATTTTTTAATCACTTATCCTGGAGCACTAGAAACGAATCGAATACGTGGCCATTTTGGGTAGAACATGCGATGGCGTTGGCTGGGCCTGGGCCTGAATTTGAAACCTTTCAATTGCAAAACAAAAACTACGCCACGCACAGCATTTAGAATTTCTTTTACAAGTATATTGCCAACGTTTGAAAACTAAAACCTTGCAAACACTTTGATAGTACTTATCGTGATATGACACGATCCACTGCGCACCTACAGGGCGCAGAGGTTTGGCAACAGTGTGTAGTACGCTGACTGTCTGTACTGGTGTTGTGGCGGTTGCCAAGCAGTTTCACTTCGGTGAGGAGGAGTGTGACTACGTTATTTTATGAGTCTCTCGGACTATAAACGAAGTTAGGGCTAAAATCACTACAGTACTAGCACGATAGTATTGCTAGCTATCACATCAGCGTGGTAGTATGAAGTAGAACCTACTCTCGTGCTTGTGACTAACTACACTGTGATAATTTACTGGCATGGGATCAACTATTATGATAGACTATCATGGTTTACGCTTGGTTTATTACACACACATTTTATAGAACAAACTTTTAATTTTTAATTTTTTTTGTTTTTCGTTTTAATTTCCATTCTGAGGACAACGAACTTCAAAATTTACCTGACTTGAACTTAGGTGATTTTCTGGTGGTATTGGGTTTCTTAACTGTAAATGTAGAAAATGATGTAAAGTTTGTGTGAAAAATTTGCTGAAAATACAGCTTTGGATATTATTATTTTATTTATTCAGGCATTATCAGGATTTGAACACATACCGACCGAATACCTAAACTCCCTGCCTCACGGCCACTCAAAATATGGCACCATTCTCACTCGACCATGACACCGGGTGATGGTGATTGAGGGAGATAAGTGTCTGTACGGCCGATGTGTGGTAGCTGCCACACCACTCCTCCCTGTATAGTGGAGCATAATACAACCAATATAGAGGTGCAGTTGGTTAGTAGGTGTGTGCACTGGAGCACAGTAGATACTCCCCTCATCTCCACTCCATGGTGCATGACCTATAGCGCCATCACATTTTGGTGGTGGTGAGGTGACAAACTACGATGTGGCTTAGCGTGTCCGAGAGAAGGTGTTTTTCAAATTTCCCAGATCACACCGGGGTCATCAGTTTAGGTATTCAGATGATACAGGGATTCAAATTCATATCGACTGAATACTTAAACTTCCCACCTCAACACCACCCAAAATACGGCACTGTTCTCAATTGGCCACAGCGCTGGACGATGGTGATCGAGGAAGATAAGTGTCTGTAGAGCCGATGTGGGTAGCCGCCACAATTATCATAGGATTTAATGTGAAATTACCTAACAGAAGCAATGTCGTTTCTCTTCTTTAAAAATTTTGTGAGTCTTGACTCGTGATTTTCGGATTTAAGAGGTTTTTAAGGTGAAAAAAATCAATGAATCGAATTCTAAATAACTTGTAAGTCTAAAATCATCATTAGAGTTCTAGGAGGCAAATTAAAAAACATAAAAGTCTAATTTACGAGATATTTAGGCCAAAATTTATACTAGCTGTATATGAAATACCATGTAATTCAGTACTCATACTGAAATTTAGATTAAAAACCTTGTAAATTTAAACAATTTTGAATAAAACAGAGGATGTTGAAAAAAAACAAATTGCAATAAAATTTATTCTTCTCTGATTTACCTTCACTTCTATGACATAATGACATTAATTATGACCATTGGAAAATTTTTTGATTTTTTTTCACAATTTTTTGTTATTTCTGTAAAATTTGATTTTTTCATCTTAGGGGATTTGCAAGAACAGAATACTCAGTTGCCAAAAATTTTTTATTTCTGTTCCCTCCTGTAAGAATCAGCCCTTCCTTGAAAATATTTTTAAAATCTCAGTTACGCATAAACCAAAGCTAAAATTGAAAAAAATAAGGAGTTTTGACATATTTGCGGATTATGAACTTTCATCTGATAAGCATAAACATATACTTTTCTTGAGCCAATAACGTACAAAAGAGGTAATAAATTCCTATTAATACAGTACCCACCCAATATTCAAGAATTAAAGTAATATCCATGGTTTTTGTTACAATATAGACCAGATTTCTTCGATACCTTTAAATGGTTTCTATAATTCATCGCTACAGTTAGTCAGCCAGAAAGTACCCCTTGCACCTAATCTATAGGCTGTATTAGATGTCAATCAGAAAATTACTTTGAGAAAAAAGAACGATAATCTGTACAAGATTTATGGAAATTTAACTATATTTTTTAAATTTTACACCAAATTTTGAAAGCTTAGTGAAAAAAATTATGAATTTTGAGTCCAAAATTACAATAAAAATTATGATTTTTGATATTTTGTGCATTGAATATCATATAAACTTGTCACATTGAAGAACTAGCATTTTTTTTCAATAATAAATTTATCTAATATTGTTGTAAGCAAGGTAAACCTATTCTAGCTTCTTTTTTTTTAGACCAAAGATCAGTGGATACTGAGTTTCATTTACGAAGCATTCAAAACCAAAATAGAAGTGACACCCGCTACTATGAAGAACAGGAATTTTCTCCCTTTTTTGGAAGAATCTTCTCAACAAAACATTCTTCTATCAATTCTTTCCTATAGCATCTACCGTAGAACACCGTACTTTTCCTAGAGTAAAATCTGAGGGTGTAGGAGATGGCATTGATAGTTTTGTTTGGAATTCCTTCTATATAGGTCTCATAAAATTTCAAATTATCAGTCGATTTGCGTGGGTGGTATTGGGGTGGTTTACGTTTATGAAAGAAGATATTATAAAATTAAAAAACTTGTTTTATGATCTCTCAATGTGATTAGTGGCGGATGAACAAGATATTAGGCGCAGATATACTTTAATAATTAGTTAAAATGATGAAAGTAGAAGTACACGATGAAATATAATTACAATAGAAAACACAATACGTTGTTGCACTAGATCTGTTGTGGATCATAATGTGATACATACTGATAAAACAGTTATAATTTTACGAGTCGTTGCTTGGGATCGTATCATACCTTCAAATTCTATTGAAAATTTTGCAATCGCAGGTAGCACTTTTCCACGTGATGGCAGAATACCAGCACCGAACAGAAAAGGTCCATATCATATTATCATAGTATCATTTTTTTAGTAGGTACGCTACAAGGTAATAAACGTCGCACACACTGAGACGATACACAAATGTGTACTCGCCTTAAGAAATAAGTTACAGGAGAGTCTAAATAAATCGTAGAGAATAAGTAACTGCATAAAATAGAAGGATCCAGCGGCGAATTTAAGTCTCTCGACGCCCCAAGCTGTAGAAAATTTTCCGCCCCAAGAAAACATTTTTGTGCCCCCTCCCCTCCAGGAGCAATATTGCGTGTGAGAGGTGTGATGCATCAAATTATATAAATTTTTTTCGTACGATTCGAAACAACACATCTCTAGATGATCTGATTATGTGTTTAGGTATCATTTTTTTTTAACTCAAAAATTTGCCGCCCAAAGCTGCAGCTTCGTCAGCCTACGCGTAAATCCACCGCTGGAATGATCCGTCATTAGTGTGGCCAACTAATACTCAAACAAACGAAATTCCCAACAATAATCATTCTGTATTTCTTTCTCAAAATAACTGAATGTACACCCGCATTCGATTCTGGGTAAACAATTATGAATCAAAATAATAATTAGGCATAGAAGTGTCGCATGAATCTTTGAAAAATTCGAAACTCATATAATTTTATTGTTCCACAGTGTAAAAGAACTTTTCCTCAAAAGTGAGAATACAAAATTCCTCATATTAAATGTGTAGGGATCAGTTTTGACATTTGTGACTTTAGAAGGTTAGCCATAAAAACAGATGTCTGTAAGTCAACCCTAATACTAACAGATACTATTAGTACCAACCTATTCCATACAATAAATGCAAGTATGAAGAATGATCTAGTTTGATGAAATCAACTTAGGCTATCTAATTTTTCTCATACCTATATAGAACAGATAAAAGTAATAATAATTAGGTAAGATGGAAAAGCATAAATGAACTTATAGGTACCTATTTTCGAGACAGGAGATTAATATCCTTAAACTCACTTAGCCAGTAAAGTTCAGATGGTGAGGATTGTTTGTAAATGTTGGAATTCGTTATACCTACTATTGTTTTCATTTCTGGATGATATTTTGCGAATAAACTGTTTTGTACCCATCTGTAATGATGGAACATTTTAGCTAAGGATAGTTAAACACTGGTTGACGAGTGATTTAATAAATCCAATTATTTTCAGAAAAACCCAAATCACTGGAAACTTAACCAAAGATAACAAGATGATTGAAAAATATTGTAGCGAAATGAGGATCTTCTGGACAATAAGATTGGAGTAGCAGGAATTTGATAATGAAGAGAGAATCCTCAAGGATTTATTTGACAGTGAAGCCCAAATGTACTGAACATCGAGTAAAGTAGCTAACTTGTTTTACGATGATGATGATATAAATAGGATTTAATACGAACGTGTTTCGACCATGAACTTTAAAAACATAGGTTTTTTTTTTAAAAATACAGTTTTATAGTTTGTAATATTTTTCTTGTTTTTCTTATTTTTCTCTAATTTCTAAACCAACTCTTTAAATATCCTGGGGTGATTAATTAGAGAGGAAAACTTCGAATAGCTTGTCATCTAAAACTTAAACTTTTGCAAGTCCTGTAAAAGATTTTCAACAAGAGTTTTCCTCTCGAAAATCGACTTGGTATAATGTTCAATTCATCCTACGAACAAAAAATAATGTTAAGACTATATTCTATTGTTTATCGTCTCTCTCGTAAACTAAATCCAGAATTTGCCAATGGCAAATATTTTTTTTATTCATCCTTCGTTCGAATATTTTCCTGGTTTACTTTTAGTAATTCTTAACTGGTTAATATTTTATCATTTAATTAGTGGTTTTATAGTGCGAATATTTTTTTTTCTCAACACAGCTAAAGGCAAAAATGCATACCTATGCATATTTTTCTTCTTGACTTGATGTGAAAAGGTGAAGTGTGTTTCTCATTAAAAAGAATAAAAACAACCATTTTGCTGTTGTGTTATGTTGTTTTTTTTTTGTTTTCTGTTTTCAGTCAGCTATAAATGTTTAATAACTTGAAACGTGCGGTTTTCTGCTACCTTACAAGACTATAGGTAGTAAAGTATTATTTTTTGTTCGTTTTGCGAGTAAAAATTTGTATTATAAACGTAGAGACACCCCATTATGAAATTGGCTATAGTAAAACCAAAACGTAAATAAGACTGAAGTTCGATGAAGTTTTTGAAATTTTGTTTGCGCACAATGTACCTATATTATCTAATACTTTTTTGCCGAGATCTCTTGTAACATTTTTTCTGAAAAAAAACTAAAAGGTAGAAGAATGGGGTCCCTTAAAATTTCGATGAAATTCATTGTCATTTTTTCCAAGTGAACTTCATTAAAGTTTTTTCATTGTTCCATTTATATGGGTTATAAGAAGTGTGTTGTGGGGACAATACTCGTATGAGGTAATAGGGGCTCGTACCCCTCGACAACAGTCGCCGCTCAAAGGCTGGCAATAATTGTCTTTATGATGTTAAACGAATTTACACTGGTGCGTTTGTATGTTTGTACATGTACGTACGTACAGGTAAGATACATTGCACGGGCCGAGATCAATTACCTGATAACGATCTCGGTAATGTCACGGCCCGGTACCAAACGCGCTGGGTCATTTCTTATCACCTCAACGGAGACAAGAAACGACGTAACGCATGACATAATTACGTACATATACATATGCATGTGTGTCCGTGTGCGTGTACCAAATCCTGTATATAAACTCTCAGAACCGGCTCAAAAATCGCCAGTGTTCGCCGAGGATTTGGCTCTCCCATACTTAATCGTATGAAGTGGCAGAACACACAAATACTGTTGAAGACCTTCTAGTGTGAATATCTCTCACGACAAGGTATTCCACATGTGTTTTTGTGACAATAATGTTTAATATCTCCCGAGAAGCTATTCTTTCAACAATCATTTCATAAAATCGGAACCAAATTCTCATCCAAATTTCTTTCGACTCTTTGGACTTTCCCCATTGAGTGTTCCACTATAAACTATTAACTAGGTACTATATAGGTTTTCCAGAAGTAAGTAGCGAACTTTTCCGATAAGAAACTAGACAAATGTTCCCATGATTTCAATTTACATATTTTTATATTCTCAACAACATTCAAAAAAACATTAAACGATTGAAAAATCAATTTCCTTAGATATCTTTTTACTTTTGATCTATGCACTCATCCAAAACCACTATTTTTCTCTATTTTTTAATATTCCCTTTTTATTTTGCTTAATTTTCTGTTTTTTCATCATTTCTTCTTTTTTTTTTTTCCCATTTTGTCTTTTCAGTGAAATGTATTGAGAAGGAAAGAAAACATTTTTATTTTCATTTATGTTTAAAAACGCACGAATATATTTATTCAATGACGAAAAAAAAGGTCAGTTTCACTCTCGATTTTGAAGAAAAGCACCATCGGTTGTTTCTTTCTTCATCCAAAAGTAGTTTCCTGCTTCATTTCGTCCGCCGTTAATTGATTTCAAAAGCATCTTTTAAAAACGTTTCCTCTTCCTTCGAACTTGAATCTACTTTTTTTTTTTCTTCTTTATTGCAAAAGGAAAAGATTCGTTGAAGGATAAGCAATGAAGAGAAAAAAGAATAATGCCCCGAAAAACGAAATTTATTTTTAAATTATCCGGAATGCTAGGATATTATTTCCGGATTGTTTTACAAAAAATTTTTATTCGTTATTCGAGTACCTACGTATTTTTGTAGAAAAAAATAAAACAAAACAAATTATTAATTGTTTGAAAAAAAGAAATACAAAATTTCATTTGTTTTTGAAAATAAATATGATTGTACCTACCTACTTATGTGATAATGATTTTCATTTCATTTTATTAGTTGTCTCTTATTTATTAATAATATTCTTCGAATTAAATTAGATAATTTCTTTTCACATTAGCCACCCAAGATGTACCATTATTGTTAACTGAAAATATCTTCTTTTTTTTTAGCATTGAAACTGCTTCTCAAATCAAGTTATGAAAAAGTTGTCCGCCACCCAATTTTTACCAATGTTTTATGGGTGAATGGTATGAGAAGGGGTAGACAATGACCATAAAAAAGTGGGAGTAGAAAATGGTAATGAAAAATAAAGTGGAGGTGGTAACATTGTTTCGTTGTTTACAGAACGAATACCAAATTGAAAGAAACTCAAAAATAAACAACTCTTATTTTTTATTTATTTTTTATTAATTTTCAATGCTCTCCTCTTGTTGTTACAGAAGGAGATGGTCAGATTTGGTAACCACCAGTCTACCAAGAATCAATTTTTCAATCACATACTGGAGCACCTATAGAATTAAATGGAATATACCGCCATTTTGGGTTACAAATGGGATAGTAAAAGTCAATCTCCAAATTTTAACCTTTTGATTGAAGAGCCAAGCACCTGACCAATATGTCACATACATCCATTAGTTTTGTTTCAGAAAGTGATTTTTAGAAAATTCTGGTTTATGAAATTGGTAATTCGCTTTCTTGTGATATTAAAATATAGGTAGGTACTTATACAAAAAAGTCACAAAAATTGTACCATTTATTGAATCCTACCACTGCTTATATTTAAAAAATGGGGAATCAATTACTGAACCGTGTGATGAATAATGAAATTAAATAAAAAAAAAAGCATATCTAAGGACCAATAATTTGTGTCTATTTTTTTAATACCTAAGCTGAAGGTAAAGGAGGCAAGGATGCTGCATCACCAAAGATACCACACTCTAACTAAATCATATTAGTAGCACTGTTAAAGGAAAAATGATATCACATGTATGTGCAGGGTAGTCAACAAACCTTTTGTTCATGTTTTTGTCACAAGAACTCTTGGTCTCTCCTTGCATTTTATTTAAAGTGAATTTTGTGTTTAATGATAAGCTTAAAAATAGTCAACTTGAATTTTGATGCTACTTATTGTGGAAGTGAATTGTCCTATTTGCTCTGATAATATATGAAATAATTACAAAATTTTTGTACACTGTGGTAGTATTAAACTCCACTGATTTGACTGTCATTATTTAATTAAAAAAATGTGAAACAATAAAAAATTCAAATCAGCTAATATACGGCTGACATTCATAGAGGCTAAGATGCTGCACCAATATTTAAATTACTGTTGCAGAATGATATTTAATTGATAAAATTTAACAAATAATTAAAATAGGTACCATCTTATATTATTTCTTTTTTATTTTTAGTCAAATTTTTGGGAAATACATTGGAAAAACATAATATTGTGATTTGAGGGACTGAAGAATATCTTTAGATAAAAATTCAAACTGATTTTTTCTATTTTCAAAAGCCAAGAAAAATTAATTTTTGTAGTTGGTCAATAATTTTAATAGATTTTTTCCAAAAATTTTAACAATTTTGGATTTGACTTTTTTCTTTGAAATGAAAATATAATGGAAGTAATGATATAAGAATCTGAAAATATATTTCTGTGAATTCTCAAAATATTATTTTTATCATTACGGGCAATTAAACTGAAAAGTGATAAAATTTTGGTAACCTTACCCTACCTTCACCACGTTAATAACTAGAAGCAAATTTCAATTTTTGATGGCTTATCTTTAAAACAGTTTTCTTGAATTAGTCAATTTTGAAGTCAAAATGTTTGACCTCTGCTAGTATCATTTCTACAAGTAATAAAGTACCAAGTATTTCATGCTGAAAATGAATAGAAATCATACTGAATGACAATAATACTTCTTAAGACATTTATATTAAAACGTACAGTGAATAGTGAATGAAATAATGAGTTAAAAAACAATACTAAACATGTGTTTTCATAACATCACTCCAGAGAGAGAATTGTATAGAATAGAAACTCATTACCCTATTATTCACAGATGATTATTAATAAGATTATAATAATCTCCCTCACTCAAATAAAAAGTAAATGGGTTAAATATTTACCTTGCAAGACTAATAACAACCTGTACTAACTTAGCATGGGTAATAACATTAACAAATTTTACTCCAAACAAATTTAAGATAGAGGCATGTATTTTCATTATTAAATAAAATAACTCGAAACTGGTTTACAATATCGTTTAAATGCCTGTCTTGTTTAACTGTAACATTGAGGTTCTAGTAATATGGTCCAAACTTTTATTGAAACAATATTGCTGAAATATTTAGGGCCAAAAAAAGTTGTTTTAAAATAAGGAAAGAAGGCAAACATAGACAAATATACACTACGCAAGTGATGCTGATGGTACCAGTTGATCTTATAAAACCACAAAATTGAAATTTTTCCAATCACCACTTATAATAAACGTACAAGCTGTTAATTATTTAAAAAAATTATTTCCCGATATTATTTCGTTAATTATTCCTTCGATGGACATGCGCCACTATCCACATGGCCACACACAGACACCAAAAAAGTGTTTATTATTTCCTTCGAAAAACAACGAATTCTACAGTATAAACAGAAATTCCAGGTTGGCTCAAGCCAAAGTGTGGCGGAGCAGTGCTTCAGGAGTTGTATAACAATATAATAAGATAGGAGTTTATGTGAAAATTTATTCATATGTTTTGGCTGGTGGGCCACATGAATAGAGTGAGACGGATGTTTTTACATTAATCTCAAATTAAGAGTTGAAGCCTAAAGTAACTGAAGATATTTTACTTACTTTTGTCGGTTCTATGATATACGAATTCAGTATAATTTTTGTAGAGCCAATTTTTACTGAACGACATTTTACAAAAAAAAAAATTGAAACTCACCTGCAACAAAAAAATGAAAATTTTCAAATTAGTCAAAGGAAACAATATTGAAATATTCGTTTTAGGTTTAGTTGTAAAATTTGAGTTAACATAAGTTGACTTTAAATTTGAAAATATAGGTACACCGCTTAACGCAAGAAAATTGGTGAGTTTAAATCAAATTTGAGTTCTCAGTAATAGCCTACTATACCTTCCTACATGGTACAAATGACTTTTATTTGAAGTTATAATGATGTTATGAAGAAAATATTTTCTACTTAGGCATATTTTATTTCCTCTCTAAAGAAAAACGAATTAATGGTCTTAAAAATAATTTCAACTTCATCAAAATCATATTATTTTCCAACTACTGGGGATGAAGGTCAGATGTTCTATTAATTTCAGCTTAATTTAGAATGTACCAAATCGCAGTTAATTAATTCTTTCTCGATATTTTATTTCAGTAAGTTGAGCATCTGACAATTTGTACTTAGTTTATGAAATACTTTTAATTTTTCCTTTTTTTTTTTGAGGGAAAATACCACTTCAAAATGGTACAAAGTGTTGCACTTTTGTATGAAAACTTACAACAGTTCAAAAATAATTTTTCTATTAGAGTATATAGGTAACTTGTTTTTTTTAATCTGAAAGAGTACGTAAAAATATCCAGATGTTGGTTTTTTGTTAAAAAATGGTGCAAAAAATAATATTAGCACATTTAAGTGTTTAAATATCCCTTTATTTTCACCATGTCCACTAGTCGACCATTGAATATTTTTCAAAGCGAGACGCTAATATGATGGTGGTATTTTGTTTAGTCAAAAATTAGACATTTGGGATTCTTAATGCAACAATAAGGACTAAAAGTACGTCAAGTTGGTAAGATCAGAAAAAAAAAATCTCTAATTTGTAGCCTACCTAATAATTATGTTGATGCATGTAGTTATACTACGCTGTATTTTTTAAAATTTTTAAAATAGTAAGAAATAAAATTTAATTCCTAACAAAATTGGCCATTTCCGTCGAAGTGTTTGGTTAGGCAATAGGCGATACAGTGGTTTATTTATTTTCATATACCTACCCATCTTCTCCTACCCACATCGATCATGATTAGTTCCTTCTTTTCTTGTCCGTTCCTTTTTCCTCTGCAAATTATCTTCTTTCTTTTTTTCTTCTCACTTTCTTCCTACCATGGTATTCGTCTTCATCTCTTATCTTCTTTCTTACCCTCTCTCTTCCCTTTCAAGATAATAAAACGATTATTCTTCTTGCCCATCTTCTTATAATATCGCTTCTACTGCTGCTGAATATTCTTCCTTTTTTTTTTCCCTTTTTTCCCCTCATTTCTTTTTACATTCAACTGCCATCGCTTTGGTGTTGCTTGGTTCACTGCCACAGTCTAACTGACCAATTGATGTGCTGCACCTCTGCACCTCTGCGCCTACCAATTGCGAACTGGTTTATGTATTTTCCATATCACAATTATTTCTTTAAGAAGCCGCTAATTTCCACTCCAACAGTTCGTAACTTCTTTGCTGCCTGTTCACCCACAGTTATAATATTAGATTGTGAAACACACCCATTAATTTGTTTTTGCACCATGATTTTTTCCCTGGTTATGGGTTTACTCGAATACATCGCTTTATTTTTTGAAATATGTAGAATTTTCTTGGAAATGGCCTAAATTTGGTGACGTTTTACCGTGGCATCAGTCAATATAATTTGGCAATTTATGTACCTACATAATTCCAGGAAAATTTTGAATAGCTTTGGTTTATAAATATTTTTCAATATAATAACTGAAGCATAGGTTAACAGTAGGTAGTTTATATAGGAATACCTGGTAGGCTGTTTGGACTGAGTAGTAGTAATTCTGTGGCCATTATCCAGTGTAGGTAGTTTTTAACTAAGATTTATTGGCTGTGGTTTTTCAGGAAATTTATGCAGGTTTTGTAGGTAGACGTGATGAATGTTTGTATCTCCCTTCGTATACCACAATGTGTTATCTGATTGAAGCGTGAATGGCCGCCCAGGTCATCCATTGTTCGTATATTCTCAACTACATGCATACAAAATATAACTTTGACCTTTAGAATTCACCCAAGGTCTAATATTGTTTTCTGACACTTTATCCAAGAATTACAGAATATTCATCAGCATTCTCATCACTGTTATTCTGCCAAGTGGAAGAAAAACAACTTCAAGAAATTTACATTCTTGCCACGTACAATGAATCACAAACTATGCTCTGACTCTTTTTTAAGCAGTAATCATTTCAAGAAGTTATTTTTATTCTTCAGAAATTTTGAAACGTAAGCTCCTAATTTGTGTTAGACCACTAAATTTCATCTTCGAAAATGAACAAAGAAAGTCCGTTTGTACAAAAATAAATAGATCTTTTCCCGAGTAAATTGTAAAACTAAAATTTTTAAATTAGATAATACATAATATATAGAAAATGAAGCCGTCGAATAAGAAGTGAAGTTAAAAAAAACAGTTCATTGTACAATAAAAATTTTTAAATTCCGAACTTTTCATGCCATAAATAATTTAATGAGTCATGCTTAGCTACTTTAGTAAATACTGTAAATCAAATGCTTTAAATATTTTTCTTCCGAAGTATCTTTCACACCTTCTAATCCAATAGCCATAAATAACTGAATTCTTGATGCATGCAACACTTCGTCCTTATATAGCTCACATCCTTCCCATACCATAAATTTTAAGATAATTGTCAACTGTAAGATATACGAAAGGAAGTTCCAACTGGGTTAATATGTGACATAAGTTGCAAAGAACAGTTTAAAAAGTTTTACCCATGTGACAATTTTTTCCCTGCAGAATAGCTTCTTGTTTTTTTTTTTTTTTTTTTTTTTTTTTTGCATCTTCTAGTCCGGAAAAAACATTCATCTACAGTTAGAACTTCCAGTTTTTTTTTTTTCGACAGCATTATCGAACTTAACTTCTTTTATTTTTCTTTCATTCCAAAGAAAAAAAGAGGAGCGTCGAACGTTTTCAAAACGAAGTTAGTACGTATAAAAAAAACTCTAGCGTAGCAAAGCTTCGCTAGAAGACCCAGTTGCTCGATATTTATATCGATAGTAATCGGTATATCGATATTTCATTGCTAGTTCCAGGTTAAGAAATCACAAAAAACTACCGACCGTTATCCATATCTTTAACAAAAGTATCATATTATCAATGTTTTATTGCTAAAAACCGCATTTCGAGAGATGTTTTGTTTCCAGTTTTCTCAAGAACTACTGAACTGATGAGCAACAAACTTCATTCAGACCTGCTCCCATATAATAGCTATCTTTTGTAGGAATTTCAGCCCTATCCATCCGGCTGTTTCCCAAAAACCGTGAACCCAAAATTTTTTCCAGCAATTTTTCTTCTCCAGTTTTCTCGAAAACTACTGAAATAATAGCCGCCAAACTTCTAAAAGATATATCATCGTAAAGAAAATCTATCGTGAAAATTTCAGCCCCATTCCTTTTGTCATTTTCTCAGAATCTTGGAAAAACGACTTTCGCAGTAATTTTTTATTATCCAGTTTTCTCAGAAAAAAATGAACCAATAGGAAAAAATCTTCTTTCAGACTTGCTCCAGTATAAGAACTACCTCTCGTGAAAATTTCAGCCATATCCACCGGGTAGTTTTCTCAAAATCGTGAACCCAAAATTTTGAGCGATACATACATATATATATATATATATATATAAAATTAGGTCAAAATGAGAAAATGGTACCAACCGTTTTCTTTTTTCATGAAACTGATAACTTTCATGACCCCCACCTCTAACTCCACAATGATGTCAATTTTAATACCTCGTTTTCAAGCAAACTAGGTAAAAAGAAAAGCAAGCAATAATGGTAATAGTATGCAATAATCGAGTAGACCAATATTTTTCCTCTGCAAGACGAAAAATAAACATTTCGACAAAAAAGCAAACTGCTATCCAGAGTGATATCAGAAGGAATTTTTTTTTTTTGTTTTTTTGTTTTTTTCGAAAGTCAATACAAATAGAGTCAAGTGTTATTATTTCAATCGATGGTCATTTCTTTTTTCGATTCCAAGCAAAACTTAATTAATTTATAATTTCACACGTCAACAAACGGGTTTCTACGCTTTAAAATGTTCTCAAAGTGTGTAGGTTTGGTCTCGTTTTGGAGAATCACTTAGTTTATCCGATGTTATTCGACCGAGAGAGAACTGTACTGTAATAACCCTGGAATTTTCCAACTCAATGACTAAATATTACGCGATAGAAACATTAACACGGTCATGCTGAGAACCGAAGGTTGTCCACCAGAGAAGGTATATGCTGGTCGTTCCTTCGTATTTGATTGGGTTCAAAAATGGACGAGGTGGTGAACATAAAATTAATATAACTCCGGCGAATCATGAAGGTTACATAATATTGCAGCATTTTATGTGCGAAGATGCCCTATGTTTTTCACATCAAGAAGACCCTTTAGTTACCGAAATGTAGCCAACGCATGTTGTAAAGTCATTATATTATTGTGGAACCACTTCGTAAAAAGGAAATTCTCGCTGACTCATCGTCGGTATCCATGGAAAATTAGTGCTGCGTTAGATTTGAGAGTGCGTAAGACGTGTGATTCAGATGTGTGAATCGCTGAACCAGTAAACTCCACGTTGGTTATACCAACGTGATTAAAATCAACAGTATCTGGCTACTATTTATAATCAGGTAGAAAGACCATGTGTCCACTTTTTTTTAGGACATTTTGGTATAATGGAACGGCAGAATGAGAACAAATGCATATATACGGACTTTGTTGTACAGATGTACGTAACACGTGAATCATATACTGCAAGTTGCATAATACGCACTTTGCATAACAGATGTAGTATACAGTAGCAAATCTTCATTTTTTCGTTGGTACACCTCTGGGGGACAAAATGATTAACTAGTTTCAAAGGACGGGTTGATAAAATTTAAAATCTAACATTTTTTTTCATTATGGTGTGTTTGTGAGTGTGTATTTTGTGACATCTGATTACCTACAGCCTTCCCCTCACATCACCACCGAATTACACTTGTTAATATACCTTACGATAGGGAACGGCTCAGGAATTCTTAAGATTATACTATCGGTAAGTTACAATGGAAACACATCGATTCCCCTGGGAAATAAATTCCTGTTCTACGAGATAATAAGATACGTCAATCGATTACTATTATACAATGTGAAGATGTTTATATTTTTGAACTTCGGTCATCAGTGAACCAACGTTTTTATCTCTCGACTATTTACGAATTTGGTTGAACTGTGAACAGTCAGTCTCATGATGAAATCCGTTTGTTGTGAATACAAAATATTATTCACGACATACTACATTTTTTGTTTCGACATCAAGTCACCCATTTTCAAGTTGTTTTTACCAAAACTATACAAATGTGAACGCCGTTAGCAGAAACTGTACAGTCCATTACGCCGTTTTCAATTCCAACAACAAATACACTTGGTTGAATTTGTTGGTTCATTGGACATCAATGACCACGAGGCAATACCATTTTTGTGATAGCTGCACAACCTGATATTTTTACATGTTACTGTAAGTAACTTTTCCACTGTAATAAAAATGTGAATTGTACTAATGGGTCGGCCAACTTATTTATTCCGTTTACTTGAAATTGCCCGACATACTTCGTAGGCCTTGGGAACTTTCGCTGGTAGGCTGGTAGCCTAACTGTTTGAGCTGACTTGTGGTCTCGACTCTACAATTTCTCGAGACTCATTGATATACTTCGAATCGTGATATTAAACCCCTATACTCGGGATGTACGTTTGTTTTCGGACGTCACAATGTGAAGGGAATCTCTTTGAATGGAGATTCCTTCGATATATTTTTGTTTTGTTTTGCCACGTGAATGAAAAATGGATAATTTTTTTTGACTTTGGGTAAATACTAGTTTTTTAATTGTTAGGTATATCTCGGCTTCACTAGATGCACTAGTGGATTTACCATTGGTAGTATGCAATTTACACACTTCAAGTTGCTTATTTGAGCGTTTTGCAGCAGAGTGTAAGCATCTGCCATCAGCTTACTCAAAATATTTTTATTTGTGTTATTATAATTATGTTTTTTGCAGTTGTGAGCTATAGTACATTGAAAACTGAAGGTTTGGGAAGATGCTCCATAGATTAATGGGTCAGATTAAGTCATGATTCAGTGACTAGATGTGCTGTGTTAAAGCCCAATACTGATAAATTTTTTATGTAATTTTTTTTGAGGATAATTGTTACATTTTGGTGTTTTTGCGTGTACCATTGACGGTAGATGTGTCACATTCAATACTAAATAAAAAAAAAAGCTTGTCTGATCACAGGTGATAACAACAGACAAACGACACAATGACGTTTTGAGTTAGCAGGCATGAGACGGTTGTGTACAGATGTTGTCAGGGATGGTAAGTTATATAACCGTAACCCATAAGCCAAAGATTTTTGACCAATTTAAATCAGCCCTAAGTTTAAGCCAAACATACCGTAAGCTATAAGCCATAAACACTTTAGGCTATATTTTTTGGCTAACTTACTAGATAAGTATACATTTTTCATACTTTTTTTTTAAATTTGAATTTTAAAATTTTTGTTTTTCCCTTCGACAAATGTGGAAATTTAAATTTATAGTGACACAAATTATTAAGTGTAAACAATTGAAAATAAAACAATTTGAGGCGAACCGAGGCTGTTTCAAGAAATTTCTCTAAAAAATTTTTTAAACTATAAGCATGAGCCATAAGTTTAAGCCATAAGCTATATTTTCATGGTTATTAGCAAAACACATAAATTTAAGCTTAATAATTGAATAGCTTATCATCCACGGATGTTATTTGCAATTCACATATTGCAAGTTGTGTAGGCATGTACATTACATTACAGATATAGAGTGATGTGAATCACATACTTCAAATCGCACATTATCAGATCTGCTCTGCAGTACAGTTGTTGCACGTACTTCGCATATGTACTGCACATCGCAAAATACGCTTCGCAGTAAAGATGCAGCATGCAATTTGCTTACTTACTGTAAACTATATAAAACTTTTCGCTCTTCAAAAGATATAATTTGGAGACACTGGTGCTTCAAATTGTACTAAAATCACATATTCCCACACCTCCTTATCCTATTTTTCCAAAAATCGCCTAATTCTGGGGTCATAATATCGTATAGGCTACATTTATATGACGGTTCAAATTCCAACAGAGTCAACCATTTTAATTATAACCCAGAAGCTTATGATAATTCAATATAAGCGACCAGCGTTCAATTAACTCGTATAGTATATTTTTGGAAATAGGCACCAGACGTTATAAAATTATAACTTCATAAACCTTTTTTTTTTCTTCTCCAACCTGTAGTTAGGTACAGGTAATAAATTTTTATGGGTGGAATGCGGGAATATAATATTTTGTTTTTCCATTTTCGAATAAATAATAGCCTATGACTCGATAATCGTTGATTTTAGCAACGAGATAAATAAGAAAAATGATTTTTAAGAAACTGGTCAAAATCCAGTTGTAGATGTTGGCAACGGAGGATCAGCTTCCATTTATTATCATTGTTTCCATCGTTACCTATCCCCCAAAAACAAGGTCCGATCGAAAATTTGCGCATTTTCTCAACACGCGCCATCTTGTCTTACAAATTAGGTACATACCTGTAGTCCTCATCACAATTCTATCATCATCGTAATACGTACGATTAGTAAAACAAGAAGGTAACACATTTTCAACGACAAGAAATGAAAATAAATCGGTATATTATTTTCGTACGTCGCAGATGGCGGTGGGGTGGGAGAGAGCGAGAGAGGAAGAGAAAGAGAGAAGTGCCAGCAAACATTTGTACCACCTATGGCTACCATTCAGCCTGGAAAAACGTCGTTTGTATGTCAGCGTGTCGCAAATTAATATTTTCCATCTTCCTTAAATAGAGAAGAAAAAATTCAATCTATATATAGGCATAATAGAATAATAATAATAATAATAATAATAATAATAATAATAATAATAATAATAATAATAATAATTTTATGTACCCCCGACAAAAGACAAGTGTCTCGCATCAACGGCACTGCGGAATACCAAAAATCCATAAAACGACAATCGCGTAGATGCGTTTTCTTTTTCTTATTTTCAACTCTTTCTTTTTTTTTTCGATCTTACTTTTCTTTTCAACTTTTTTTTTTTACGTTTTCTTTTTCTCGCCGTGTATAAATGTATTATTTCACGACAATCCCACCGGGTGGAAAACAAAAACGAATTTACATTCAAAAAAGAAAAAAAAAGTTTGGGCCTTTCTTCTTTTCTCATCTTTCCAGCTTTTTTTTTTTTTTTTTTTAGTTTTTATCGTATAAATATCTACGCAGAATTAATTCTTTCGAGAATTGAACTTGTCACCCCCCTAAAGCACCCTAGTCCGCAACCACGTCTGCGTTGCTCTTTTTTGAGACGAACAAAAATATAATAAAAAATGAAATGGAATTTCGCCGCGAAATTGATTTCTCAATGTAAAAAGCGTAACAGCTCTTATACTATAATATTTCCTTGCCTTCTTTTTCGATTTCAAAATTGCACTTACTGTCTTCGGATAGGTGGGTAGGTACCTACGCGATATTTCGAAAATGTTTTAGCAGATTTTCAACCAAAAAAAAAAGAGTGGAAAAACAAAATTCAAAAAATTTCGAATAGCATAGACGCGTCATATTATAGAAGTTTGAGTTGGGATCAAAGTGGTTTTTTATTTCATGGTTAAAAAACAAAAGCGGTTGCACCAAAAAAGTAGAAACGAGAAATACAAGATCTTAATCACCACTGTTTTAGTGGGCTTTACCATGCAATAAATGTATTAACAAATTAACCAGAAATATGTGGTATCAACTGGAGACTTGAAAATATTAATTCAGTAGGTACACACAAACTAGAACACCAGCGAAATGAAATCCAGGTGAAACTCTCCTCTCAGAATATCCTTGTTTGACGAATTAAGCATTCAAAATTAAATCAAAATTTAATTCATGTATGCAACGGGTAACTATGGTGATATTGTTTTTTGTTTTCTTATAACTGCTCCACGAGTGGTTTGGTTACATTTGGTTGATGTTACAAATTATTCAGCGTCTATATTCAAAATTTATTGGTCTCCAATCTATCCCTTATCTTTCCTCTTCCTTCTTCCTTCTCTTCTGTGGAATACCTTGTCGTGAGAAAGTATTCTCACCAGAAGGTAAATTCAACAGAATTTAAGCGTGTTCAGCCACTTCATATTTAGCATATGGGTAAGCCAAAACCAAGGCAAACACTGGCAATTTTAGAGCCAGTTTGGAGAGTTTATATACAGAATTTGGCACATGCACACAGACACACTTATGTACATATACAGATGTAGGTGTGTAGTAGAAATCACGTCATTTCTTATTCATTACTAAAGCAACTGATAAGAAATGACATAATGCGTTCGTGTACCGGTCCAAGATATTACCGTATCCTTATCTATCGTTTTGTCATCGGTCGAACATTGCATCTTACTCGCCTGTGTGTGCAAGTAAGAGCATACAAACAAACAGTGTATATTATATACTGTTGAATATAATACGCCTGATAAAGAATGGCGTGTGTACGAGATGTATGGTCCCCACATCTTCCTTCCTCGCTTTTTTCTCCTCTATCATCTCTTCTTGTTCCCCTCTCCCTCTCTCTCATAATTTGTCCAGGTCCCTCTAAGAAGTGCATTGCTTATTCCTCTAAATGTTCCTCTAACTCAAAAGGAAAATAAATTATCAGAATGATATCCAAGTGCAAAAAGTTTTAAAGCTGTTAGGATCTCCAAGCTTCAAGGAAGATGACAAAAAACAAAGAAGTTATTTCTACAATTTGAGTTCCGAATGCCAGGAGTTATGTGTATGTTCCATTGTTTTCATCAACTGCGTTCATTCCAAAACGATGTAACCGTCTTCCAAAAGTGCCCATGATTAATTTTTTTATTTTTCAGAAAGATCCATCCTTTGATACATGCGGTCATTAAAATTGTAAATTCAAAAATAAAATAATTAAAAATTCGAGACAGCCCTGAATACGTCTGGTTAGGCAACGTGTCATACCTGAGCTGTTTATTTTTTCCTTTTTCTTTCGAACCCCTTCCGCATATCTAACAATATGTATGATCGAGTAAGTAAAAGTGGAACTATAGAGACAGTTTTTCAATTAATAATCACCAACGATATTTTGCACCGATCACATGGAGGCGAGAAAGCTGGTTGTTTTGCAATGTCGTGTGATCAAAAACAGCTGTTCATGTTATCGAAGTTTCATTTTCGTCTTCTGAGGCATCACATAGGAAGTTTTCCAACAAAATTTCAGATATTCGGTTTCTTCGTTGGACGGCCATACTTTGAGTGGGTTAGGCTTACTATACACCGAACACGAACAACGTTTTGGACGATTTAGTTTGGTAGACCTATTTTTTTTGTGTACGTACATTTCATTCGCGTATAATTACGCTCGCTCGAAATGAAGTATTCGCATAAAGAAGAGAAGTCCATCTAAAATGTTGGTCAAGATACTCACTCCTGTCCATCATTTCCTGAAAAGATTCGAATTAAGATCGAAATCGTGCTATGAGAGAGAAAAAAAGAAAAAGAAAAAAGAAAAAAGAAAAAAGAAAAGGACCGAACGTTTTAAACTTTTCACGTTCCATCTACACCTAGTCTGCAGCTTTTATGCGTGAAAAGTTCGCATTCGTATTAATTAAAAGACGGTGAAAAATGGTGAAAGCTGATCAAAAGGTGAAAAAAATCCTTTTTTCAGTTACCTATTGACATCTACTTGAATAAAGATACGGTTACAAAGAGAAGGTAAAATTTTCTACTTATTTTGGCTTTCACTAACCGATGAATAAAAATGTCTCCGTTCGAATTTCACATAACGTTGATATAATCTCGTGTTTGCCGTTACGAAAGCTCAGGATTAATTAATTCGGCCTTTAAACAGTGAAAAACGATGTTTACCTACATATCAACAGAAATGGCAGCTGAATGCGATTTCAGTCGAAGCATTTTGAATAATTATGGCCCGAATATTTCACTTGACCGTTTTATAAGTATTAAATCGATGGTGAGTGCAAAACAGAAAAATGTTTTACTTGTCGAGAGAACGTTTAAAGGCACCTTCAGGGTGAATGTGTTATTTCTGCGGGTATGGTCTTAACGTGGATACGTATAAAAGAATGAAAAACGTGAACGTTAAATAAATACGTAGGTAGGGCGAACATCAAGCAGCTAAATGAATAGCTACCAAGTATCACATAAAATATTTTAGAATCGTTATTTGTGTAGTTATTTGTGATGCAAGTGCAGAAATTAGATGATTTTGATACTAGTATTGCATATCACACTAGTATGAGTCACCTAATTTGCACGTGTGTTACACAGTGTTTTTTGTAACACCTCCACCCCCTCCAAAGAAATAAAATAAAACAAGCAAAAAAAAGTAAAACAAATTTTTTTCAAAGCCAAATAGGTTAGTTTTTTAAAACTGCAAACTCATCGAACCCCCTTAGCCACCTCGCTCCAGAAAAAATGTCTCTAAAAAAATTTGTTTTTGATCAAATAATTAACTTAATAATTATGGTATACCAGGGGGGCCATTTCCGCGATCTCCCTATAGTCCTTACAAGATTCTTTGATTCAAATTCTTAAACAAAACCATGGATTTTGGAGAACCCATTTACAAAGGACAGTGGCCACAGAATTATCACTGCCTGATGGGATAACCTACCAGGTGTCATTGTACTCAAATTTATACCATGTCTGGACAAAGTTTTTATGTCCATAAATCATAGGTATCTTGACTACTATGGAATTAATTTACTTTATCAAACATTTTTAGTTGAAAACACAAGAAACACCGCTAACTTTAACCCATTGCCCAAGGAAGAAAACTCAACAGATGATAATATATACAATCATGTTTAGTATTGAAAAAATACACGTCTGTTTAGACGTAATTATAAAATATGTTGTTTAACGGATGTTACAAAAATAACTGTGCAGAAGAAACTGCATATAAGAGAAATCTTAGTGAAAAAATATGATGCAAATGTACAACAAATTGAGTAGGGGTAGATAAAAACTGGTTATTTAGATATCTACATAATATTATATTAAAAGATTATTCCACGAACGGATAATTTTAGTGGGAGAAATAAAAGTAGAGTATGAGAGATAGTAAGATTTTAGGGAAAAGATGTGAGAAGAAAGCAAAACGAGGAGAAACGTATAAAAATGAGAAGATTCACATTTCTATAAAGGGGGGTAGAAGATGAAAAAAAAATGCGGAAAGTATTGAGAGAGATATGAATGAGTTTTAAGGCAAATTATTATAATATATGGAAAAAAACATAGCTGATATTGTACGGATGCATTATGATTTTACTTTAGAAAAAATAATCTGAGATAGTAAACTCAAGGGTGCGCTTGTGCCCAACAATATTGTTTTTGCATCGTATTGAAATTTGCGACATTTTTTTCAGTCAACGGGCATTAGAAAATATTTTTCAGTTAGGAGTTGCAAAAAATAAAATTCATCTGATTTTGGCAGTTAATCCAATGCTTCCTTACCTATGAATGAAGTCTTATTGTCAATAATTCTTCCAGCTTCCTTTTTTTTTTTTTTTTCGTGTATTAAAACCTTTTTTTCAGTGATAATCATTTTTATACACTTTTATTTAACTCACTACAAACGGTTGTTCATTCATCACTTTGTTCAGTTTGAAGTATGTGGACTTTTAACAGGTAGCTTCGATTGTGCGTACTACAAGGATATTCATTTTCCTGTATGTGATGTATTTCACACGCACTAGCACACATAAAACCGATTTAGCAAGAAGTAGAATAATATTTTGTGTATTTGGCTTCCTACATGTGAGGTCATTTTACTCACACTAACACAGAAATAATCGAGTGTACCGAGCAACGAAGTGGTATATACCTTGACAGGGGCATGCTCACAAATTTGGAGGCTGATGCATGTTACATTTTGGAGACCTCTCTAAGACCATAATGTTAGTGAAATATTGCAAAAAGTTCCAATTTATTTTGTTTTTTATGGATTTTTTCTAATTATGAAGCCTAATTTTTTCCCTCCGAGCTGGAGGCTAATCCATTATGCATCATTGCATACGTGGGAGCATGCCCCTTTACCTTGGTTTAGTGAATGTGAATTTAGAAACCATAACTGTATTGAGAACAAAAGTGTAGTAGATACTGAGGAAGACCTCTGCGTTTGTTTTGTTTAGCGCTAAGTGTGTCTGTGACTGAGTGTTAAAATTAGCCCTGTCACACATTTCAGCTCAGCTACGTTTTTAATGTAGCTTAGCCACATTTTAAAGCAGATTACAGCTATACAAAAATGTTCTATTTTCATACATAAAAAGGTGAACATACATTAAATGTAGCTGACAATGAGCTACGTTTGTTAATCTGTCCAAAATTCGCAACGTTCAGCGATGTTTCTGAATGTGAAATGCTTCTCAATGAGATTTTGAGAATTAATATACGTATTATGATACCACAAGAAAATCAATGGTCAACAATCAATCATTTCTACGAGTAAAAAGAACAATAAAATGCTAGTTTGTTTTATATAATAAGTTATTTATTTATTAATTCTTGAATATTTAATTGGAAAATAATCCAAAGCTATGAAAATTACCCCAAAATTAATTCATTTTTATATTTAAGAAATAAACAAACTAATGAAATGTCAGAATTTTGAAAAAATAATTTCATAACAGATAAATTAGATTAGTTATCATTATAATAAATGTACAAGGGAGGAGAAATTAATTTGTTTGTTAAAATTACTTCACATTATTATTCCCCTAAATTATTTCGGCAATATTTTTCCTTATATTGGATGTGTAGGCGCCACTACCCACACACACACAAACAGACATGAAAAAAATGTTCGTTGCTTCCGCCGAAATAACAAATTCTACAGTCAAAAATCCAGGCCTGACACAAACGGGCTTGTTTAAAATATGTCTTATCAATTAAAAGAAGAAAAATTAAAATTAGAGTATGATGGCTGCTTCCTTCATTTGAATTCTCCGTCTGATCTGTGGTAGCAAATGCTCTTACGTTTGTACAAAAGGAGATCCCTCATCAAGAAGGGCAACACTGTTTACTTCGGAGTTAAAAACTGAATCAAAATCAATCAAATGAGTGAAAAAAAGCCCCAACCCAGGACTCACGGTTCATTTTCAGTTTTTAATGAAGTGACGATCTTAAAAAATCAGGCCTACTTTATATTCAGTCTGTAAATCTACTATTCTACATACTTATATAAAATTGATTGTTAGGCACCTAGTACCTACACACTAACAGAAAAATTAAATTAAATTTATGATAATTTTCATAACGTAGAAATAGATAAGTCACAGATATCAACGTCATTCAAAATTAAAATATCTATTTTGTTAAAAAGGAAATTTGTTACAAGTAATAATGCGATCAAAATTGTAGATGAGAACTTTTTATCAGAACCCATTAACCGAGTCCAGTTAAGAAGTACCACAATTTTTTAGACGTAAAGTTCTTTTCCTTGTTTTACTCTGACAAGCAGAAGAATCCATTTAGCGAATTTTTTCTACACATTTCTGAATGACGTTTCGATTTTTCAAAATCTACTTAGAATTTCACACTTATTTATATAAAGAACAAAGCTAGTGTGCTTAAGCATCATAGTTTGAAGATCTAAACAAAATTGTTCACATCATCACTGGTCCGAAACCATTTATTTTAGCAATCACTTTCAGTAATTACTTGATCGCTTTTCAAGTACCAAAGCAGGATTAAGAGGATTTTGGAATCAGTAATGATGATAATGATTATAATTATCTTATTACGTAGTACATTAGTACAGGTACCTATCTACATAATCAAATTTTAGTTTACCCAACTCAGGGAATCTGCTTAAAAGACAATCATTCAAATTAAAATTGGTAGCCTCATTCGAGATAATTAAACAAAATTAAACAATACCCACTGATTCAATTATAAAATTGGATTAGAATAATATTTCAAGTGAAATGTCAGAGTTGATCGATGTTACCCACAACGGTGGTGGTAGGTTATCTACCTACAATTCGGTCATTTATCTTCTGCACCAAAAAATATCATTTCCAATATATAACTCCATGTAGCCGAACCCATCCTCCTTTTAGGCCGATCACAATTATTATTCCGTGTTTAGATCACAAAACAATAGGAGGTAAGACCTGCGAGTGTTGAAAAAACACAAATTTCTAAAATATCTATACTTTCTCTTCATAAAATATACACTCCTTCGAAGTACGAACCATTCTGTAACAAAAATTAACTAAACTAAGCCCGATAAATATTTAATCGTTGCACGAAACTCGATAAATCGAAGAGGAGCGAATTAAAAATTTATCTCTTAATTTCACCATTTTCTTCAACAGCATGGATATATTATAGGAAGTAGAATACAGAAGTGCGAATAGTAGTAGGAAAAAAAAAAAAAACAAAAAACAAAAAAAAAAAACAAAAAAAAACACCAACTGCTGCTTACAGAATCGAAATACGAAAACGAAATAAATCACTGTCTTAAAACACATAAACGAGTAAATAGGCCCGAAAAAAATATAACTTATATTTTTTTCACAGCATAAGACGAATTTTTTTTCATGCTTCCATTTTTTTATTCCTTCAAGCCTAAGCGTGTAATATAGGAGAGGCGTTTCATACGGTAGCGAATTTAATATAGCAAATATTGATGCTGGTCCTCGATGGAAGTATATTGACATGTCTTACAGACATGAATCACCGTCGAAGTTAAATCCATCTACGTCAATTAAATGTAACATTACGTTACAGTCGTTTAGTGGTGTAGGCTATATATATATATATATATATATATAATATAACGTGAAGACATAGGTCGCCGACTAACCTAATTTGACTTACATCAATCTTTTCCACGGTGGCAAAGATGGGGAAAAATCGGAAAAAATAGCTTATAAAAAAAAAATTATCTGCTTTTGAAACTATGTGCTTGTGCATTTCACGCTTCATCTTCTTTTTTTGGCGGAATTTCAAGTGTTGTGTAAAATTTTCTTCCTTTTATCGTCGTCTTCGACATTTTAAGTTTTTTTTTTTATTTTTTTAAGTCGATTTTGTATCTATCGAAGTTAAATGCCTATTTATGTAGGACTCTGGGTGACAAGATGAGAGGATCAATTTTAATGATCTATTACGGTAGGTAACAAAAAAAAAATTTGTGAAGAACAAAATTATTGAAATTTTTTGAAAAATAAATGGTAAAAAAATCTTGAAATTCGATTAGGAAAATTACGTTCCAAGAGATGAAAAGAACCTGATATTCAAGAAAATTACCAGATATTATGAAAGTTAATTTGATTATCCTTACTTATAAAGAGAAACTAAATTTATTCCCCACTTGGACGAATTATAAAATTAATAAATCTTTTCTTTCTTTTAAACACGATCACCGTATCAGTCGCAACTCTAATCTATTCTTCCTTCTGCCTGAATTCTTTACTAACGGCTCCAAATAGAATTTGACGATAGGTTCTGCCATTTATTTCTCCATATAATGTTTTTTCAGCAGCCCCCTCTCCCCGAACAATGACAGTAGGTAGTATATCTTTATATAAGCAACAAAATCTTCAAAAAACGTCTAACCGATTATCGCCGTTTAAGAAGCTATATATACTACAAGCATGAAATTGAAAAATTTATTTCAAAATAATAATAAATTGTTAATCGTTTGTGTAAACCTGTAGTACATGCAACCAGAAACAAAAATCATTATATTCACTTTTTCCTTATCTTCTACGAAAAAGTTGTTCGAGGTTACCGAAATTATAAACATATAATATCTAAACTAATTATATTTATATACCAATAGCCTAGTAAGGCTTAAATTTTTTTAATTTATGTAAAATTAATAACTTTTTTCATCATATGAGTAATCTACCGACACATAAATTTGATTTACCGATCAGACCAGCTCTTGAGAATTTCTGAACTAATAAGCACCTACCTATTGTTCTAGCAAAATTTTATCACCCGCAAACTTAAATTCAACATTATATTTTTTTTATTTGTATTCTTAACATCAATTTTTTTTTTTTTTTTAATAATATAAAAATTAACGTCACTGCTGTAGGATATCCACTCTGATTTGGAGCATGGTTTGTTAGCTATTTGATAGTTATACCACTACAGCTCGTAATGAAATAGGTAAATTTTTAATACATAAAGCAGGTACCTACCTAGTAAGTTAATTAAACAAAATTTTAATTTCTTTCTTAATTTTGAGAAATAAGCTACAATTTTATAAATGCACTGCCTTTAAGGTGATATACCAATAAAATAAACGTACAAGCCGTTAATTATTTCACAAAATCATTTCCCGAATATTATTTCGTCAGTTATTTCTTCTTAATCAATGCACATGCGCCACTACCAACACAGCCACACATATACAAAAAAAAAAAAAAAATTCGATGTCTCTTCTAAAACAACGAATAATTCTACAGTTTTACCAGAAAAAATTCAAGGCCGGCACAAACCAAAGCACCGCAGAGAGGCGTTTAAAGGGTTGTAATTATATAAGTAGGCATGCTTAATTTTAAAATAATTTTTGTTCCAAAGGTTGCATTACAATTGTAAGTTTCATTTTTGAATAAATCTCTCAGTTGTAAAGTGAAGGCCTTCCATGGAAATTGTATGTTACATTCGAAATTATTTTTTAGGTCATACTGATTTCACTCTACGTTGCCCACCCACAAGCTGATATAATTATTAAAAACGTATGTAGGATTATTCTAAGCAGTTTCAAAATCAACTTCAACATAGCATTTCTCTAAGTGACATATTTTAGTTTCTTTGAAATCAATGTATGTCAGATTTTTTTGAACATTTTTGTAATTTTAAATCAGTATTTTATTCAGCAACAGTAATAATTTAATTGAATATCCATCATGTCAAGTATGAAGAAGATGAAAAAATGTGATAGAACGCAAACTCCTGTCAGTTTCTAATTGACACATAAAATAATCTGTATGATTACACTGAATTAGCATAAAAACATACACTCCAAGTTTCTCTTACAACCATAATTTTATTTATTTTTTGTTAGATTCTCAGAAACATAAATAACTAATATTCTTGTTCAGAGAATTCCTTTATTTTGTTTGTAATTTTGACATTTTGAAAGATGTTACATAATATAATGCTGATATCCAGCAAAATTTTGTTATGGAAAAAGGCTATTTCACACTTGGGTGGATGATTTTTTTTTTGCAGTATCATACACCTATGTGTATAAACATTTCAAGCCATCAAACATGCTTGTATATCAAATTTTTTCACACCTGAACAATATGAATTTGTAGCATACACCAATTTCCATGAAATGACTTCAAGTGTCTGAATAAAAAAATCTTGTTAACATACAAAAATGAATCACGTTTATGAGGTGTTTCTGAAATATTAATTCTAGGAAATAGATTTCCAATATTGGTTTACTGTTTTTTTGGAGAGGAATTTGAGTGGCAACACTCGAGTTCTTGGTGAGTTTGAATCTTACCAGTTCCTCATATCTCGACCTAAGAATGTGGTTTGCTGATGGGTGTACTAACTGGAGTTACAACTAACCAATCTAAATTCTCAGTTTATTGCATACTGACTACAGACATGGTAAACCAGTTTCACCATTACTGTTGCACAGCATTATGTTTTTGCCCGGCCACTTGACAAAAACTTACCACTGTAGGTTTTCACGAGGCCTCACAAAAATTGAAAATTTTACAAGTCTTTATCATTTATTATTTCTGTATAGATTTTATAGGATTCAACGGGATAGTGGGATTCGATTAAAAAAAATAATTTTCTCGAAAATTAAATTGTTTTATTAAAGTATATTTTCACCTATTGTTCGCTTCTCTTGTTTTTTTGTTTTTTTTGTTGTTTTTTTTCGCAGAGTCGACCACGAAAAATTGAATACAAGCTGAAAATGAGCAATTTCAAGAACCAAACGTTGGATAATATCATTAGTTGAATAGGGGAATTAAGAGAATTTGTAGTTGAACGTATTTAAAAATTATTCACAATTTGCTCTATATGATAGCTGTGATAGGTATAATTATTTATTGCATTATTTTAATCACGACATAATATTGCGAAAGACATCTTACAAAATTCATGTTGTGTAATTCGTTGAAATAGATTTGTGTCTGTTTTTAATGTTTTGAATTCTATTCGTTATTAACAATATTTTTTGCTTCAATCAAATTTTCATGAGGCCATAATTAATAAAATGAAAAAAAAAAAAAATTAAAATATGACTCGAGATTCGTTAAGAAAGGAATCGGAAAATTAGATCTGATAAGTGATGAGGACTTGTAAAATTTTCAATTTTTGTAGTCCCAACCATTATTTTCTGCAATCAAAGCTGAGTTCCTCGCTCATTCTTACAAAGTATAAAACATAATGAATTTTTTCTTCATATGAATGCAATTGACATGATACCAGAGCAAGAATTCAGTGGATATCGACTCTGCCAGATGTTATCTGCAAAGTTCGTAAAAAACCTTCGTATTAGGCATGAGAAAATATTCTTGTCATCTTACGCGCTCATCGAGGATTTTCTCCTTGAGCTGTATTGCCAGAGCATCTGGTAATAGAACAGAACTGTTTCAAAAATTTTGTTAATATAATCTAAACGTTATCTCATTCCCTGATGCACTGATGATAAAATAATGTATCGAATCGGTTAACTACAACAAGGTTACTCGCATGCCCTTAAAAAGCATAAATAAAAATTTCGCAGTTGATATTCTTTTTTTTCTTTTTTTTTTTTTGTACCTACGAATTAACGCTCAAATTATCAGCAAAGAGAAAAAAAAACTCAAAAAAATAAACCAAAAAACACAATCGTTTAAATAGCTCAGCAGAAGAGGAAGAAGAAACAAACCTTTGAGGTTGTATCCTTTCGTGAACTGCTGACAGTTTTTTTCTCCATTTATTATAAGTTATCTGGCAGTACAGAGAGATGTATTTAAAAAGTCACGCCTGAAAAATGTATTTAAAATCCAACCACACCGACTGATATACGAAACATTTTTTCCTCTTTCATTACACCCTTCGTGTCAGCACACCACCCCCCATATCTTGTCTAATAATCTCTTACAGAAAGGTGATAGCGGTGGAGAAAAAATATGTACAAAATAATAACTAAAAAAATAATGAAAAAAAAAAAAAAAAGAGAAAAAAAAGTTTGGGAAAATTTACGTAACCACTTTACTCAGATAGAAAAAAAGATAAAAAAAAAAACAGTACGCGCCTGTAAAATTTGTATTTTGAAGACCATGGCAAGGATTACCGAAACAATAAATTTTAGATTTACTGCGAAAGAGTAGAACAAAACAAATACAGAACATCGTGTATTTGTTATTAATGTTTGTTTGTTTTTTTCATCAGTTCCAAAAAAAAAAAAAAAAAAAAAAAAAAAAAATAGGAGAAAAATGAACAAAATGCAACAAATACACTAATGTAATTGCTGTTTTTTCCTGTTTTACATCAGGACTGGAGTTAAAAATACATAACACTGGTCTACTCACTGAGCGTGAGATTTCAAGGGGGAAAATATTCTTCATAAAAAATGAATTCGAAAAATAGGCTTTACTGCGTGTATGAAAAAGAGGAAAATAAATTTTTGATATCTTCTTCAATGAGTGTCGAAATATTTCAACGTTAAGTCTTGTTTTGGATTTTGGGTAAATAAAAGAGTTGAGCCATACGAAAAATAAATCATATTTAAGAACACTGTCAATATTTTCGTGTTGTTGTTTTTGTCGGTTTTTTTTTTCGGGTTGGTTCCATTTCCAGTCCTTCAATGCTCAGGCCGTACTCCCCATTGGATTCGTATCTCTTAACTGGTCGTGAGTTGTACTCAGGTTCCTGCCTCCATCCTTTTGAGTTCCAACCTCTTTACACGATCAGTGTTAGGTAAGCTCGTCTCGTTATTATTTTCCTCGGTGGCCTACGACGTTGATCGAAGTCGTGTTCTCATAGCCATATTTTCAAAATGCTGCCCTCTTTGTGACATTCCAACATAGTGTAGCATGTGCCACAAGTATTTCCACGGCCCTGCAATAGACCCAGCTTGAGCCAGTTGATCTTCCTGGCCAGTTTCATCGGAAATTTTACTTACCGTCTCAGATACTTGTTCAAACAAAATTTTATTGACTTTATTGTCTTCAAATGCACATCAGTGTTGTGGTTGATACCGTAACTGTGGTAGTAGAAGACTGTAGTAGAATGGAGAGAAGGTAAGATGATGAGTCAATTGCCAGCAATCACATTTGGAAATTCTTATTCTTACAGTGTTCACTAAAAGAACTGATACTACGCTATGCAGGATCACAGAATAGCCATTCACAAAAAAGAATCACACTACACGAATTTTATTGCAATCTAAAAGTTCACTTATTGATGTATAATGTTATTCGGTATCTCAGCTATGTGAATCTCGAATTGTGAATCATCGTGTGAAACGGGTCTCAGACCACGAGCATAACATGAGAATTGAGCTTTGGTCATTGAGCATCACCGTGTGAAAACGCTCACCTGTCGCACTCAAACCGCAAGCACAACAGGAACGTTGAGCTTTGAGCGTAGAGCGTCACCGTGTAAAAAATGCCTCACCTCACACTCACCATCAAAAATTTTTAATCTTGAACGCGAGTGTAAGCGCTGATGCTCGAAGTTGCGTCTGCAGCCCTAATGTATCAGACGATCGACTTATTCTCACAGAACTTGACCACCGAAACAGGTGTGGAAAGAGAAAAATCTCAGATCTGCCTCACCCTCTGTGGAACAACAGCTAATAGGCCTTCTGTTTCTACTTGGAGAAAAGAATTTTTATCTTTCTGCATGTTTTTGCTCTTCATTCCTATACCTACGTATAGAGTATTGACAATATTATCTCCACATTTTGTAAAATTCGGAGTAAATTAGTTATTGAGCCCTAATTGTTAAAACATTATAATAATATACTATATTTACATAGTTGTTTGGGTTGGAAAATGCATCAAGATGTCACATATGGAGTGAGTTAGGGAAAGAAAAACCCAAGAGAAAAATAACCCTTTAAAAATTCCTTCAATAACATAATCTAAATAAACAACAAAAAACAAAATACGCTTATATATATTGGGGAATTTGTGGGAGGGGTAAAAAAATTAAAAATTCCCCAACTTCAAATGGGAGAAATATAATGAAAAATATAAATAGGAAGGTTAAATATCCTGGCTTCCAGCCTGATGAGAGGAGGTGGAAGAAGATTCTCCATTGCCTGAGCTTTTTTATAGTTTGGAATTTTTTTTTTTTTTTTAAAGATGAAAATTAAGTGGATTATCATAGACAATCTAACTGAAAAATGCCTAAAAATTGTTTACGGTCACTTCGTTTGCGAGATTGGCTTCTCCAATATTGTAAAGCCTCGCCAAAAGATAAGTCTTAGATCCGTTACTGAACACAGATGCAATTTTCTGTGTTTCGGAGGGCCAAATTTCCTCTTGGTAGTCCTGCCTGGTCTCGCGTTTGAAGCCCAGCACTGTAAAAACTTCATCCCCAATTATTCGACACATACCTTTTTTTTTTTTTAGATTTTCTATGGACTTCTCATTTATATGACGTGAAATTGTAAAAGTATTGGAATATAATTGTTTGAGCACCTCAATTGGCTACACTGAGTGAATGATACGCGCCGGTCATTGTTATAGTTATAACGAATTAGTCTGTCTGTTAATTATTACGAGTGATGAACTACTGATTGTGAAACTCTCTCTTCAATACGTATTTTAATTAGTGCAGTATTTTTTTGTTTTATTTAATAGTGTGTTTTATGTTACTTATTCTTTGTTGTAAATTATTTCGTCGTTCACCCGCCTCCAATATTAATAATGGTCCAACAAAAAGCCATGTTTCTTTTTAGTTTGTTTTCAACGAAATTCCTTTTCAAGGTAAAAAAACTGAGCGCAAACCTGAAAGAACAAAGCATTTTCTGAAAAAAATTCGTGGAAGGTGATTAAATTTTTTTTCGAGAAGACAAATTAATATATTTGTTTGGTTAGAGTATAGTTCCTTAGGTCTTCCCGTTGTTGGTATTTGTAATGTTTTTGGTATTTCGACAGTTTGTTAAAAAAATACCAGTCAATTAGACTTATAATATACTAACCTCGGTTGCTATCGTTTTGCTAAAAACGTTGTCAATGTCAAAACTTATTCAATATTTTGATAGCCTCAGCAGGTACACTATTTTTATAGACCATAATATTCACGTCGCCCTGAGTAAACGCTTTAATCGCGTTAAACCCACCGAAAAATTCTGAAAATTTTTCTTTTACAAATGTCGAAAATTAATTCTGCGAGCGTTTCAAATGAATACAAACGATCCAAAACGAAATTCCCAATGTACAAATAAGATTAAATATTTAATATGGTAGGTAGGTAGCGTATATAATGTTGGCGGAAATGTATAGTTTTCTTGGTTTTATTGCTTTGCGGACCGACAAACTTTAGACTCAGTCTACTAATACGACAACCGATAAATTAATGTGCAAAATTATCGGTACTTTTAATGAATTTTAGAATGTTTTGTTGGCTACGGACGATCGTTGCCCAATAAATTGAGATACCTAGAATAAGAAAAACCCTAAAAATTATGGAGTGGATTGAATAGTTATATTGAACCACTTTTAGTGAATATAATATAAGTTGTTGTACAAAAATTCTTAAATAAACGTGCAACCAAGATTTTCGAAAAAATTTTAACGATATCAATATCATCGAATTTTATAAACTAACACCGACAACGTGAAGAAAACAAAACTCTTGCGCAGCAAGCTCCGCAAAAAAAAGTAGATTTTCTTTGTTTAAAAATCACCTCCATCACCAACATCCAAATTAACAATATCCCAGAAATACGATGCATGCGATAAAATACACTGATTCAATATCATGTTTTCAAAATATTCTATGAATGAATTTTTAAATTTTGTGTCGAAAGTCATTATTATTAAAACGATTTTAGGAAATAATTAGATGGTAGTGCAGTTGTCTACGTGTTGGCTACGAAAATATTATTAGGTAGTGGAGATTTTAGTGTCTACGTTGGAATCTAGAGGACGGCAGAGGGTCGGAGGTCGGCGAAAATTGATCTTTTGCTGAGATCGAATTATTTTTATGACAAAACTAGTGTTTTTCTCGATGTAGCCTAGAAAATGAATTTTTCAGGACTATTATGAGAAGGGTAAAAGAAGGAAAATCACACTGAATAGCTAATAAGTTAAGAACAAATGAACCAATCGAAACCAAAATTAGTAGGTCTGGTTCTTGTATAGGATGTACTGTTTATACCAAATTTCGTGACTATTGAAAGCAAATTGCAATTTTTAGTCACATAACATAAGAAATAAGCATCTCCAACATTCCCAGGGAATGAACCATATTATAATAGAAATCAAATTTGGAAGAATGTTAGACATACTTCAAGTAAATACCTGTTCCAAATTTTTTGACTTAAGCTTGAAAATTACTCCTTTTAGAACCATTAATCGGCCATAAATGCAACAAAATCGATTCTACCAGACGTACCATAAAGCCTATGAGCACTAAAATTGGTAGTTATTGTCTATGACGTAAAAAACATACGTAGGTATACAAAATTTAACTGCTATCGATTGAAAATTGCGATCTGTAAGCTGTTCAAGAAAAAATACGTACAAACCAACCTACCCGACGGACTATCAACCCAATCCGGACCAAATTTAATAGGATTCTTTCTTAGGTGATTGATTCGAAACATGTGTTTCAAATTTCGAGACGATCCGATCAAAATTAAGCCTGGAAATGACAACGCAGAAGGGGGTATATATTAACAAAAAATAAATATTCAAAAAAAGTGCCAAAATGCTCAGAAAATCATGAAACGAAAAACGTACCCTCTCTCACCCGTGGATCCGAATACTCAGGTAACTTAAAAAAAGTCTACTTAAAAAGAAGAAGGAAAGAGTAACCTATCACTTAAGAATAAATCATATTTTTATTATGTTACGCATTATTCGATATTTACATTTTAATTTTGCTTAATAAATTCAGGAGTTCCAGGTCAACTTGCCGCTCAGATACTGAGATATATATATATATATATATTATAATATAAAAGGATGTGAATTTTCATTTGTTGCTCTATCCCGGTGATTATCTGGCATGAATCGACTCGGTGTTTTATAAAATTTAATGACGTATCGCGACTATATGAACATTTGCGTTGGGATAGACTACCTGTTTGGACAGTAGAGGGAGTTCCTACATTATTGAAATTAATTTTTTTTTTTTTATTCAAAAAGTGAATGCACAAGTTCATGTCTTTATGTAAGATGCCAGAGGTGAGTTTTTCTTTTTTTTTTTTTTTTTCGAACTTATTCGGATGAAAGTTAGTTCTCAGTTCTGCTTTACTGTTTTAGTGTGAGTTCTGTGAAATGAAAACTCAAAAAACTTGGAGCTCTAAATAATTAAAAAGTTTTCACTGAAAGTTTTGGTTGTGTAACTGTTATTTTGAAAAAGAGTTCTCATTTCTCCTTTAATAAGGTTATACTGTTATAGTTCTCAAAGGTGAAAACTCAAAAACATGGAAGCTGTAAACAAGTTAGAAAGTTTCTACTAAAAGGTTTTATTTGAAAGTTAGTTCTCCGTTTTGCTTTACGGTTGTAGTATGAGTTCTGATAAGTGAAAACTCGAAAACTGGGAGTTCTAGACTACGTAAGTATGAAAATTTTCAATAAATGTTATAATTTTGTTTTAAGCCTCATTGATTGATGGATTGACTGATTGATTTTTTTTTTTTGTAAATGAATAGCGATCTTGGCTTGGTTTCGTCTGAATTTCTAATGTTATTATAACATAGGTTCGAAGTGGTAAGGTGGCCTACCCCCCACTAAATGAATTTCGGACTTCCAAAAAATTATTTTGAATTTTTTTTTTCTGCTCATCATTTTTATAAAATTTGGAAAATCTTTGTAATAACTCCACGAAAAAGAAGTCCTGAGTTCCAGAGATACCAAATTTCCAAAATTCAAAAAGTGACTGAGGGAAAAATTATCATAAAATGTTCTGGACCCCCAAATGCGAAACCTTATTATCATTTATGAGTTTGTCTTGTTAATGCTTATATTATGTCAGAAGCATCGAAAATAGAGGTCAGTGGGCGGCGTTATATTATCTTTGACACGCACTTCATTAGCACGTACGTAAATACGTTGCAAACTCTCTTCTTTTAAAGCAATCTGTTCAACCCATTGATTTGACTTCACATCAAACAGAAAGACCACGAGCTTTAGAGAATTACTGTGCCAACAATAAATGTTGAAAATGAAATAATTTCCAGTAAATGTTTTACTGTTGGAAAATATTCGAGACCCTGCCCTCAGTATGTGAAAAAAAGCCATTTCCCTTACCCATCGAGCATCCCATCCCATCAAGGGCTGAACATACATGATTATTATTTTTTTTTTTTTAGTTTACTCAAATGTAGGAGGTTTTATGTGTATTTCAGTAAAAAAATTTTTTTTTTAATTTTCTGAAAAATTTTTTCACCAAAATTTACTTCAACGCTATAAACAAATCGATACAGCTCGGAAAAAATTGGTTATAATCAAAATTTTTGCAGCTTTATGGCGCCCGTCAATAAACTGAAGTATGTATTTCTCTATGAATCGGGATGAAATTTAGCATATAATTACGTGTACTTTGGGTTAATATCTTGGAAAAGTTTGATGATGGGCGGAATCCACCCACTAGGACTATTACTTTCAAAATGACATCTGTTTGAATTTGAAATTTGTAGACAGAGGGGCAGGTGTAATTCTTCACGGATCGAGAAATAATTTGATAAGTGCATACTTCGGGTCTATATCTTGATCTAGTTCGATGATGGGGCAAATCCACAAATTAGTTTCTGAATTAGAACTGTTCAAAGTTTTCAATGTTTTCAAGTATAATCAACATTCAGAAACTTCCACTACCTCATCTATGGCACTGAGGTAAATTTTATTAAGAACTTCTTAAGCATAAAATTTTATGGAAAAAAATTTTTTTTCGCTCATATTTTTTTCATAAAATCTCCCACTCTTTCGAATGAAATCGAAAAAAAAAAAAAACAACTCTCATATTTGTTCAGCTCCCTAGGAAAATGCTCGAAAGTGAGGGTTGGGGCCTTTTTGTAAGTACTTGAGGAAGCATGCCAAATATTTTCCAACAATAAAACCTTTGCTGGAAATTATTCCATTTTTAAATCCGTAATACTCCTGGCCTACATAAAATAACGAATAAATAAATTTTTTATACATGGACTACAAACAAGAATATGAATTGAGTAAAGATAACAACAACAAACGTACAAAAAGTAAAGGTGAATACCATTTATATTAAAAGTGAAAAATTAAATAAATACTCACAACAAGCAAGGAAACTAAACGCTATTTCACACTGAAAGGGAAGCCTGCGACACAATCCATAAAAGAGTACTTACGGCCACACATCAGTCTATATGTGTGTACATAGACAATGCATTTTGTTTGATTTGTTCTGCATTATTTGTTTTGGACATGGAAATGGTTGGTGACCCCATATGTAGACAAAAGGGCCCCTAATTTCACATTGTTTTATTTTGTTTATTTTATTTTATTATAATGTAACGGCATAAAAGAGGTTGTATTTGTACCTGATAGAACACTCTTTATGTGTTACAGCTTACACGAGTATATTAATATCAAGAACGAATATTAGTACCTCTAAATGTTAATTGTTCAATTAATTTATCATCCACACCCTTATGGTTGACTTTAACTTTCAGGAATCAAACTTTAAATAAAATATTTCAAACGCACAGAGTTAATTCAGAATATAATAAAATAATAATTTATACATACAACAGTACATAAATAATATTCAACATTTGGAGAACGGTATTAGGCAGTCTCAATTATTAAGTTAAAGTACGATTATTCTATTTGAAACATTAGTTTAAATACCCTTTTTTGGGATGTATTTTTACACTGCGAATAGTGTGTGTGAGGTAGGGATTTGCTGATTAGAGGGATTCGTGTATTCGAGTATATTTGAGGGACCAGTGTATTAAGGTCACCAAACAACCCATTAGAAAACATGCCGTACAAAACATTTAAGGAATGTGGAGAAAAAATAACCATATATCGTTTACAGGGATAGTTGTTGATAAAAATGGAAATATTTTTGTGTAGCCGAATATGTTCATCTATGATTAAAATAAACGAATATATACGTCACATATAATTGTTTTGATTAGCGCTGACACGTCTGATAGAGGAGGTACATGTACTATCTGAAAACTCAGACCACATATTTTTCTCACTTCTTAAACTATTATTTTCTTTTATTTTCTTGCTTCGGAACTTCCATTCTTGGTATCATTATTTTTACATGGCTGATTTTACATTCGTCATAACTTTGTTTTATCACATGATTTGCTTTAAAATGAAATCAATTGTTCTAAATTTAGTTTTTTCTTGAAATTCCTTTCAAGTAAATCATGTTTTCGTGGTATTTACCTTTTGAGGTATGTCTGCATCTCCTCTTTCTACATGTTCTTGTTTACGATTGATCGAATACTTTCTTTAATCAACATGTTTTCAGTTCCTAACATTTGTAATAAATCTTACTTCTGCCCAATGCAATCTCCTATGTATTTATTTAATAGGTATAGTAATTAATTATGTTCCCTATTTCAGGTTGATATTGTGATATTTCCTTTGAGTTCTTCATTGTGCAAGTAATGTGTATGAGATGATAATGTGTGCGCTCGGTCCCCGTTTAATTTGATTGCTCTGATCCTGAAATACAGCCTATATCTGTACCTAACTTGCCTTCTACTTATTTCTACTTTGGACCATTCATGCTACTGGGTATGTAATTTTCATTTCAACTTTCACCCGTTACAAAGCTCTTGGATTAAGGGAATCAATATACTAATGTCCTCACACTGTTGAAGTTGGTCTTGGTCTTGATTGTTCTTATCATGATGTATCCTATTGTAACGGAGGTCAAGTTCTTAGTCTATTATACCAGCAAAATACTATAATAAGTTTACACTTATAATCGATTCTACTTAGATAAATGCACAAACTTTTTCAGGTTATCGTTTCCGAAAAACTCATCAGACTATTTCATGCTCGATATTTGGAATCAAACAGAAAATTATCTTCGAAAATCGATTTAAACACCCGCACCGTGTGACCACTTCACTTGCTATTTCACACTGTCTCTCTTGTCTCTTCTCCATAATAGTTAAACTTCGCTCGTTAAAAACATATCTGCAATTCGGTAAATGAAAAAAAAAAAAAAGAAAAAAAAAAGATAAAAACATAGACAAAAAGAGGAAAAAATAGACAAAGAGAAAAAAAAAAGTATTTCCCGAAAAAAAGTGATGCAGAGAATGGCCTGACATCGAACGTCTGTAGTCAATTTATGCGGGACGAGAACACCACTTTAAAAGCTATATACAACTTTTGCGAAGGAATTGCGGAAAATACGGTAAGGCGGAGGAAATGTGTGGGGGAGGCAGAGGGACATGAGAAAATGTGGGAGAAGACGAAAAAAACGGACGAAAATTCGTGAAAAATGTATGCGAATCGATAAATCAACCGAAGTTCATCGATCAAGTTGGTTTTTAGTTTCCGGAATAAAGTAGTTCACTTTTTTTCACCCTTTTTTTTTTCTTTTCCTCTCACTCTGTCTCTCTCTCACTGTCTGCCTCTTTTACACACACACGTACACTTTTCGTGTATAAAATTTACGCATTAGAAATCGGGAATTTTGAAAATATGGCATTACCGAAACTAATAGGACGTGCCTCTGGTGTACGTTTTGTTGGTAGTTTCAAGACGAAAAAAAATGAAATATAGTTGAGCCTGTCTAGGGAAATATTGCCAACGAAGAAGAGGAATTTGCTTATTGTGCATGTGCATACGTACAGGTTACTTATTTCTGCAACACATTTCTACTTTTTCCAAGTTTTTTTTTTTAAATTTAAATTTAAATTTATTTCTCTAGAGAGATATTCGGTGCGTTTTACTTAAATTCAATTTTATTGCCCTGGAATCCTCGGAAGTGTGGAAATACACCTGTTGAAAGACGCTTTACTAAAGATAAATATTGAACAGAGTTAATCAATAAAAAATAAAATAAATAAAAAAAAAATTTCAAGGATACGCTTTTATTTAACTTAACACTCTAAAAAGTAGAAAAAGAATTTTTCATGACATACTTAACTTATTTATTCTTGTAACACAAAATGAAATGTCAATGAATTAATGCCGTTGAATACACGCGAACTTGTCGATGAATCGAAGAGAATTGGTGTGGAATTCTTTTTGATTTAATGCCATTAAATGTACCCAAACTCACCAACAAATCAAAGAGAATTCCTCACAAATTCTCTTCTATTTGTTGAGGAATGAATGCCATTAAATTAAATTTACGCGAACTAGTCGATGAATTGAAGAGAATTCCTCACAAATTCTCTTCAATTCATTGACTAATTTGTCTGAATTGAACAACATTGATGCATTGATGAGTTCGAGTACATTTAATGGCATTAATTTGTCGATAAATTAAAGAGAATTTCTTACAAATTCTTGTCATACTAAGACAAGGACCTGACCTGTTTAATTGGCACGGATCGGCCTGACAATTTTTACCGGTACTACTATTTTTTTTGTCATTTTATACAAAAAATAATTAATCTATATTATATAAAAGAGAATGTATGTCTATTTGTCTTTTATGCATTACTACACCATTCATCCAATGGCCATGAAACTTTTGGAGGTTGTTGAGTATACTCCGAGAAGGTTTCTGGCATAATACGACTGTGAGTTTGTTTCTAATTCCGTTGCATAGAATATTGGGAGTTTCCATCAAAGTGACTGACATCTAGTGGATTTTTATCAAACTAAAGTAGAGGTAATGGTGTATGTTATCAAGGATGTAAATCTTATGTAAGTTTAGTTTTTTTTTGATTTTTCTTAGTTTTATCTTGAAGGAATAAGTGTTATAACTTATTTATCTACAAATTGTTGAATATATTGGTGTGGAAGCAGACACATGTCCCTTTAGAGATGCAGAAACAATATTGAAATGGCAAACCATCAAGAATTCGTTCAAAAATTTGGATAGGTCTGTTTGTTTGCAATAGATTCTGTAAATGGCTCATTAATAGAATCTGTTATAAACAAACAAACCTATTTTTGATAACACACCATCACCTCTATTTTTTGTTGACTATAGCACTCCTAGTGGCAATGGAAACTACTAATAGTAATTCGATATATATCTTTGACTATATAGCTTAATGGACTGCTAGAACTGATAAGAAATACATAAGGTTAAATGGAACACCACTGAAGCCACTGTTTACAGGCGTTCTTTTTACGAAAAACGACCTTTTGTGATAAATGAAAGTACAAACACATAGTGAAACTTAAAAGAATATCGTTCTCTCACTGCTTACATTGTTAGGAGTCACGAAAATATAACTCAATACAAATTCAGTTTTCACACAAAGTACCTTTTTCGAAAAGTAACGCCTGCATTGTTTGGCTTCAAGATTTTATCAGTTCTAGCAGTCCATTAAGCTATATAGTCAAAGATATATATCGATGATTTAACATCACTAGTCATCTGTCATACTGATACGGAGACTGATAATAGGTAATGAGACACACATCAAAATAATTATAAAGGTTAGTAGCGCTACCTGGGAACCGGTGCGCTAAACTAATCAAAGTGACTTAAATAAAAGTATAGTAAAAAAAATTAAAAAAAAAAAAAGCTAATGTACATTTATTTATTTATTTTGTAATCGCGACTCCTTCAAACAGCCGAAATCAATTAGTAAATAATGCCGTATTGGTGTATTTTTATGATGATGAAATGAAGCTGCACAGTAGTAGAGACATAGAAGTGTCAATAAAACTGATAAACATTTCTCGACACTTGGTTCGAAACAAAAATAATTAGCCTATTTTCGTGGTTCATATTTTCTGTGTACCCTGCGCCACCGCTGTCGTCGTCTCGCACAAATCGTATTTTCATTCATTTTCATTCGATTTCAACTGCATTTTACAGCTGCTTCGTAAAGTAGATAACCACGAATCTACGTCGACGAGACGGCGGAAAATTGACAACTTTCTAATTCCTAACGACCGCAAATTTTCACGTAGGTACCTACCCTCGCAACCACAATTTTCTCGAATTACGAATGACATTTTCTTCTTTTTTTTCTTTTTTTTTTTTTTTTTCTTTTTACGTCATTTATTCTACTCATTGCTTTCATCGCTTCTCGCCGCAGCTACCCTGCAATTTTATTTCCATTTGTCGCTATGTGCGGTCGTTGCAGCGTAAAATCCGCTAAAAATTTCAATCCGCAGACGACGTAATTTTACTGTCCAATCAGACGCAGAGGGGTTATAAATTGCCTTTCAGCAAAACTTATAATATTAGGCACTCGATCGCACGTAATAGGATTTAATACGTTCAGATGCGAGACGCGAAGTGTATATTCCGCAGCTGTTTGTGCGTCGATTTCATAACGAGACTGGCCTTTTCGATGGTGGCCACCATGGCCAAGCTTCACCGTCGTAATAAATCTGTATAAGTATTATCGGAGTGAATATAAATTATTGATTTACGAACCGACCCCGTATACTCATCGAAATTAGAGACAGCAGATGAGTAAATGCATTTTCTACGTAGTATATATAATGGTACGTGATGGGTAGCCTTCTGGAAAGGCGCACGTAATAAATACTTTCAGTAATCTCGTCGTCCTCGTTGAAAATGTATAACCGGCACCAACCTGTCTACCTTCTCGATTTAGGAAAATACATTTACGCGATACGGATCAAAATAGACCCAAAGAAAACCCAAGGTAAAAAGTTCGTTATTTCATTATAGTGTGACATTGCGGGGGTGTGTTATGGTTAACGACCAACGAAAGTAAGAAGTATAATATCAAAACTGTGTAATGATCTATGATCAGCATCTACTCCCAGTCTTCTACTGGTTTTGCACAGTAAAATTTCGGTATCAGTCGTGGTGTGACACCGTCAGTTTTGGTCTTGGACTGGTACTTGTACAGTCCATCTTAGTCTTAGTTTCAGTTTCAGTCCTGATCTTACATTACAAAATTTTTGTTTGAGTTTCGGTGTGGCGCAGTTAGTCTTTGTTAAGGTTTGGGACTTGTAAGGTCAACTCTTAGTTTCTGACTTGGTCTTACGCCGCTAGTTCTTATTCATTATCCCGGGCTTGGTGCTACATAGTTAATTTTTGATTTGTAGTCGTGGTATTGGTGTTCCGCAGACTAGTCTCGATCTGATTCTTCGTCTTGGTCCGGCGCAGTCAGTCTTCATCTTGGTCTGGCACAGTCATTTCTAGGTCTAAGGCAATCATTTTTAGTTTTAATGTTGTTGCGGTACAGTCAGTCTAGGTCTTTGATCTGGAACACCCACAGTCGGTTCTTGATTTTTGACATGGTCTTTGTCTCGATCTTTCTCAGTCAATTCTTAGTCTATGTCTTGGATTTGGTCGTACATAGTTCTTTCTTAGTCTCAGTGGTGGTCTTGGTGTTTCACAGTTTAATTTTGGTCTTATTCTTCGCCTTGATCTTCCACAGTCGAGTATTGGTCTTTGTCTTACACAGTCAAGTGTCGTGTCACGATAAAATACGAATTGTGACGTATTCTTACTGTGTAATTACATTCCATAAACCCACAAATACATTCAAATATCCTCAAAAACACATTCACACATTTTTCTATTACTGTATAATCATCATATTCCTATTCTCTGTATTCCATTTCTCTCTTTCCCTTCAATACTCAATCACCTACAACTCTGGCCTAATATAAGACCATATTTTTGTAAATGTAATTCGTTCTCTTTTATGTTCATTGTAACACAACTTTATAGACACTGTCTTATATTATATCATGTACTGTGAATAGTTTCATTATTAAAAGTAACTTACATACTGTGTTGAATACCTTATATTTGTACGATATCATAAATATTGTTACATGTTGGTCTTAGTTTTGGTTTGGCCCAGTCAGTTTTAATCTCATACCATGAATTCTTGAACTTTGTATTGATTGATCACAGTGAGTCTTGATGTTTCTCTTCTTCTTGGACAGTCGTATTGGTCTTTATGTTCATCTTTAACAACCAAGATCTAATTGTTTCCGTCTTGTTTACTCTCATTTGGCTTTCAGATTGGGTATTGCTTGGCAGATTGTTTCCATTAATGAAGACTCAATCACACTTATAATTTAGTTCCTTTCACTTGATGAAAGAAGAATATTAAACATTTAATATATATTACATTAACGTTATAAATTGAGGTTGCTTTTGATGGTCGCAGCATCACAACTCTCCAACTTGACAGATTTTCACAAAATTTTGAACTTATGTTGGCGCCTATTCTTGCCTACATGGCTTCTGTCAAGTTTTGTTTCAAAATCTCTATTCTGCGAGCTGTACTTAAGTTCAAGAATTTCAGTTTAGAACCTCTTCTTTTCAAAGTTAGCTCTCATTTCCTATTGATGGTATTAGTTCAGTATCAATTCTGATAAGTGAAAACTCAAACAACTGAGAGCTTCATTGAAGTTCAAAAGTTTTCACAAAAATTCTTATTTTGGACCTATTCTATTCAAAAGATACATCTCAGTTCAGCTTTATAATTTTATTGCATTAATTCTGAGATGTGAAAACTCAGAACTTCTTGGTTCAAGTGCCACACTTTGACAGATTGAATAGCCAGTTTGAAAAGAATAAGAAAAGGAAATATAAGTATATAGGTAGAAGGTAGGCTACGTGAAATTGCTTCATTATTTTTATCCCCAAACAAACCCGTACACTATATTATATAGTTTTCTATAGTAAGTTATTCTATATTGTAATTTAAAATTGCTTTGTTTTGTCACATCATCACGCCTTTTTCACTTCATAGATTTTCTCAAAATTATGATTTCATACAGATGCATATCTTTTAATGATTTCTACCCAGTTGTGTTTTAAAGGCTCCATTCTGAAAGCTGTAATCAAGTTATAAATTTTCAGTTTGGAACCTGGTATATTTGAAAAAGGTTCTCATACTCACTTTATGGCTTTGGTGTTGTGTCAATTCTGAGAAGTTAAAACTCAAACAGCTAAGAGCTTTAACTGCGCTGGTATGTTTTTGTCAAAAGTTTTAGTTGTGGACTTGTTTTGTTTTAATGTTAGTTTTCACTTTTACCTTAAGGTTGTACTATCCATTTTGAGAACTGAAAACTCAAAAAACTATAAGTTGGAAAATTTTCACTTAAAGTTTTAGTTGTGGACCTGTTCTGTTAGAAAGTTAGTTTACACTTTTACTTTCAAGTTGAAGTGTCTGCTCTGAGAATTGAAAATTTAGAAGACAGGGAATGGTAATGAATTAACAAGTTGGAAATATTTTCCTTGAAAATTTTACGTATTTCTGTATCAGTTCCATTAATATTAGACATCGGGAGTTTGATGTCCATCGAGTATGAAGAAAAACATATTCGACAAATAGTAAATTATAATATAAAACACGGAATTACCACATCAGATATTATTTATTATAGAGAGTTAACATGAAGGTGTTCACTCTAAAACTGGTTACAAGAGAAGAAGTGAATGTAAAACAAAATAACAATAATCATATTGGTAGAAAAACGTAGGGCACAGTATTGCCAACCAGTACTCTAACAATATCGTATTTCCCAAAAGTTGAATATTAGTATATCTAATACCTTGCAACCACAGGGTGGATAATTCAGCTTGTATTCTATAAGCAGAAACTTTGCGATGATTGTAAAGTCAGCATATTTGGGCTATATACATTTTGAGTTTAATCTCGATCTTGCAAAATCGAATGTTGTTCTTGATCTTGACCGTGGACAGTTCTTGGTCTTTATATTTTTTCTATTGGACTAAGCAGTAATGTGGTGTTTCACCGACTTCCGAATTTTGTGTAAAATTCTATTTCGATTACAGCTATGCATAATACGTACCTTACCACGTTTCACAGACGACGAATATATATATATATATATTTTTTTTTTGGAAATTTGGTACGGAACCTCGCATTCCAAACTATTCTGAACCATACCTACATATCTAACGTGGTTGAAACGTCAGAATATTAATCAATCGACCTAAGTTCTGTTTGTCTCGGTAGTTTTCACGAGGCAGAAGCCTCCATTGCTTTTTAGTTCACCTTTCGCGTAGATTATGCAAATTTCCGTATTTAAATCCATCTTTCACGCAAAATACTTTTATGAATTTTTGATCGCTTCGAAAAACGTAATATAATGATTAGGCAAACAAACGTTGCGCCGTTATTTGATTAATGAGAAATTAATTATTACGGTTATATCTGCGGCCAACTTGTGTAATTTTCTTAATCCGATTCGAACTTTGCATTCGGCTACGGTTTCGAAACTTTCAACGATCCGTGTACTACGTCGAAAAACAAAGTATAACTTTTCGAACGGACAGGAAAAGACTGTACGCACCGAAAAACGTCACGTTATTACGTTTCACCCGGGCATTAGTTTCAAATCGTCGGATTTGTGCGGCTCGAACCAAAATATAAATTATGGGCACACCACCATGCAGCGGATATTATAGGCTCGCCACCATGCGGCGAGTAAAAGTAATCGGAAGCTGTCCGAAATGACGTCATATATTCTTCAAAATTCGTAGGAAACCTCGACTGTCTGGAAGGCAAGGAAAACAGAAATTTTTTAAAATGTTTTTTACATGCCCTACTGATTTATGGGTTATGGTCGATAAATCTACATGTAAATTCTCGCCGAGGCATCGCACGACGAACTCGTTTACTAAGCCCTCGCTCTGGTATCGTCTAGTAATGTGGGTATTTTATTTTTATGTTTATGTAATTTTTTAAATATTTATTTCTCGTACATTATATAGTTTTAAAGATAACAAATTTTGGAAATGTTTTGCCCGGAAAACAGTAACGGGCTCAATTCTTGATGAAATTTTAAATGGAAAACAGTTCGAGTTTTCATCCTTGGTGGACGAGAATATACGGGGAGGGTTCATCATTTATATGGATTCCTGAAACAACATCTCGTTCAGTTTAGGTGCTAGGAATGTGTGATGAACCTTTCTTTCAGTATGAGAACTCGAGGTCCTTTGTAAAATTACTCGCACTAGCGATGGTCCATTGTAGTAAAAATGTGATGCATCAGAGGGGATTCACTTATTTATCGATTCCTGAAAAATATTCCCCTCTAGTAAAGATCTAAAGAACGCCAACCTTAGATGGGGAAGAGGTTTTCATGTTTAACTTCCCCCCTTAACGCCGAAAATAAAAAGTGTCAATTCCAGGTTTTGTGTATTTTTCAAGCCTACTTTTTTCCTTTTTTTTTACAGTTGAAAATCCGTCACTTATGCCAAGAATATTTATTAAAACTTTCTTTCATATGAAAGCTTAAAGTTCATAAAATTAATCATATGTTATGGAGCGACTCGATGTGATTTGTCCTGTGTTGAGAGAAGCTCAACAAGAAACAATTTTGATGGCAAATGAAACAAATGATTTTATTTGTCTCAAAATGAAGAATTTTAATTATTAAAATTCACAAAAAAATATGCGAGAAATACACGAACTTAGCTCTAATTGCCTTTAAACTATAGGCTAAAATAATATTAATAAATGTTAACTTTTACTATTTTCACAATGAGAAAATGATATAGGCTTTTGTGCCTTGACCAAAAATGAATTAGATTTTGAAGGTTTTGGTCTTAGAACAGTCAGAGAGTAAACTCTAAAGAGATCTTGATGCTAAGATAGCCAGCCAGTAAGTAAGTTCTCTCTGGAAATTGAGATTTCTTGTTGGTTTGGATTTGGGAGTTTTGGCAAATGAAGTGCGGTGGCTTCCCATCGGATCAAAACTCTTGATTTAATGGGAGAATTTCTACAAATTTTTGTGTTTTGGAGACAATATCAAGTGGCTGGAACACGCAGGGCACCAGTTGATATACTGTACTTCTGTATTTTGGATTACGATAGATTCTATAAGGAATGTATTCAATATTCAACTGATTGAATCTTAACTAGTTTTATATGCATTGTTTTTCTGTTTACCTATATTTGTATTATTAGAAGAATATAGGAAAAACATAGAAAAACAGTAGGTGTTCAGGTTAGTCCAGCAGTTGAAAGTATTCACCTCGAAGCAGTAACATTGATGTGTCCTAAAGTGTACATTTTATTACTCTCAATTAGCCGTTTATGAAGTAAAATCAATTTAAGGGTGTAAAAAATGGCAGGTGCCTATAGGTATGTTTGAGAGTAGCGAGAATGCATTTGGAAATGGTTAGTGGTCCAAAATATGTACAAAGACATTTTAAAATGGTGGGTAAAGTAAGGGTAAATGTAATTCATAACAAATATCAGCTATAGTCCATATGGCAAAGATCTGCTCGACTGTACAACTGAAGTTCCAGTTTCACAATGAATTCGTGAGTTTTCAATTGAATTCTAAGGTTTTAGTTCTGTTAAATCACAAAAAATCAAAAAAAATAGATATTTCCTAATGGAACAACATTGAATTAAGTATATGTTTCTGATAGGACATAAATAATAAGATACCTAGATTATGTGCACAACAAACTTTTCATAAGAATGAACTTATCGAGTTGAATTAGAAAGTTCAGCACTTCTTGAGAACTACAGTTTTTTCAAGTTTCTTCTTGGAAAATAGAACATCAGTAGAGTTTTCAAAGCATCGGGATGTATTCAGAAATTCATCTCGGGAGGAAAGGCAAACAAAAAGGCCGGTGAAGCATGGTAGATGTAGGTACTTTTATTTTAAATCGAAACAATACTTCAACTGAGAGAAAGGCCTACAAAAAATGTAGGGTGCAAGTTCTTTCCCACGCCACACTCCATTATGCCTCTGCTTCGTAGATTAGTTTCACACGCCTGTTATCAAAGGATGCTTAAGACTCCACTCCGTTTGGCATATCAAAAAAAGCAACTGAGAGCTATAGCTAGTACTTTGAAATTAATTCATTCAATTTGGTACCTATCATAAAAATAATAAAAATGAAAAACTTTGGATAAAAAATTCGAAAAATTCATAAAAATGAAAATTATGCAAATGTTCAAGTCCAGTCAAATCAGCATGAAAATGAGAAAAAAACAAATTAGCACAAAAACTATAACTATATTAGGATTGTTGAGTCATTTTTCTGAAATAACATACTAAAAGTTTTACCTTCTCAACCACTAGCATTTTTGAGGAGGAAGTGTTTATCCCTCAAAATGCGTTTTTCTTCACGTATTTTGATTTTGTGATGAAAGTAGGTCAGTACAAATTTGTTTAACATAAAAGTTCTTACAAGGAATGTTTCATGCAGTTTTTTGTCCGACGCTTCTCATCCCCTCCAGAGAGTCTTGAAAACAACCATTCTTCAGCGAATATTATGTTCCAAAGGAATATATGGAAGATATTATATAACTCGTAAATTATTTTACTATTTATGAAATTCTTAAACCCAATACATATTTTCTACCCATCTACCCCTTTCCATAACCCCTTATCAGCCCCTCCAACTTTACAGTTTTTTTTATGATGCCCTCATCCACTCCAGAGAGTTTTAAAAACAACCAAATTCAGTGAATGTAGCTGTTTTCAAGACTCTCTGGAAGCGTTGGTCAAAAAATTGCATATAACTTTCTTAATAAAAAGGTCTTATGGAAGGGGGTGGTTGGATAGAAAATATGTATTGAGTTTACGAATTATCTAAATAGTAATGATCATTATGAGTTATATCTCCCATAATACATAATATAATGCTACCAAACATATTTACTGAAGAATGGTTGTTTTCAAGACTCTGTAGAGAGAGAGCGAGGCGTTAAGTGAAAAACTGCATAGAACTTTTTTTGTAGTAAGTGTTACGCTAAATTATTTTTTACTGACATTTTTTATCACACAATCAAAATTTATGAAATTTACCGTAGTTCCGTGAGAAAAACTTTTCTCAAGAACATCATCAATTATTTCTAAGCTCTGCAAAAAGCAGCTCCACTTGATAGTACATGTAATTAGTATTATTGGGTGACTAATTTTAATGATATATTAATTTATTTTTCTCTGTTTGTTCATCTTGGTCCTAGTATCGATGCAGCTTTTGCTCATTAGTACTGGAAATGTGACTTTTTCAGCTTCCAGAGTTCATTAATCCCGAGATTCATAGCTATTCCATTTAACTTATGGTGCATTTTAATCTTGATAAATAATGAACGTGTTGTTCAACAAAAATCATACTAGCGCATCAGTTAAATAGAGTATTTAGACCAATATTGCGTATATTTAACATTTGGCTCTGATGTATGCAAGAATTTCATGGTGAGGACGAGTTATATTTAGTTATTATTTATGTTTGAGGTTCAAAAGTTTCGCTTCTCACACATGTTGATTTGAAAAAAAAAAAACAAAAAAAAAAAAACAAAAACAAAACAAACAACAGAAAACTTCCTTTTCCTCATTTTCAAAAGTGCTCAAAAAAACGACGTGCCAAACTATATGACAACTGTGGGGTCACGAAAAATTTTGTTTTTTGTTTTTATGGTTATTATTTTCGTTTTTTGCTCCCTCTTCCTCACCCTCGACGCGACGATACGTACGAACACATTCAGACGCACACTTACACAAACATACGCAAAAAAATATTGTTCTCAAACGCGTGTTTATTGACACAATTTTTAAAATATTTCGCAGACAGAAGACGGTCGTAAATTTTCCGACGATATGAAATGCATACGATATTAAATCATGTCTATATATGCTGCGGTACCACATGCGGTTGCCAAATTAATTTCAATTTTTAGGTCGTAAATAAAATTTTTTTCTTTTCTTGAGGCGATAGTCTTGCAGGTGTATTCTCGTCCTTAATTCCAGTAAACTTTCAACCCTATAAGCAACAACGTCGTTGACAAATTTTAATAAAATTTATGGAAGCCATAAAATTCATACTATTCAGGTACGTGGCCTACTATGGTGTTTTGTTTTTGTTTCTTTCACTATTCTTCTTGATCCTTCATCGCAATTGTCTTTTAAATGAGTGAGATTTATCTTGAGCACAATTGGGCCAATGTTAAGACGTTAACCTATAAGTACAAAGAATTCAAACACATGACAGCAAAACTACGAACGTACTTAGTACTCAGTTCTGTACTAGAAGGTATCGATACAGATATAAAGATCAAAAAACCAAAATTTCAGTAGCATTAATACCTCTACAAAATTTAAAATTCTGAGGTGTTAGCAGCATCAATAAATGAAACATTTTACAAATGAGGTGGACCGAACACAGCCATTTTTTACTTATCGAGTTTTTAAATAATATTAGATGAGACAAAAAATGACGTTGGCTACTCGTAATATCGAGTTGTTGTAATTACAGCACTCGTTACAGCTAACACACTAAAAAGAAGTTACTAATTATATTGGATGAAATACCTAAATTAACTTCCCTTAGTAACAGATTTTAATAAAATAATTAAATAATCAAGGAGAGGTGAACTATTGTTGTTTATAGACATTACCAATTAAAACGACCCTTTTTCATACTAGTTAACATTTTATTTACTGAAAAAATAGCATTACTATAATAATATAAACGTTCAAGCTGTTAATTCGTTTGTTAAAATTATTTCACAAAATTATTTTTTCGATATTATTTTGCTAATTATTCCCTCATATTCAATCCTATACAACCACACGTAGACACGAAAAAAAAAATGTTCGTTGATTCCTCCGAAATAACGAATTCTACAGTATTATCTATAAGTATACCAGAAAAAGTCCATGGCCAGCAAAAGCCGAAACACCGCACTTCAGGGTTTTGTAATATGGTACAACTATGGGCCACAAATGGTTAGGTAGATATATACTCATAAATCTAAAAAATTATCAATTCATACAATAGTGTTGTAAATTTATGATATAAAAAATCATTTTTCTTGTTAAATAACAAGCGAAAAATAATCCTTTCTCACTCATCTACTTTTTCAAAAACACAGTGTTTCTGTATGTATCTAATAAAATTGAAAGTTTAAAAAGAAGAGTGAAAATTGATAATTATTTTAACTCAAGCATCTATTTTACCGATTTTTTTTTTTTTTTTGTCTTATTATAAGAATGAATCTGTCAAGATTTGCTAGGTAAATCAATTCTACAATTTAACAAACACCTGAAACAATATGCTTCCGTGAAAGGCAGGTATTTACGAAGAAAGTTGGTCTCGTGAGAAAATCATATAACCGAAGGAAACGATTTTTTCACGTCACTGTTATAAAAATGATTCATATAAACGTGTGTGGGATAATTCCCTGAACAATGTTTCTTATGCAGATGAAATATATTTTCCATTATAAAATTTAGATCCAATACGGGAGTTACGATTTACGTTCCGTGTGCAAAAATTATTTATTAGCGTCTTCAATTCGTGAGGGAAAATAACAATTTTCTTCTAAAAATAAAACCAAAATTTATTTTATAAATCAAGAGAATAGACCGTTGGTAGGTATATCTATACGAGATTACTTGATCCCATGAGATGAAGACGTTTTATGATTTCACTTGTTTCTCATATCGAATTTAGTGGTTAAATTTCGTCAAAAACAATTTGGAAATATGACACGTTTTTTTAAAAAGTTTCGATTGAATACTGCCATTTTTTGTTTTCAATATGTAAATTTTGTTCTATGAAATATCCAAGCAGTCAAATTCATCGAGTTTTAATGTCAATGTCAATATGGACTTGATTCAGTCTTTGATATTCTGCTCAAAAAATGTGTTCAAATTTTTCTCACCTTATAATTTTATGTTTCTTGGTGGTGGAATAGAATCGGTTTGTTAAAATAGTCAATAAAATCCGTTCACGATTCACTTAAACTCAAATATTTTCAGACCCAATTGAGATACAAACATATTTTAAAATTCAAAACATTATAAATATTAAGTATTATCAACCGAATTCCCATTGGTGTGATTCAATCAATTAAGATCAATGTTAAAACTGAACATAGAAACTGTCATCTCCCCTTAAAAATTCTCCTTTCATTCGAATTTAAATAATTTGAGCTACAATTATAGTCATAATGAGCTTAAAGTGTCTGTGTGGAGTAGTAGTCAGGTGCTTGGCTTTACAATTAAAGGATTCTACGTTCAAGACCAACCATCGTCTTATTCGTTACCCAAAATGATGGTGTGTTTGGTGCAATTCTATTGGTTTTCTAGTACGTGATTGAAAAATTCATGCTTGGTAAACCATTTGGCTACCGAATTCCGACCATTCTTCACCCTCCTCTTTGAAATCATAGAATAATTTTCTCTACACCTTCGGTAAAATGATTAGAAAGCCAAAGTCCATTGAAAGAAGAAAAAAAAAGTAATTTTCAGTTTACAATAATAGTACTTTTCGAGTGGATAGTACGAAAAAAATTTGTCTGATTTAATTAAATTTTTTACTCAAAAACTAGCATATTTTGAAAATTTATTGAGCTATTGAGCTATAGTCTGATGTACTTACATGGAATGGGAACACTTTGGATGTTAAACATTATCATACAAATTTTTATTTACAAACTTCGGTTCATTGATACTAAAGTTATGGTTTAATATAGGATATTACCTTATCTATTTTTTTTTTTTTTCATCCAAAATGAAATATTTTGAAATCTAATTGAGTTACAATGATGTACATGAGATTAAAATACTGGGAATATTATGCACGATCACATGATTAAGTTCGTCCTCTCAAGTTATACTGTATAATCTACTTGGTTTTGATCTATTTGGACTAATGGGTAGATTGGGAGGTTGTAAGGAGCTGGCCCCCTCTCAGTCAAAAAGAAAATACTACTTGACATCTAAAAATAGAGCATCTTTGCCAGTTATAGCAATGTATTGATATGTAAGAAGGAAATAAAATCCTCAAAAGTAATGATCGTTTAATGTAGAATCTTTCGAAAGTAAAATAAATAAAAAACATAAGCTCACTATAATGATATACCTATTTTTAGTCGTTAACTCTCATTTTCATAATTATATTGTCACACCAATAAATTGTCATCCACCCTGTGTAACACATTCCATTCAGTTGTGTGGACATAACTTTAGCACCACACAAGAATGCAATTGCGCTGTACTCTATTACTCTCTCACTCGCACACACATTCCTGACACACTCCATATTTGCTAACATATTATCACCTTCTGGATGCATTTTGCAGAATTATCTAGAAAAACCACTCTGTACAAACTGAATAATTAGAGTAGTGTAGGGACATTTTCCTCACCTCCTCCAAACAGGGCTCAGCCCTGCATCGACAGACGGGTCGCAGACCAAAGTCCACAACCCAAATTATTAGTGCATTGCACTTTAAACAAATACATCGTCTGCATGCACTCATACAGACAATACGTTTCTACATTTACTGCCAAATGGTAAACAGAAAAGGCAAGTACGTAAAATAGTATGTACTTGCTAATACAGTGCATGTCGCAGTCCATATATGGTACCACAGTGCCTTTGAATGATTGCCCTAAGCAATTAGTACACTTTGTGTAAAGTTAGGTTTTTAAACTAGCTGGCTGCCAGTATCGAGATATAATTTGGTTGCCCTATGTGGAATACCTTACGTCGTGGAAAGTAAAACCAACAAAGAAGGTGTTCAACAGAACAGTTTGCGTGTTTATGCCAATATACCAGAAAGGTATGAGGGAGCCAAGACCTCGGCAAACACTGGCGATTTGGTCTATGATTTTTTCGTCTTATATAGCCAGCTCCCTACACACACACATACACACTTATGTAATATTTACATAAGTATTGTGTAGATAATTTATTCGTACTTTGTGGTTGCTATGGCAACGGTAAAGTACGGAGAATGCATCTTCGTATCGGTCCGTGACATCGCCGAGATAATTATCTATCGATTCGTCACGGTCCGAGATTTGTAACTTGTCTATCTGCAAAAATAGACAAGTACAAACGAACATACATTTGTGTTATGGTTTAACGTGCAAGGCACGAATAATTGTCACCGAAGGTGACGACTGTCGTCGATAGGCCGAGCCTATTTCCTCATACGAGTAATGGTCTAATCCCCACACCCTACATGCAAACCACTTTTTACCTGCTTCCATGAATCTTACACCAAATAAGCCACAAGTAGGATCATTCATAACCATATTGATCAAATATGACATCATCCCATAATGGTCATCTCACACCACCTTCAGCTATCAAATTTACGGTAAATTTAATTAATCTAATTTTAGTGGTGTGGAATACCTTGTCGTGAGAGATATTCACACTAGAAGGTCTTCAACAGTATTTGCGTGTTCTGCCACTTCATACAAACAAGTATGGGAGAGCCAAATCCTCGGCGAACACTGGCGATTTTTGAGCCGGTTCTGAGAGTTTATATACCGAATTTGGCACACGCACACGGACACACATACGTACGTATGTATACGTAATTATGTCATACGTTGCGTCGTTTCCTGTCTCCGTCGAGATGATAAGAAACGACGCAGTGCGTTTGGTACCGAGTCGTGACATTACCGAGATCGTTATCAGGTAATTGATCTCGACTCGTACAATGTATCTTACCTGTACGTACGTACAGGTACGAACATACAAACGCATTCGTGTGTATTTGTTTAATGTCATAGAGACGAATATTGCCAGCCTTTGGGTGGCGACTGTCGTCGAGGGGTGCGAGCCCCTAAAACCTCATACGAGTAATGTCCCCACAGCTACTCCCCCCAGTTTTCGTGCTGCGAAAATGATAAGTCGCGTGCCTGGGGGGACTTATCGAGTCTACTGTCGTTGATCCTTCTCCCACTTTGCGAGGGCTGAGCCTACCGCGGCCCCGACACACTCATATGACTGTTTGCGTGCGTCGAGTCGGGCCTGGTAGGCGTCCCTGCTATTCTGCCCCCTTCTTCTCGGCGGTCGTTGTTGTGGAGCCGGATAGTAGGGATGGGAGCAGTGAGACAGGTGGGGGTCAGTTAGCATCAGGGGCCTTGGCCTTCTATACATCGGGGAGTTGGAACTCCCAGATGGTTTGTAGGCTAGGCTGGTGGTGAGGGGAGGGCGTGGGATTCGCACCTCTTTCACCTGTTGTTGTTTCGCCTCCATCCTCGCTAAGGCTAGGGGCTCCGGAGGTGGGCTTACCACTCCCGGTGCTCCTTCTGGCGATTTTGGGGGCGAAATTAACGGAGGAAGGGGGGCGGACATTATTTTAATAATATCCGCCGCTGACGTCGTGTCCATTAGCAACTCATTTTCGATTTTTCCAATTCCTTTTCGTGTTCCGTCTGTTCCTTCGTCTTGGTAGGCTGGGGTACAGGCAGGACCACGAATTGGAAAGGGTTGTTCGAGAGTGGAGTGCTGGATGAGGACGACATAAGGAAGGAAACAAGGGTACAAAATTTAAGAAAAAAGAAAGAAATTATAAGAAACTTTTCGGCGTGCTCTAGTCGACAGTCGAAAGGCGTATGAAAAAACTTTGCGAGAATATTTTCGATCGCAGCTTTATTCCAAGTCGTTATCTTTTTTCAGACTTGTTCGGAGGAGATAGTGCATTAAATATTCTTTAGCTTAAAAGTTTTCCGGTTAAATTTGGTTAAGTACGAGCAGAGTTAAGCGTGTTTGAATTTTCGTACTTTGAATTTTGTATTTCACAAAGGAATGCACTCTTCGTTTGTGACGTCACGATCTATTGACTATTTTGTTATCGGTATTGTTTGTCAATAGAAACACGTTGCAATGTTTTTCTTCCGTATTGCACGTGGATTTGTTTATTCGTGTCGTATTTTTATTGTACGCACTTTTCTCTGCTTATCTGAAGAATTTCTTTTGTTACGAATATTCTCAGATTCTCGTACGTCTTTTTGTGCGGGTTTGTGTTTTCCGCTGCGGATATTAACTTTCGTGAATATATTCAGTTTCTCCGTGCCAATCTCTCGGATTTTCGAGTTGGAATTTGGTTTTTCTGCTTTCTGCTGCCAAGGGGCCTGCCTCTTTTTCGTGGGCACAAGGGGGCCAACGGATCGTATTGTATTTTGACGATCTCGTCATTGAACTTCACCGTTTTCTTTATTTTTATTTTTTCTTCTGGTGATTTTTGTGATTTATCACCTTTTTCGACTGAGTTGTCCTCAACTTTTCGTGGTTGTGTTGTTTCGGACTGTTCAGTCTGTTCTTCCTCTATTTTTTCCTTGTGTGTCGTCTTCCTTGTTGCTCTTTGGAGCATTTTCTTGTCGTCATTTATAAGGTACGCAGGTTTCAATCTGTCAATTGAAATCGTTTTTTGTTCACCTGTGATTAGTATCACGAAATTCTTGTCATCTCGTGATACAACCTTATAAGGACCGGCGTATGGTTTCTCCAATGAAGATCTTATTTTCTCGTCTCTAACAAACACATGAGATTTTGTGGCCAAGTGTTTGGAGACATAAACCTTTGGTTGGCCATGACGAGCTGCCTGGTTCAGAAAGTTGTTGGCGTCAGTCCGTATGTCTTGGACGAGCGTTTTGGGACTAATTTCTTTCGAATGGGTGAAAAAGTCCCCTGGTAGGCGTAGCTCTTCGCCAAGCGCTAGCTGCGCTGCAGAGTGACCCGTGTCCGTTTGAAGAGCAGATCGAAGGCCCAAGAGGATGGTTGGTAGTATGTTAACCCATCTCTTGGTGTCGCAAGCCATAATGGAGGCTTTCAAAGCTCTGTGCCATCGCTCAACTTTTCCATTTGCTTGAGGATGGTAAGCTGTGGTGTGATTGTGTTGTACACCAAGCTTCTTAGACAGCTCTTGAAAGAGCGAGCTTTCGAATTGACGACCCTGGTCCGTGATGATGACTTCAGGTACGCCATAGCGGGCAATCCAGGTGTCGTATAACCTGGCAGCTACCGTGGGAGCTGTCATCTCATGGAGAGGAACTGCCTCTGGCCATCGAGTTGCTCTATCGATCATCGTTAACAGGTATCTGTGTCCTTGGGATGGGGGTAATGGACCCACCAAATCTATATGTATTGTTTTGAACCGCTCCGTTTGTTTAAAAGATTTGAGAGGCGACCTAGTATGTTTTCCTACTTTGGACTCTTGGCAATTCAGGCAACTGCGAGCCCATTTGTTGCAGTCGGAATTCATCCGAGGCCAAACAAATCTTGATGATACTAGTCCAGCAGTGCATCTTGGTCCAGGGTGCGATAGATTGTGCACGCTACTGAATGCCAATTTGCGATACTTTGTCGGCAGGAATGGCCTATTCTTGCCTGTACTAATGTCGCATGTGAGTAAAACATTAGTACTAGGGATTTTCCTTTGTCTCAATTTGAGAGCTGTGTCATCGTTCGACAACAGTTCCTGCAATTCTGAATCCCTTAACTGTTCTTTAGCTATTTCAGCGTAAGGTAATTGAGACGGTGCCGAGATAGCTTCGATCCTACTAAGAGCATCAGCTGGAGTGTTGAGTTCTCCACTTATATACTGGATGTCCGTAGTCAACTGTCCTATGTAGTCCAATTGTCGAGCTCTTCTCGGGGAAGCTGGTTCTGTCTTTTGCGTGAAGGCATGTGTTAGGGGTTTATGATCTGTATACACAGTGAAACATCTACCTTCTAATTGGTGCCTGAAATGCTTCAACGCAGCAAATATTCCCAGTAACTCCCTGTCGTATGTGCTGTAGTTCTTCTCGGTTTTTGATAGCTTTCTGGAGAAGAAAGCAAGCGGTAACTTCTTGTCATTGTCCTTGTGGTACAGTGTTGCACCAATAGCAAAGTCGGACGCATCAGTTGCGACACATAACGGCAGACTTTCGTCTGGGTGAGCTAGTAGAGTTGCATTTGCCAGTGTTTCTTTTATGTTTTCGAAGGCTTTTTCAGCTTCTTCAGTCCAGTCGAGTGGAGTTTTATCTTTCTTTTTGTTTGTTTTTATTAGTGCAAACAGCTTACTTTGTTCGGCTGCAGCATTTTTAATGCAACGTCTGTAGAAATTCACCATCCCCAAGAAGCGTCTGAGTTCTGCTACGTTGGAGGGTTTCGGGAATTTCCATATGGGCTCTACCTTGGTCTTCAGAGGGGAAATGCCTTCGGTCGAGACTTGATAGCCGAGAAAGTCAATCCTGGATTGTTTGTATAAACTTTTTCCAACATTGATAGTAAGTCCAGCAGCGTGTATACGTTGTACGATGGTTCTTACATTCTTCTCGTGCTGTTGCTCACCGCCTTCTGAGCAAATGCATATGTCATCCAAATATGCATAAGCAAACGGCAAATCCATAAACAGTCCATTGATGAATCTTTGGAAAGTTTGTGCAGAATTACGGAGTCCAAACGGCATTCGAAGGTATTCGAATAACCCAAAGGGGGTTATGACTGCTGTCTTTGGGATGTCCTGTTCGGCCATTGGAATTTAGTGGAATGCCCAGTTGATGTCGATTTTTGTGAACATCGTTTTACCCTTCATATTCGCATTGAAGTCCATTATGTTTGGGACTGGATAGCGATCAGGAACTGTTTTGGCATTTAAGGCCCTGTAGTCTCCAACGATTCGCCACTCTCCACTGGCTTTTTTGGTCATGTGGATTGGGGAACTCCATGAACTTTTTGAGGGGCGGCATATGCCTTCTCCTATTATGCGATCATAGTATTCCCGTGCTGCTTTGAGTTTATCAGGCAGTAACCTGCGGGCTCTAGCATGGCAAGGCGGTCCTTTAGTTTCTATATAATGAATGGTATCATGTTTATAGGTCGGATGCCTGCGAAACGATGGTTGTGTAACTCCAGGATAGTCTGACAGAATCCGTAGGAATTGTTCGTCGACTTTTGTGCAACTGGATATATTGGTGTCCAGTTGGTATGCTAGCGTTTTGCCTTCCACCCATAGGCCAGTTTTACTGTCTATGATTTTTCCATTTTTGAGGTCAATGACCAGACCATAGTGCGCGAGGAAATCTGCACCCAGGATCGGAGTTGGAACGTCCGCAATTGTGAAGGACCACCTCATGTCTCTTAGCAAACCGATGCTTACTTTGCTGGATTCTATTCCGTAAGCTGGAAGGTTTTGACCATTCACAGTTCGGAGGTAGTATTTCGGAGGAAATGCCTTTTGGTTTTTATCTACTGGCAAAATGCTCAAGTCAGCACCTGAGTCAATTAGGTAATGTCTCCTATTTGTCCTGTCCTTGATGAACAGACGGCGTGAGTATTTTTTCGAGGGATCTTCAGCCACATAGACGACCCCTCTTTCTAGTTTGACGACTTATTGTATGATTTACCCCACCATTGTCATCTGTTGTTGCACTTGGTGGCCTCTGCGCCAAACCGATTATGAAAGAAGCAGGATTTATCGTCCCAGTTTTGAGACCGGGGTTTGGGGGACGATGTTCTTCTTGGGGGAGTTGGACTCTGACCCCTGATAGAATTGCTCTTGCGGTCTCTGGACCTGGATTTTCTGTCATTACTTCTATTGTTGCTCCTGCTTTTCGAGCGGTTGTTGTTTCTACCATTTCTTGGACTGTTATTATTACTTTTCTTCTGGATTTCACTAGTCAGCTGAGCTATCTGGGCTCGAAGCTGAGCTAGTTCTCCGGTCTCGGTTGATACTGCACTGATCGAGGATGTTGATCTCGAATGTTCCAGTGCACTATCTGCACTCTTCGCTAGGAAGTCTAGGTCCTCGGAATTGTTTATTACCGTGGTACCTATGGCTGCCAGACACTGTACAACATGTTGGGGAAGTTGCTTGCAGAACTGGTTTCCAATAACTGACGGTGACACTATGTTATCGGCCTTTTGTCTGAGTTTGGCCATGAAGGTGGAGGGTTTGTCGTCTCCAATCTTCATTCCGCCCATCACATCATCAATGATTTGGTTCTGAGTCTTTCCAAACACATTTCTTATTTTTCTGCAGAACCAACTGTATTTATCTGCTTCCGCCGGAGGGCATTCCATGATATCCGGAATGCGGCTTATAATTTCTGCGGGCATGCCGCTGCAAATGTGTGAATATTTTTGGTCGTTTTGCAGATTCTCTGTCTTAAAACGACCTTCGAGGAGAGTTAGCCATAATTCAACTTCATTGGGTAGGAACTCCGGAATCTCTATCCTCCGTCTTTGGATGGCAGGGTTCGGCAATGTTTGCAGTTGCAACAGCTGTAAGAGCTGTGCAAGTACTTCGGGGGTCAGCTGTGGCTGACCACTTCCGCCTGCTCCTGGTTGATTTGATGATGGGTTCGGGTTCGTGTTTCCGTTGGGCATCGTGTGCTGGACTTCTTTACTTGTGTTTTCTGCGAAGAGTCTTCCAGACTCCGTGGTTTGTCGGTCTGGGGTTGAAGGGTCGGAGTCTTGGCTCAATAGACGACCGCTTCTGAGTGTTCGAGCTGTTGTTTCGTTTGGGTTAACAACAGCTCCCAAACGCAAGGCTTCTGGCCTCCGGATTCGTTTTTGTTTTTCCGGAGTCTCAAAGACTTCTGAGTCTCTGGTCGAAGCTGGAGGAGTTGGCGGATGAGGGCAACTTTGTTCCTCCAGGTCTACTCATCTTGGTTCCCTTCCGGCAAATATATTTGGAAGGGGGGGTGTAATTTCCCACTTTCAAAGTCAAGACCTCTGCTTCGACAGCCAAAGGTGTCTAGATCTTGTAAAAATTATTTGTATTACTAGCGAGTAACTCGCCAGCGCACCGCGCCTCTTTTTAGTAATAGCGCAACGCGCCTCTAGACACCCACGACGTAGCCAAAAAATCACGTCGGGGTCACCACTGTGGAATACCTTGTCGTGAGAGATATTCACACTAGAAGGTCTTCAACAGTATTTGCGTGTTCTGCCACTTCATACAAACAAGTATGGGAGAGCCAAATCCTCGGCAAACAATGGCGATTTTTGAGCCGGTTCTGAGAGTTTATATACCGAATTTGGCACACGCACACGGACACACATACGTACGTATGTATACGTAATTATGTCATACGTTGCGTCGTTTCCTGTCTCCGTCGAGATGATAAGAAACGACGCAGTGCGTTTGGTACCGAGTCGTGACATTACCGAGATCGTTATCAGGTAATTGATCTCGACTCGTACGATGTATCTTACCTGTACGTACGTACAGGTACGAACATACAAACGCATTCGTGTGTATTTGTTTAACGTCATAGAGACGAATATTGCCAGCCTTTGGGCTGCGACTTTCGTCGAGGGGTGCGAGCCCCTAAAACCTCATACGAGTAATGTCCCCACAAGTGGTAATTCACTTCTATTTTAACCAGCAAAGATCAATAGCTCGAACATCTGAGTCTGCAATGTCGAACTAGAAATAGTAATTTTTAATGTACAAATGTTACTTTGAAGTCATTAAAGTGTACTGTAACTTTTTCAAAGTTTTTTAAGTATAGCAATTATTTTTAGTCTAAAATTGTCATCACACTTGCATCGAATAATTTTGTTGGGTTTTGATTAAAAAAACCGTTTCAGTTGAAAGAAATTACCTACGTGCCTACATGTTTTGATCATTTTTGTTATAAACTATTCTTGCAAAATTAATCATAATTATGTCAACCATCTATATATGAAGTGTTTTATCAATGTAGGTACATATATTTCTTATACAATCTTATAATCCATGCATAAAAGGGCTAAGGGAAATCGGAGGAGTATAAATTATAATTTATTTTCTTTTACTCTCCTTTATTTTGTTCAAAATTATTTAGACTTGCGAGGTTTTTAATCTAAATTTAAGTTCATAAGCTTAAAAACCATATAAGTCAGCTCTTTTTTCAATAAAAACCTTGTAAGTCGGACTTTTGTGTCTTTTAATTTGCCTCTAGGAACACTAATAATGATGTAGACTTACGAGGTTTTTAGAATTCAATTTATTAACTTTTTTTTGCCTTAAAAATTTCTTGAATCTGAAAATCACAAAAAATCGAACTTACCAGTTTTTTAAGGAAAAGCGACGCTATATTATTATAATTACATGGATATAGAGTGGGTAGACCATGTATGTATTGTTGAATAATCTTTGATACCTTTCTGTATACTTTTGCAAGTAGCTGATGAATGTGACTTACGAGTAAGAGTTAATTTTCGAGTTTTTTTTTTCCCTCGAGACTGAAAAATCTCAGAGTATGGATTTTATAATGTTTTCGTTTCTAATTTTTTTCTCCCCATAATGTTATTATCATTTTTGCTTTCAACGTCTTAATGGGAAGATAGTACTTCTTAACTACACCTACCTATAGCCTCAAAATGCCTGAAAACAAAACAAAATATAGAAATCAAGGTCAGTACTTTCTTCACAAACTACTTAACCACCAACGCTGGTATTAACGTCAGAAATTTTGATAAAATTTCAATTTTCTTTAAAGTCGGCTTGATAGTTTTTTTTTTTCGGCAATCACTACCACTTTCCAGCCTTCTAGTAATTCTCCATCATGTTAAACCATTTTAATTAAAACCGCCACAACGTACGCTCCCTTTTTAAGAAACTAAATTCGGTATGTATCAAAAAGTGCCCACCTTTGTTAATCCAAAAATTTGGTAGGTACAGGTCTAAATCCACGCAGAAATGAAAAACTCACATTTTATGACCCAAGAAACGACGTAACCTATATGAAAAAGCAAAAAAAAAAAAAAAAAAGAAAGAAACAAAGAAGCAACAACAACATAATTTCAGTACCTACGTTGGTTAATGAACTTGTGTTTGGCATTATTTTTTTCTGATGAATCCTCATTTAAGCTCAACTCGCGTAGGCTAATCAAAAAATCTTTTTGAAGTGTCCTTCACCTAAAATAATTACAATCCTCGCTCAACAATCCTCTCCAATCCCATAATTAGAACGTGAAGAAGCAAAAAGAAAAAACCAATCTTCAAGGGATTTGCTACCATTTTTTTGCGCCATAAGGTAAGCGTGCTTGTATATATTTTTGCTTTTTTACACTCTTGAAGCCATTTCAACTTCAATAAATCAAAAAATTTGGTAATGTTGGTGTTGTTTTTTGGTTGCAGGTTATTTGTGCAGCAGGTTGGTACGTAGATCCGTTTTCATTTTATAGGTAGGTATGTACGTCAGCAGTACGCACGGTCGAAACTTTTTGCTTTCGCATCGACAATTATCATCACGCTGCTAACTTCTGGTAGAGATACTCCATTTTATTTTTTCTGCCCTGCCTAATTATAGAAATACAAACGAAATGGAGTACCTATGCGGATTTAACGTGGCATACACTGTGGAATATTGTAAACATGATAATACTGCAGTAGTTTGCACCAGAAAAAAAATAGGACGTACAAACATTTTAGATGACGATTAATAAGGTCGCTTGAAAATGAGTTTGGGTGCAAAACTGCGCAGCCTATACGTACGTAACACTTTTTTTGTACTCCGAATTTAAACGCTTATGAAAATAATAAAAATAGCCTCATTCCGTCGAAAATTGGTACCTTTGGATGATGCACGAAGAACACGTGTTCGTATTTTTCCTTCGTGACAAAAAAATATTTTTTTAAGTAGGTTTTTAAAGAATATCTAGATATTAAAATATTAAACTGATACTAGGAGAGTAGGTTCGTTTTTGTTTCATGGTAGCAGGAAGTGTTTGAAACTATTAGCTGAAATTCATTATGTATATATATATATATATATATATATATGTAAAATATGTTGTATTTTAAGATAGTAGCACGTTTCTACTTGGCCGTTGATGAGACTCGAGTTGCTGTGCGTTTGTTTCATACTTTCTTGATGTGTATTCAGTTTGAATATAGCATTCGATGCATTCATTTTAAATTGTTAAACTGTCTTTTAGACAGATAGATTATGTGGAGTTTGTAACTTATATTTCTTGATTTCATTTTGTTTAAGTAAGTTTATTGATTTCCTTTGAAATGTATGGTCATATTGATTCTAATAAAAACATTTTGTTTAGTGCAATTAAAATTTGTTTTCATTCATCTCTGACTTACATATATATATATATATATATAGGTACTTTCAAAATTAAAAATTAGGAAATTTCACAAACTTTCAATCAGAAAGGAAATCCCCAGCAGAAAAACTTGATGTACCTACCCATTTCGTATGACTACGTACTAAAATTTTCTTGATTAATTTCAGTTATAAATATGAATTAATGTTTTTTCTTTTTAGAAAGGAAATTTATCTTACGCCTTAATAGGTATATAGTGGGAAATCTCAAATTTTTCAAATAATTGCATTTTACAATACTTACGTTTTTAATTGGGCATTTATAAAATTGACTAAGCCATTTCATAGGTATTTTTGCTTTTCCCCAGATATTTACAACATTAATCTAAAATTTTTCAGCCTTTACAGATCATCTCTCTATGGTTTTCGGTCAAAAAGAATAAAATTATAAAACAAATGCTTTTGCAGTGTTTCATAGTTATTTTGGAAAATTCAGTGATTTTTCATTATCGAATAATTCTCGTATTTTCGTATGCTATTTACATAAAGAAGTCAACAAAGGTCAGACACTTCACCTCCTTTTAATGCAGCTAGTAAAAACCAGTACAAAATGTTATAAACTACATATTTTTCTGATTCTCAAAAAAATTTACGTTTTTAAATAAGTTTTCTCAAGCATTTCCTTATATTTGTATCAATGGAGGACATCAACTTGGATTTTGTCCAAAAGCGAAAATGTGTCAAAAATGATAGGCCAGAAGTGCAAATTTTGTGAAAATAAAATAAACCAAAAGCGCTAAGATTTTCAATAATTCTTACAAAAGTGTGCTAACACAAGAATATCATAAAATTATTAAAGAGCATCTTTCCTTTTGCATACACTTTTAGCAACTTTTCATTCAATATATCTGTCAGTATTACAAGCATGCGCATTATTAGGTTCACGGTATTTGATTCTTCAGTTCTGATTCAGTACATTAGTGGGTAAATGGTTAAGATAAATTTTTCTTAAATAACTGAGTGATACATCCTCAGCTTTGGAGTTTAAATTCTGATTAAACCACTCATCCAGCCACTTTTGACCCGAAAAGTGTTGATAAGACAAATTTCTTATATTAACTTATCGAACATGTTGGGTTCCTCACTTCTCTTTAGTTATGATTCTAGGGATCCCCAAAACCAACGAGAGCTTCAATACTGAGTGTTGTTCTGTGATATTATTTTTTTTTGTTTGTTCTGTTACATTAATCATCAATGTTGAGGGTTGACTGTTGAGGCATTGAGTGATTTCACTTGGACTTTACAAAATTTTAATTTAATGTTTCAAAAAAATTTCAGATTTGACTTTTAAGTTCTAGATAACTTTGATTGTTCTGATAGAATTTAACTTATTATCGGATAAATGATAGAAACTTATGGTTCCATCAACTTCATTAAATTCAAGAATATTTAAATATGTATAAATAAATATTTTTGTTGTGGATTCAAAGTACTAGTCTTGAAAAATAACAAAGTATATACAAAGAAAAAAATTACCCATAGTTCTCAGGACTTCAGGAGTACAAAACTAACTACCTATTCTTTCCATATTTGATCAAAGTTATTAAAAAGAAATGTGGAAGAACTGTTGGTTGTAGAGAGCTAAAATTTATTAGAGATATTGCAGTAGGATAGTTGAAGATTCTATGAAAGTTTGGGTGAAATCATTTATATAGTTTCTCAGATATTGCTGAAAATCCATAACTAAGCTGAATTCATTTTACCCAATCTGAACAGAATTTCGGCAATAACTCAAAAATCACCATTTTGATTTCAGCAAAGTTTTCACAGAATCTTAAAAAATTACATACTTCGATGGCTCTGCAAAGTTTCAGCTCATCACAATCAACGATTCACTCACACTTCCTCTCAATAACTTCAAATTTCTCAAAATTTTTTACAATTTTAGTTGCTTTAGCACCAAAAGTACTAAAATCAAGTTTTTGTTTTACAGCAGTAAATTGATGATATAAATCAGTATAAATTTACCTAATTCTTGTATCTTTTCAAAATAATGCAATTTACTAAAATTGTCCAGTTTAAGCTCTTGTTAAAACCCTACCTTGGTTATTTCTTACAAATATCTTATCAAGCATGGAGTGAAGAAATTACAAGCCCCAGTGATCAGACAAAAATAATGCTTTTTCTGGAGTTTCTGGTTGCATCTATAGACAGATGACAGAAAAAAAGTATTTGAGAGAATAAAATAAAGACTCCTAGCAGTTTTAGAATTTTTGTTTTTAAATATAAGAATTAATGTGGTTAATTCACTTTGACAGATAAAACATTAAAATAAAACAAAAAGTTAATAATGAAAAAATAAAATTGTTGGACTCCAGGGGCTTGAGGTCTGTAGAAGTACAAGAGTAGATGAATATAGTTGATTAAATAGAAAAATAAATAATTATAAAACACATGTACCACACTGATAAACCACTTTAATGAAGAGAGAGGTATTAACAAGGTTGACCACATAGATCGAATTAACTGATAGATGACGTAACTGAATAGGAACTAGAGAATGTCAATACAGTATTGCCAACTAGTGATTGAATAATAATTAATATACTGACAAAAATTACAAAAAAAGTTTTCAGTAACATCATAAGGATTTGAAAATGTGTTACAGGAGTGTCATTTCAGGTCATTAGCACAAAGCCACAGATAAGTTTGCAGAATTGTTGATTTAAAAATAACTACAAACAACACCATTCTAAAAACACTTATTATAACCTTTGATAATGCAAATAAAAATATCCTCATTGACTGAATGTAGACGCTTGGGTCGGTTTTATCCGAGACATTCATTTCACATTGTGGCTTACTTATCAGTAAAATACAATAGTTATTCAGGAGCATCCACATTCAGATAAAGAGTATATTTTTATTTGTGTAATCATTGGCTATGATACATGTACTTACAGTGGTGTTCTTTGTAGTGATGTTTGAAGAGGCTATTTTGTAAGCTTCTCAGTAGCTTCTTGCCATGAGGCATGGACTACCACTCTGGCAACCCATGTTCAAATCATTGTCAAAATAAATTTTTTTTTTTGTAATTTTGGTTTTTCATTATTATCTTTTTGTTTTATTTTCATGTTGTATCATTTAGGGTGGATTAGTCAAATTGTATATTACATCAAAAAAAAAAGTTCCAAAAAAAGTGGAAGTATTATTACTCTCTAATTATTTGCGAAAACATATTCGCGCTTTTAGTGATCATCTTTATAATTTTATTCGCGCTTTTTTTTTTATACTTTCGGTTGAGTATTTAGGGTTTTTTTTTGTTTTTAACGTCATTTGCACTTTTGGCTGGCACCAATCGACTCTTTGTGGTTACTTTTTCTTTTTTTCCTACAAATTTGCATTTAAGTACGAAATTAACTGCCACATATAAATATAAAATTTTATGTAACGGTATACCGATTGCAATTTTTATCCAACAGTTACGAAATTTGGTACACATATTCGAATTCAGATGAGGATGAAAACTATTGTTAGTACGTCTGATACATTCTGTTATGTCGCATTTTTGGAGCCTAAATGTTCATGAAATGTGTAGTGTTTAAACAATATAGGCAGAAAATTTGATACAGACGTTGAATATATCATAAAATTCTGCGAAATTTGGTTTCAATCGGTTCAACGTTTATGCCTAAAAGTGATTTGAAAAAATCTAAAACCGCTGCTAAGAAGAGTAGATAATTTCAGATGAAACAAAGAAACTGGGGTAGAAAGCAGGCAAGCTGTTATCTTATTTTCCAAGCAATCATTTATTTACGTATTTTATAACCTCACAATAGAACTCATGAATTTCCGTGACTCTTCAATTTAAACGTAATTTTCAGGCAGCATTTTATAACCTATATATTTCTGTTAGGCTTTTATTATATTCTACTATTGTATTTATTATAATATTCATATTTTATTTATTTTTTCTAGTTTGAGTTAAGAGCACCCACATTTTCTAACATCGCTTGCTGCGTTTGAATTTTTTCTCTTCTTCCGGTTTTTGATTAGCATTCTTGAACCATTACGAAGCCATTATTAAAAGGATTCTTATTAGTAATTTTGGCTCGTAGAACCATTTAATTTGTGTTATTCCGTTGAATACGAGCCAATAACCGACTAAAAAGTCCATTAAAGTATATAATTTGATTCAGGCACCTAATCCAGATACCATGTTGTATAATGTCCAGTGGAGGTTTGAGATTGTTTTAATTTTTTTTTTTTTTTTTTTTTTAAACTTTTTTTTTCTCTTTAACCAATTTTTGGCTGTTTTTATAGGGACTCGAAGTCGCACTTCCATTTTTATGAACATTTTAGAAGAAGATCTACGCATTAAAATTGATTATGTATTGATACCCGTGAGTAAGGGGAGTGAGGGTAGGTTCGTTTATCGTCTCATGACCCTAGGAAAATTTTTTGTACTATTAGCTAAAATTCATTCAAGTATGATAAATAATAATAATAAAAATTATATAATAAAATAGAGAGTACCTAATGCTGCTACGCAGCATAATTTACACACACCTAAACAAATGTGATCATTATATATTTTTTTTGTCGTACAAAAAGAAACCTACAAATATAGTCGAAAAACTTTCAATATTAATATGAGTAGCCAACAGACTTTGTTTAACTATCATTATAAATTAAAATTTATCTTCATGCTGATGTAATTCTTACAGTAACGTGTATTATCAGTCATTATTATCAATATCCAAATTATCAAACAACTAATCAACAACCTTCAAATTATTTGTTTAAGACCCTTCTTTAGTGGATAATTCAGTGTACCTCCGTCTACCAACTGGATTTGTATTCTAATTGAAATATTTCTTTTATTTTGGCCCGCGATATTATTTTGTGTTACAAGAATAAATAAGTTAAGTAGGTCATGACAAATTATTTTTCTACTTTTTAGAGTGCTAAGTTAAATAAAAGCGTATCCTTAAAATTTATTTATTTATTTATTTATTTTATTTTTGACTTTTTAGGAATAAAAAAATGTATAGGTAATTTGATGTACATCTTAATTTCAATAGTATTTTACATTTAATTCAAATTTAACATCTAATCTATTGACTTTTGTGACAATTCACAATTCAAATTGAATTAGAGATTCATCGCCTTCAGAAATCAATAATCAATATTAAAATAACAATTAAACAATAACAAAAACAGACTGACTAGTGACATACTGATAATGAGAATGATAATCTGTAATGAAAGAGAAGACTTGTGTTGTTGTTCTTCAATACGGATTTGGCGACAAATTGAAGAGAATTTGTAAATGAATTCTCTTTGATTTGTGGCCATTAAATTTGTTATTTACCGATGAGTCAGCAAACTGATGGCAATCTGCAATAAAACAGGTTTCTCGCGAATTCTTTTATTTCGAAATCAAAATTACAATAAACACACTAACTGCGAACAGTTACAAAATGGAGAACAAAGGTACGCCATAAAGTCCGTGTCAGAGCAAAATGAAAAAACAAGCTAAACGAGTAGTTTGATCTCTTGTGATAAGAAGAATCTGTCCACAAGGTAGAAGGCACGGTTGACAGATCACACCTCTAGAGGAGGTGCAGTGTTTCTAGGTGTGGTAACACATAACAAAATTAATCAGGATTCAACAACGAATCAAAGAAAATTCATTTACAAATTCTCTTCGATTTGTCGCTGTTAAATTAATTAAGATTCAGCGACCAATTGAAGAGAATTCATCTACAAATTAAAGAATTCTCTTCAATTTGTCAACTAGTTCGTATAAATTTAATGGCATTAATTCGTTAACGAGTCCGTGTTCATTTAATGGTACTCATTCCTCAACAAATCGAAGAGAATTTCTCACAAATTCTTGTCAATTCGTTGACAAATTAATTCTGGTAATAAAAAATACACTGGAAATCTTCACTTACTTCTCCCAATTTTGACAATTAACAAAACTATTTACCGATATTTTTCACGAATGATATTGAAAACCATCTGATAAATAAATAAAAAAATGATTTCAAAATGAATTTGATAATAAGTAAATAAAGAAAAACACACCCATCGAAATTATAAACGTCGTCGTCAATGTAGCTACCTGTGAACTGGCGCGCTGGAACTAGGCAAAGTGAGTTAAATAAAAGTTTATAATTATATAATAATATAGAGAGTACCTAATGCTGCTACGCAGCATAATTTACACACACCTAAACAAGTATGTCGGAATTATCAATTTACCAAATGCATTGATATGATATTTTGAAGAAAAAAATGATTTCTCGTTGAACTCAAATATACTCGTGGCCAAATATTGTATTTGTAACTATGGTCAAGTGATAACCTTACAGAATTATCTTTTATATAATATAAGATATACAATTTTATGAAACGCGGTACAGGTTGCAATTTTCATCCAATAATCTTGAAAGTTGGTACCTACAATTATTTGGTTCTACACAAGCACGACCTTATTGTTTTTGGTTCAGATCGGCCTTATAGTTCCTATGTTAGGTACATAATCCTATTATATTTCATTTTTGGTGCTTAAAATGGTTCTAAAATTTTAACCAATGGTCGCGAAATTTGGTATAGACACTGAATAAGTACTTAGCTATATTTTATTTAATTATTCCGCATTCGCACTGGTGATTTGAACATAATCTTATTCAACAATTGATAAGAAAAGTATATGAAGTCCAGATGAGCCAGAGAAGCTGGTCGAAAGCAGGCTCGCTTTTAATTAATTTACTAAGCAATCGTACTTGGGTACATGTTTTATAACTTCGTAACATACGTCATTTTTTCACTTCATTATGAATTTCTTCGACACTTCATTTGAAACATAATATTTACCCACCATTCTTCCGATTAACTTTTGTAATTTCATTTTCTACATTATTTAATTTCACAAAATCATATTCTAAAAAATAAAAGAAAACTCATCAAAAGCTCTTGCTGTTATTTTATACGACAAGCAATCATTTATCAATTTTTACATAATTTTATTCAGTTTTTTTTTTTGAGTTCGGAAAACCTACATTTTCCAGCGTTATTTGCTATGTTAGAGTTTTTTCTCTTACTGTTTTTCGTCGTAAATTCCCCTCCCCCCTTAAACCGCTAATGATTATGACGACTTAGGTTTTAGATGTTGGTCTATATACGGTGATATTAATTCTATATTTCAATGGGAAACTAAACAAATAAATAAAGCAGAGTACACTAATTTGGATTTTTTAAATGAAGATAATGAAATGCAACAAATACACGCGGCTGATGGGTATCTCCATAACAATTTAGAACAAAATTAGAATTTAGTTTGAATATACAGTTCCTGCTGTGTGTAATATGGATGCAGCGAGTTTTGCTTTTAGGGATAGTCTAATATAAATTTAATGTTCAACTTCGAAATTCAATTAATGGATACATCTGAAAGGTTCGACCGATAGGTATACGTACCATATTATGTGAATCCACTTAAAAACAAGATGACTACATTCATATACGTCATTTTGATTTTAATGTAAAATGGTGTAACACGGTATGCGAGTCGACCAAAAAAAAAGAGGCTAAACGAAAATTTCGATTATATTGTCCATAAAGATATTTTGTTTTTGTTTCCTTGATTAAAACCACTCAACGATGAAAAAAAAACATGTTTAATCGCTCTACTAAGCACCTAATCGTTCAGAAAATGACGGTTATATATGTTTTTTTCGATCCGAGAGTTGAAAAATTAAAAAAGATAAAAATAATTTTCGTTATAGGCACTTTCCAGACTAAATAATTCAAAGTGGTTCATTTATTGGAATTATTTTCAAGATATTCTACAAATTTATGAACTAAAATTTGGTTTTAGTTATGTAAATCAGCTCCTAGAATTTGTATTTTGTAAGTCATTGAGTATATTTTTGATGATGTCCGCAACGACAACTGATTATCACAACTATTTGCTTTTGAAAACGCAGCAAACAGTAAAGATAGCCAATAAAATCCCATGAAAACTTCGAATAACACCGAAGCTTCACTACTGCGTTGTCTTTTGAAATAAACTTTTAAATTTCGATGCCACGTTAACCCTTCATTTGCCAAGCCTATTCTAGGTGCTATGCCACTGTGTACCAACCTTTGATTTTCACTCGGGAGATCTGAAGGAAACTGCCTAAAAGGTTATTACCTACAGCATCCTCATACAAGTCTACACAAGTGACATAGCCTCTGTGTTCCACGCAGTTCACACCCTGTGTGCCATGCAGCACACGTGGCCTATATACACAGACTTTGGTTCCTTTTTCTTCTTTTCTCCCTATTACACAACATATACCCGTATTTTGAATTTTTTTTTTTTTTCAAGCTAAGTTCGAATCAGCATGTATTCAGGCCAGTAGAACATGAAAATCGTATTTTAAAATTGTGCAAAACGTGTTACCGAGAGCACACACCCTATTACCTACATACTGCCTACAGCGTGTACTGTGTGGCACACATGCCCTACTATACTCATGGGCTGTGTGTGTGTGCATATCAAAGGTGTTTTGGAAGAAGGTCCAGTCTGCAATTTCAGTCAACTTTATGAAACCCTGATATATTTCTGATCCTAAAGCACAAAGTCACTAGTCATTCTGTAAAATCACCTAACAGCTGTTATTATAATAAAATTTACGATAACCATTGAGGACGACGTTAGCTGGAAAACATGAAACATTGATTGCGAACACCTTGAAACCTCCAAGCTGAAGATTTTCCATTTTGAAAATCGCACCGTTGAAAATAAATTAAGTTTTTATAGCTCTTATATTCGTTCGGCAGATCACACCAAAAGCACACGTAAGGTACATCTATATTCTATACCTATTCGCATATTATACGACACAATGTCTGCCTGTCCAAACTTGACCGGCTCTATCAAGGGGTTGATTATTGTTTTCCAGCGGAAACGGGACTTAATGTCCTCCGCAGTATGTGCGTTTCCATCGAAAAGTGAATAATAGTCTCCCCAATGAGGGGAAATTCTATACGTTAATGGAAAGTTGATATCAACATCGATTCGCTGCAGTAGCACAACAACTTTTTGCGGTGACATGGAAAAAAACAACAACAAAAAACGGAAAACCAATATCTTGCGTTTTCCACAGCTATTATGCACGTGCAGACAAGAAAACGTTTTTCACCAAGATAGCACGTTCCATTTTGCACGAGAATAAATATTAGTGATTTAACGAAAAATTTCTACTTCCTGTTCTCCTCGAATTGTCGGTTTTTTTTTTATCAATTCGATCGTTTTTCGAGTTCAATATTAAGTTTTTTGCGATTTTTTTCTGTTTTGTGTTTTTTTATCTTGTGTGGGTATTATTGAATATTCCTGCTTTCGGAAAATTAACGACGCTTACTTTGTGACTATAATTAATGTCGATAGTGCTACTAGACCATCAACTCCTTATTTCTTTCAAATCACATCTTTTCGCATTTTTTATTTTTAATGGAAACGGTATTTATTTCGAATGTTCTCAGACTCGTTAGATTTCTTCTTTAGATTTTAGTTTATTGCTAAATTCGCAATCATAGCTACAAATATCGTATCATTTCCTTCACTTTACACGTTTGTGGTTATTTTCAAAAATCTGATGTCACATTTTGGCAGCTTTGAGTTGATCATCGAACATGATAGAAGACAGCCAACTCCAGAAGCTGGCAAAATATGATATCTCAATTGATCATTCTTCACCATCGAATTTGCTTTAGAAAATATATGATATGTCGACAGCAGTAGTTAAGTTTCAGCCAAAAATTGATAAACAGAGGAAACCGGGGTACCATGGAACAAGTCTACCGTGAACAAAAGTGACTTCCCTTTAATTTTTGCACAAACTGGTCCCATAACATTATGCATCATACACCTGGTAAATACTTCATTTGTTTATTTTCATGCGTTTATCGATATTATATGAAAAGTAAAATTTTGATGACTACAAAAAGTGTGACCAATGGGAGAGAAGTTGAGCATTAAAATTTTTGGATGAGTTTCAAAGAAAGTAAATAATTATTTGAAGTTACTAGGGTTCAAAAACCTTTAAATTAAATCTAATGTTAATTTCTAGTAAGAAGATGAACAAAGTGTAACATAGTGTAAATTTTCTGGTTTACCATGGAACATATAAAAAATACCTTCCAATTTTTTTCAAATAATTTTCCTAATTAAAACTGCTCAAAAACATGAAATGTTGGATCTTGAGAAAGTTTAGGATACCTACTATGTAAGATGTCTTAAATTAGCAAATTCATGAGGAAAGGGTCGCAATTGAAAAACAATCAGTTTTCCTAATAATAATTATACTATTGTGATTCAAATAGCAGGTATCATCCGTTATCTAAATATAGATACTTTCAGATGCGTTGCACTTCATGTTGTATGAGATAAGACAAATTTAATATTTTTGTTCGAAAATATTTTTTTCTTATGGGATTTAACATGCGCCGTGGTACACTGGGGTAGTGTACCATGGAACAAAAAAGGTTATCTTCTTTAAGATGGAATTAGAAAAAAACTATCGCATGTTTATTATTTCTTTTGGTTTTGTATTGTAGATGAAGGTTCGTTCTTTTCGAATTCATTGGTCCCAAATTTCTAACTCAATTGTAGCTCACACCAGTGACAAAAATAAAAAGAGTGTTCCATGGTACCTCAGTCTCCCGTAACTAAAAAAACTTGATATGTAATTGATTTCTCACTAATTGCAAAGTTACTTTTTTCCATAATGTAATGAGTATATCACCCCAAAACATGATTAAGACAAGGTAATTTCATGCCAAATTTTACAATATTATACCTGTCAAAACTTGATGTCATGGAATCTTTCCCCTTTCCCTGCATTTTTCAACCATCTACTCATTATTGCTAGTTGCACTCATGATTAACTGAAAATAGACCACTCATAATACAGTTCCACTGTTTCATACTGCGGTTAAAATTAAATTCCTGAATTTACAGTTGCAGGTAAACTTTCTTTTTAGTCTCCTAAAAAATGACAAAAAGTAACGCTATCAGGCTTAGGTATTGAAAATAACCACATAATTGTTTTTGGCGCAATGAAGGAATAAGGAATGTTTCATTGAATTCTAGTTTTTATTAGGCCGATGTTTTGAATTTTGTGGTTATTGGTAGAATATTCCCGGATCATGTAGATGTAGAAATCATAATTGCTTTCTGATAGTGAGGAAATAATTATTTTTCTCGGATTAAAATGCCTCCTGCTACGTGAATTGAAGTAAATACATTTTTCCGTCTTTTTCCTTTTTGAAGAAGTAGTATTTTATTCTATTAATTATTATTGAAAGAAGACCTAAAAATTATTTACAAAAATGTGAAATGTGGTACACATTCCGTTTTAGTATGAGGAGGGTTGTCGAATTGAAATTGTATTCTGATGACATTTCTAAACTTTTCCAACGAGTACATTAAGTAGATCAGTTTAAACGTGAAATATCTCTGACCATTACCCTGCAATGTTCGATCATATTAATCCTCATTCCTAATTCAAAATCATATGTTACTGATAAAATATTCGTAGGAGGAACTTTAGGGTTGTGTTTACTCCTAAACAAATATTTTTATTAGTTTGTCAAAACCCTTACAATCACGTTATCTTTACAGAAACACCATCGTTTCTGAAAGATAAATCTGTGTTCTATCACAATTAAACGAAATTATAAAAAATCCAATGAATTAATAAGTAAGTAGGCGAATAATACAAAGCAATAAAAAGATACCCGCAGCTATTGAGAAAATTGATTATAATTTAAAGAAGTTGTTTGACTCACGAGATCAAACAAGAGTCCTCAATAGTAACGACCTAAATTGGTCTTGTTCTTGCAAGTTCTGCAATACCAAAATAACAACCCCAAGACTACAAAGCGAGACAGAGACCAAACAATACTTGAGAAGAAATATGACTGAAGAGAAATGTAGTCACAATATTGATGCTTGGATACCTAGTTATTTTTCACTGGGTACTCATTTAGTGGCGATACTGAGCAGATTTTGTACACTAAATAACCTGTCACCTTTTCTTCATCTATAACTGAACATATAAAATAATTACAATAATTATATGTTCGTGGTAAATTACAGTTCTCGTATATTCTGTCAGCAAACGAAAGTTAAGGGTTTAAAAAAATGCCGTGTATGATAGAAACATCAAGTGAGAAAGACCAAGGTTATGATAAGGACTTGACCGTCCGAAACAAAGGTCAAGACTAACACTTGATCCACTTGACTGTTTAGTATCATAATTGATGAGTAAACAAGAACAAGAACAAGACTACGACGGTCTTGCTAAACATTAATTGACAAAAAAACAGTGCTTATTTGATACTATTTTAAGGAAAAAATTGTCAGTATGGAGCCTAACAGGCATAAAATTCAATTTCGTCTCTGCTCGCTTAAGAACAATAATGACATTGGTAAATAAAGGGCTAAAATACCAGCATTAAAAAATACATTTGTATAAATGTATTTATTCATTTACGTATATAAACAGGGAAATCGTTATTAACATCATTGACAACTGAAGGTTCAAAATTATTAGCAATGATACTGCCAAACCAAATATGTACTTAAAAAAATACCCTATGCTCTTCATAATTTGTCGGCTGGTCCAAATAATTATTGACTATTTTTCCCATCGCTTAAGAAATATCTGAATGGGTAACTCAATACGTAGGTAGGGGAGACTCGGGCATAAGGACTCACCCAGACAAAAAGAATCTCCTTAATATTTTCTTATTAAATTGTTACAGAAAATTGGCAACACAGCCATTCCATAGAGGTTCATATTCTGCATAATTGCCAACATTCAGATCCCCAATCTGATTATTTTTATTCTTGTGATAAGCAAAAATGTGAAAACATGCTGTCAGATTCATTGAATCAAGAAAATGAAAATTGAAATGATTTAAAAATTTTTGTAGTTATTGAACTTCTTGAGGGTTCTGAGTTACGGCAAATTTTGTGTAGTTCTTACCAGTGTTCATTATATTAATGGTATTATTGAGTAAGTAAACTTTATTTTTAATTTTTTCAAACAACCAACATCCAGGTAAAAAGAACCAGGCAAAATGAATCACTGATTCCTTTTGCCCATACTGTGATTCTATACAAAATTTGCAGTAACTTGGAATCTTTTACAGCTGAAAATGGCGTACAATTATAAAAGGAAAAATCAAATCCGAGATAATAAAAAGCCAATCATATCAAAACCCCCAAAAAAGAGTGTTTCTAAAAAAAAAATAAAAATAAAAAACCTGTAAATCGACGTTTAATAATGGAGAAAAATGAAAAAAAAAAAAACATGAACAATATAGTACAGACGATTCAGATTATCCATGTCTTATCTGCAACTCCTCAATTTTGCAGGATGAAGAGGAGTGGCTCCAGTGCAACATTTATTCAAAATGGTCCCACGAAGAATGTACAGACTATGATTCTATTGGATTTTATGTTTGTAATTTCTGCATCGATTCAGGCAGAAAGTCTTTAAATTTGAAAAAATAATTAATTTTCTTCTTTTTGTATTCATCAGTTGAAAATAAAACTCTAATCCTAATTTTTAATCTTTTTACGCATAAAAATGATGTTTTTAGGTTATGATTCCTTTTGCCCTAGATGGAGATTCCTTTTGCCCGGGTGATTTTGAGTATATCAAAAAAATAGACATTTTCTAAATTCAAAATTTTGACCCTTTAAAATGTTTTTAAAATTTTGAAAAAAATATATGTTAAAGCCAAATGTTTACTCTTGCTGATGATGTATTTTTGGAGATTTGAGCCAGTAGTTTTTTTTTTTTTTTAATGATGTTCCAAACTAAAGTGAGTCCTTATGCCCGAATCTCCCCTAAGTATTATTTGGCCATAGTAACGTTCGTGTAAAATACAAAATGAGTCAAGTTCAAACTCATAAATAAGTTATCCCAATTTGTACAAAATTACATTATCCACTGCCATTGGGTGAACGGGTACATGTGATCTTAATGATTCATGGACGAGGATCCGACTAAAGGCTGTTAACCACTGAATGTAAGTGAAGCACAATCTAACAAAAGAAGAACAATGGGAAATAGAAAACGATGAAAGAGAGCTCCCCTCCCTCCACACTGCTGTACATAATAGGATCGATGGCATCTTTTCGGATAATTCTATGGAATATTTTACGACGAAAAGCTGAACGAGTCATTTTACTATAGTTGTCCAGCGACCGCGTTTCGAAATTTATACGAGGATTAAGTATATTTTTTTGGTTTTCCGGACACGTATTCGAAAAGAAATTGTTTTAACGTTATCTTCGTTTCGTTTAATATATTTTATCAGATTTAAAACACACGTGAATTGCTGTCATTCCGTTTTTATCAACCTGCTCGCTACTATTTCAGAGCAAATTCGTACGACGAGCCGCTGCATCCACGTCTATTGAATGGTTTGAAAAACGAGTTTCTGCTATCAAATTAGCTAATTTTTTAGCATATTAACTTATATCAACTTTGTATATATACGTACAGTTTCTATTAAACTGATTCTTTAGTCATCCGCGATAGAAGCGGTTTTTGTAGAGAGGCACATCATCGCACAATAACCTTTCACATTGAAATTCGAAAACCTCGCAAGAAAATTATAAATTCCGGAATCTGTGGCATCAGCATGAGGCCAATTTGCAGTGACAGTACGGTTTATTTAGTGTAAATTTGTTTCTACATATTTTCCAGTTGTCCAGTTAGACCTAAAATTTATGAACCGATTACCTAGTCTTTATGTACCTATCATATTTGTAAGAATGATGATTCTAATGAAACAAAGATGGCCTAATTTTCAAAAATCACTTTATTGAAATGTGTGAAGATGTCATTTTTACGACCAGTCTTATGTACTGCTTTGACTATAATTATTATAGTACTGGATTATCAGAGAACAGTGATGTTTAGTTAGACATGCCAGCGATAAATAGGTAAGCACCGCGTATCATTTGACGCACTTTAAAGTAGGTACCTACTTTTATGTACGCTATACTTGTGAATTGAACATATAATCCTATCAGTTCTATTTGTAATCATAGTGAACTCAATCAAAACATCGAAAATACACACTAGTTGTTTATTTTTATTTCATCATGTCATTACAATATGAAGTACATTAGGCTTATGGAGATTTACTGGTAGAGTAGATACCACAATAGTCATAAATCTACTGACATGGTCCATCATTGAATTATATATGTACCTAGAGACTTTGATGCGACATATGTTTCTTATGGGAAATGTAAGACTAACTTAAGGTTGCACTATATCACAATTTAAGTATATTTTAATAATGATTCATAGTTACCCACATATACCTACCTAGTTCTTACCTTAAAAGAACCATAAATGGCACACGTGGCTCCAAAGTGAAAAATATATTATACAATAACTAATGGGAGAGTCACTCATGCTGATATCACGTATAGATAAATGTTACCGTTTGTGGGATCATACCTGCGTGAGGTATTAAGGAGTTTGGTCCCCTCGATGACAGTCATTGGCAAAAGGCTGGCTAATTTAGTGCACTGCACATTTAACTGATACTTTTCACAAATTACTTGTTACGTTCAGTATATAATTCATAACTGTTGGACTGCGACAAATCTACCTATCACCAATTTTGTCATGTTGACAAGTGCACTTGTTGAACTTTGTTACCTATAGAGTACAATGTAACTGGATCATCTATACATGCAAAATACGTATGTATTTAAATTAAGTGCATGTGCAGAGCCAAGTATAAAAGGTGTCAGTAAACAGAAATCTGTAGCAAGTTTTTACTGTGGTTAGCTCTCCCATACTTGTTTACAAAGCTGGTAAACACTTAAATGGGAGATTACCTACCTTTTGTTGTGGAATCCTTTTCACAAACCAGGGTATTCCACACTGGTCGATAAAGAATTAGGTCTTTTCTAGTTTTGACCTGTCTAAACTATAAGTACCTGTTTGGAAAATGCCATTTGACCAATCTAGTATTGACTAGTCTAAACTAAATTTGGAAAATACCCATGGCTGACTTTAGTTCTGATTAATTATTTCATACCAGTTTTTCCTAAAAATGCAGTTAAAATTGTTGAAAAGCAATTTAGTTTGAACTGTGTGGAATACCTTGTCGTGAAAAGATATTCTCACCAGAGGGTAATCTACAGATTTTACGTATTCAACCACTTCATATTTAAACATATGAATAAGCAAAAACCTGAGCAAACACTGGCAATTTTAGAACCTGTTTGGATGGTTTATATACGGGTTTAATTACACGCACACCAACACACATGCATAGTAATTATGTATGTTTGTGTGAATGGCCCAGTTGCGTCATTTCTTATAGTGATAAGAAATGATGGGCTGGTTTGTGTACTGAATCATGACATCATCGTATTGATGAGATTGGTCACGGTTCAGTACTCATACATTACTTACATGTATGTGCAAGTAATTATGATCAAATGTGAATAATGCAATTTGTTTACTGTCATAAAGACGAATATTAACTTGCTTTGCGGTGGCAACTGTCATTGGGGGGCTGAGCCCCTAAACCTCATACAAGTAAGTCCCCACAAATTGAAATATGAGTTTCTTGTTTTAACCAATCAGAGCTAAAACGTTTGCCCAATTCATTAGACTAATCAGTACTAGAAAAGACAAAATTTTAATTCTAATGGTAACAGTTACAATATGATAATTTGTTCACTGACATGTTACATTGTAATTGGTCCATAAACATGTCATACTATTGTTTTAAATAAAATAAAACTGTGGTCCAATGTGACTTACTGTAAAGTCACACAGTCATCTGTGACCTACCTCTGACATAAATTTTAGTGACTCTGTGTTTTTGAAATTCACTGATTCAATTGGAAGCCTATTAATATTATTATACAATGAAACCATTACAAAAATGATGCACACAGGTCAAGGGCGATGAATCTACAGTGACATTTAGTGATGTAGACGGATTGATTATTTTGAGAAATCGATTACCTCGATTAACTTAGTCAATTAATGGATTAGTCGATACTTGATTTCTTTTTGAATTTCAAGTTCCTTGTCAAATATTAAGCCAAATGACTACCCAGTAAAATAATCAATTAATTGAATAGTTTTCGATCAATTGCCATTTGCCCATTAATATAGTGACATTAATATTTTACAAATAAGGGTTACAAACTTGACACAAACATCGTATTACTGTCACTTTTATGATACAAATTGTGTCATATGTTCAATAGCGATCCTAAGAAATAACATTACTCAATTTCACATTTGAAACTTGAATAGGTAAGGTTCACGCATAATGTACCTAATTGGCCCAATGTCGAAAAATTATTATAAAACAATATTCAATCACAAATGTGTCATTAATTCTTCTCAAATTTGATGTCTGTGTGTCCTATTATTGACAGACTAGTGTCACTTCTAAAGAACTAAGACAGTCAGGTTAAACATTCTGGTTATAAAAACAATTCGATACAATGATAGAAGAAGTTACCTACTTTGGGGATTATCAACTCTGTGTGAGGTTAGGGACTTGGCTTCCTCGATGAGAGTCTCTGCCAAAAGGCTGTCAATTAGTAGAGCCTTGCACCTTAAACACACACTTTTGTTCATTTATAATTACCTGTAAATTCCGGCAGGTAATTTAGTATGTTCAGACCATGACTAATCAATAGATAAAGATCTCAGGGATGTCATGGACTGATACACAAACTCGTACGTTGTTTCTTATCAGTTACTAATAAGAAATGACACACTTTCTATGACACATATACATATAAATGTATATTCATACATATGTGTTTCTGTGTTTAGAGCTTACTATATAAGCTCACGAAACTGGCTACAAAATTGCCAGTGTTTGCTTGGGTTTTGGATCCCTCGTACAAAGTGACAGAACATGCAGATAGCTATTAGCTTCCTTCTCATTGAGAATCCTCTTCTCAACAAGGTATTCCACACCGACTCTTTTACAATATTTAAATGATACTTATTGCTCACGTATAACAATGACATAACAAAATAATAAAAATTCTGATTCTTAGCCATTTTTAAATTGGTGTGATTTACGATTTTTGAGACCAGAATATTAAGCAAAATAAATTTGTATCATTCTGCTGTTGGGGCTGTAAGAAATTATAATCATAAAATAAAATAAGGAAGCTTTTAACATAGGTAATTATTATAATAATTTACTACGTTTAAGCATATAATTGTTATCCACAATGATCAAAGGGAACGGCAAGTTGTCCATTGCGATTGAATAAGTTTTACAATCTGTGTGACTGAAAATTCTCTTTATAAGACCAAATTGAAGCATTCCGCGAATCTATATATGGACGTAGGTAAGCTACATTCGTTTTATTTCGAATCGAAAACTATTCATTTATTAGTAGGCTAAGTGGTCCAACATCAGTATTCCTGTAAAATAAGTGAATATTCGCAAGACAAAATGTGAAATGTTGTACCGAAAATTAACTAATTTTCACCTTTCAGGATTGTCTGCAGTTGCTATGCTCATACTCGATTCAAATGTCTAGGAAAAAAACAAACAAAAAACATAAAAACATAAAAAACGCAAGTTTTGGACTAACTAGCTCATTTTTCAAAAAATAAAAAAAAAACTACGTTTCTCTTATTGTCATACGCTTTTCTACTTTAGATGCTTCTGCAGAGCATTGAGAGTAATCCAAAAGATAATTTGGAAAGAAGTTTCAAATTCGCTGTCATTTATTTCGCCTCGAAACTTCACTTTCATGCACATGTAAACCGATTTGATAAAAAACGAACGAATAAAATAATGCAGATACATATTATAAACACGTAGGTAGGTACTCGTGTTAGTGACACAAAAGAATATTACAAGGGAGAAAAAAATTTGTTAACAAAATGAAATCCACTTCAAACGTCAAACTATTCACAAAAATTTTTCGTTAACAAATACCAGAATTTATCAACGTCTAACAACAACTTACCATATAAACTTCTTTACCAGGTTATGACTTAATATTCTGGTCTTTTTGTTTGTTTTGTTTTCACGAACAAGAATGGTCTTTCTTCCATTACTTTTTAACGCGTATAAATCGTCTCTTCCCCATTTAGAAAAAATAAAAATAAAAATGACAGAATAATACGAAAAATGAAAAATTTTTGAGCAATATTAGCTTATGTCTTATAAAAAATGTAGGCTAGGTTCAGCTATAAAACTGTGTACCGATTTTGATGTGCAGAATTGTACACGAAGGCAACGATTTTAAGAATCGACGTCTTAGGCCTAAAATAAAAACACGAAAATATTTCAACAATAATACTTCTTTTACAATTTCTCCAGTAAAATCTAGTGGAATTAAAATGAAACGAAAAAGAATTATGGTAAATAAATTAAGGTAAACTACCAATTTAGGATCAGTACCAATTATGAGTCAAAATTTTTAATCATATCTGCAGTAGTTTTAAGAAGTGACAATAGTTGCCCATTAGTAGTAGAGGATATTTTAAACATTTTGATCTGTGCTAACTGATTATACACCGTCCTACGAAGTAGACATCTCAAAAATGGTCAATTTTTCTGATGAATAATTTGAAGTTATTTGAAAGAAGTGTTATATAATCAAGGTATGATAATCAATAATTTTATTTTTGTATTAGAATCATTTAGTAATAGTTCGTAAAATATATTTTTTGTGTTTTTAAATTTCTGACTCATTTGAGTTTTACGGTACTAGTATGATTTCAAGTGCTTAAAAAAACTCCATTTTTACATTTATAACAACGATTTTCTTTATTTTTTATCATAAGATTACTTTACGAGTATTCTTTAACCTATTTCATCCTATTTCAGATTTGGAGCTTGAAAAAAAAAAGTGTCATACATTTGACTTGACTCATGTACTGAATTTTATATATACCTCAGATTATGAGTTAATAATACCGATTGTGGGTAGACCCGTAATAGGTAAAAAAAGTTAATTTTGAAAATTTTATTACTTGTGATTGAATGATATTACAAATTTGCAAATAGGCTAGATGGTATACATTCAAGTATAGTATGATAATGTATATGACAATTTTTGAGTAAGTCAACTGACCGACATTTGGTATGATATACCAAATTTAGGTAAAAACATTCTACTTTGAATCCCCATAGCTCAAATGTGGGTGGGGATAAATTTACTTTTAATGCTTCATTAGGTAGACAAATGTACTTACTTTATAATAACACTTTAACATTTGGGTTGTACCAATTGTAGGAGGAGACATCGCCTCCGCAAGAAACTGATCCATGAGCGGCAATTTACTTTAATACTTTTTCTCAAAAAATAGAATTGACTTCACAAAAAAAAAAAAAAATAAAAATACGCTTAAAGAGAAAAATTATCCTTTTAAAATTTCTCCAACAAGATCTAGGGATTAGAATTTTTGAAGTCAGAGCTCTTTTTCTTACCATGTAGGCTTACTATACGTCAATTCTGTCAAATTTTATGACAAATTCTTTAAATTAGCATCAGTATCAATAACTGTAGTCCCTAGACATAGGTACATCTTATTGAAGAAATTTTAGAAGGATTATTTTTCTCTTCTTAGCACTTTTTTTTAAAAGTTGGTTCTAATTTTTGAAAAAAATTATTAATTTACCAAAATACTTTTTATTTCATTTTAATTCCAGTAGATTTTACTGGAGAAATTTTAAAATAATTTTTTTTTTTAGAGAATTTTTATTCGTTTTTTTTTTTAAGTTGGTTAGGTTTTTTGATGAAAAAATTTTTTCAATGATTTTTCATTTCTATCGTTAGCGGCAATATTAGTTTAAAACTAATCATCTTTTCATTTAAAGATAACTCCAAAACTACCTCATCGATTCTAAAATAGTTATTTGTGACACATGTGTATAAAGTAGGTGATATTGATCCGAGTGTTATTTTTGCAGCACAAACCGCAGGAGAGTGATGCAAATCACATGAGTATCAATGACCTATTATATACGCGTGTGTCATAAAATTTTTTTTAACACTCCTCCCCTAAAAAACAAAATAAAAAAATTGAGATAAATAAATACTTTGGTAATTGGCAAACATAAGTGAAGACGATGGCCTTCTTCTCAATCGGACCTCGCGTAAAAGGTATGGTTCTAGCTAACTAACTCAGAAATCAGTGATTCGAATCCCCTAAAGAAAAGAAACTGGTACTGAATAAAATTAAATTTTAAATACAATTAAAGAAAATGAGAATGTGGGCAATGTGCTTCCAAGTACCAGCGTCTAAGGTGACGCATGGGCTCACAAGGAAATGTATAAAACAAAGAATACGATGTATAAAGGAAGATTCTAAATGGTTCTAAAATCGCCTGCTTTATACATCGTCAAGGTGCGAATAAAAATTTAGTTTATCAGCAGATACTACAAAATAGTATTTTGTGTGGCCAGTGTGTAATGTGGGCTATTTTTTTTTATCCAAGTGTGAAGAATTTGCAGACAAGCTAAAGACAAATGATGCAAACTTGACATGAGTTAAAATACCCTACAAGCACTTGTCACACACCATACTTTTTGCAACTAATTTACAAAAAAGAAGTGTAGCAACAATTCCCACTTGTAATAAAAAAAAACTCATAAAGGAAATAAATTTTTGAAATTATAGCTGAAAAAACACAAAAACGGTATAAGTTTTCCATTATTTTGTATTTTCATGTTTGTCCATTTTCAAGCATCTAAGAACAATTAACTAATGATAAGGAAAGTAGTTTCTATTAAATTTTTTCCTTTTTCTAGTAGTACTAAACCAAGATTAATAGCTTAAACAGAGGCTGAGGAATCATTAAATGAAAGAAGAGAGGTTTATGGATTTCAAAAAAAAAATTTTTCCACCAATTTTCGTTTTTTTTTCATTTGTTTATTTTCAAATTGTTAAAGATGATTAAAAAATTAAACGAAAACTAAATTCAGGTAAATTTTTTCCTCATTTCAAAGATATCATTTTCAGATTTTTAGCTTAATAGCGACCGAAGAATCATTGAGAGAAAGAGGAAAAGTTTCTAGATTCCAAAATATGGCGAATCTCCCATTATAATTTGCGTTTTTTTCGTTTATTTGTTGTCAAATAGCTAAATATAATTAAAAAATTATACGGAAATTTTTAAATTTTATCCACTTTTAATCGTTACAAACTCCAGCTCTCTAACTTAATTAAAGGCTGAGTAATCATTTGAGACCTTTTTTTTAATTGAAATGTTTCGTGTGATCGGATTGTTAACTTGACGAATAGTTTTTCACGAAATAACTAAATAATCATATCAAAATGATTATATGTTCGAATATTTTACACCCTGTCGCGCAGGATTGAAATGCGCAAGAGTGTGTAAGTTTGTAAAGTAGTTTACACACTCTTGCGCAGGATTTGGATGCAAGAGAGATATTGTGGAATTATCGTTTATTTCACAGGCCAAAAATTCGTTTGTTTACATTCGCTGCACATGCATGTAAAAATCATTATTTTGTGCATGTGTTGCAAAAAACATTTAATCGGACAACAACACGGGATCATCACCTATAATTTAAAAAAAAAGTTTATCAAAATCAGTGTACAGATTGAGAAGTTATGCTGGAACAAATATAAAAAAAAAAAAAAAAACATATATAAGCATCAAATTGATAAATTTCACCTTTTTTTGAAGTCGGTTGATAAAATAATAATAATATTATGGGTTGAACTCGTATAATTATACTGTAATTGGATTAATGTAGAGTGAAGAAACTGAGAAAATTAAAAAAATGAAAGAAAAAAAAAAAAGAAAAAGGAGCAATATATCTATAAGCAGATGTCATTATATACAACTTGCATTCATTATATTGATACGAAAATAATTTGGCTAAATTATATTTTCATATAAAAAATAATTCGAAGACGACGATGACGAAACAGCGACGAAGAAGTTGTAGCAAAATTCGCAAGATATTTTTATTCGTTCGTTAGCTTATCTTTAACCTAAGAAGACCTATATAAACAGAAAGTGATGGCGATGCATGGGGAGCTGGTAAAATAACGTACAGACTGAGAGTCACTGTAGATTTTGATATTTTTACAAGATAAAAATGATTCTGTTATTTTTTTCTGTGCAGGCTATACGTAGATTCGTATTTTAAGAATGTACTCGTCAATAAGAAACTGTAAAAATTTACAGAAAGAAAGGCGTGTTACGCAGGGATGACACAGTTAACATAAAGAATTTTACTGATGAATTTTTTTGAAGAAAACTTCCGTTTCAAATGTTTCAAATTTTTGATTCGACCGTCGAGAAATGGAATAACACATTTTATTTTTTTACATGGAGAACAAAAAATTTCGCAATGGCACTCTTCTTTCGATTAAAATTTTCTACTTAGCTGTACTTGAGAGACGTTGCAAGCGTTTGCCAATCGTAAGGGTATCGAGTTGGATACCTATGTCGAGAGTCAGCCCATGGAAAAATAATTAAGAACTAAAAATTCTAATTTTCTTGTCAGGTATTCGTACACGTACACGATTTCATGGTAAATTTATTACTATTTAGATGAGCAGCGGCTATTTATTTCGCGTACGAATTCAATGAATTTTTTATTAATACGATAAGTTATAAGATCCTTGGAATTCATATTTTTAACGGATGGGAAACGTACCCTACCTATTTGAGGAACGAATTTCTTTTACATCGAAAATTATGAAGATAATTTTTGGCAGTTTAAATCCATAGACTTTATTTATTTACTTATTTGTTTATCAAGGGCGTACATAGCTCAACCATAAGATGGGGTTCACATCTTGACGACCCTCCTTCCCAACCTTCTTCATCTACAATAATACCATTTTCACCAAGAAAAATACATTATTTTTTTCAATTCAAGCTAATTTTTATGGAACTGTCCAGACACCCCGAACCCTCCCACGATCATATGTTGTTTATAATCTACAGAGTAATAAAGTATCTCTCAACAGTAAATAGCCAATTACACACAACTGAGCGATTGGCTGATGCCGCCATTTTAAGTCCAACTTATGAAATAAGTGCAGAACTGTGAGCGATTTTTAGTAATAGGTGGCGTAATTTTGAAAAAAGGGAAATTAGTTCTGCAAAGAGGCAATTAGTGCATAATAATCAAAATCATTCACATTCAAGTTTAGTGACAGTTATAGTAAATTACTGGTAGTTAATAGGCGTATTCTTAAATTTGTTTTGATGGAGGTACAATAAGATCATCCAATTTGTCTATATTTCCAATTTAACAAAACAAAGTATATATTAAAATTATGAACAATAGAGTAGTATTTTTAATTATTTTTCTCATTTTTGTAGAAGGGATGAAGGATATACCAATATAGGAGGAACACACGGGACACAACGACTTTGACGTTTATATAATATAATTATTACATTATAAAAAATTCTAGAAAAGCAGAACAATTAGAAAAAAAAAATAATATACATAAAGGGACCATAACAATATTATAATGAATAAATTATAATATGTATAAATAACCTTTCAAATGAGACAGGTAGGTAGTGTAAGATCTTGTAAGTTACTAACAGTTTAATTTCATGATACAATAGGTAATTTTTAGGCAATAAATGTGTAAACTTAAGCACAATAAGATTTCCCGTCTACCTGATAAATTTGCTCCATCACCTATAGCGATTCTCCAATAAGTTCATTATTCTTAGATAAAAAGGTAGTAGATTTATGTGAAATGTGAACATCGCACAATATAATGACATATTGATATCACCAAGAGTGACTGCAGCATTTTATTTATGGAAAAGGGTGCGTAAGGTAAATGAGGTTAGTTGTAAAAAGGAAACAAGTGCTGATACCTACCAATTGAAATCCACAATATATATTACGAACTGATATTATTTTCTTAATATGATTTTGGAGGGCCATGGATTCCTAGTTATTATATACTTTTTTTTTTTTTTATAATTCAAAGTAACAAAGAAAATTTTTTCATATACTTCGTCAACGTCAGATCAGCACTGAAGCTAATATTAAAGACACATTGAGCTGACGACTAAAACTTAACAAATTTTCATAGGACAAACTTCTTATTTCACTTTTTGGCGACTAAAAACCGCATAATCCAGTCATTAGTTATGGAAAATCATTGCATAAAAAATACAAACTTTCGTGGAATTATAGTAAATTAAAAAAAAAATTCGATATATCGCTCAAACTGACTCATTCACTCATCGCCTTGAGCAATGTCGTAATTTTGAGACTATGGCGATCTCAAAGATGAAGAAATAAAAAAATTACCTACATAAAAGTTGACAATAATGTATTTACAGATCCAAGGTGGGGAAAAGCCCGGAGTCATAAAAACCCCTGCTGATGTGTAAAATTACTTAATTACACATCGATAATAAAACATAAAATATTAATTAATAGACAATACCCTTTCATTCTATTTAGTCTCTATAACACGAATGAACATAAACTGATATTACATCGTCCTATAAAGATAACCAATAACAGTGTTGCCAATGGGAGGAGTTAAATACGGTCGACACTCATATTCAACAAGTAATTTTGAAACTGAAACATAACCATTTTTTTTCACGGCTAATGAAATATGAGAGGAAGGGGGATTCCCTTCGGGCCCGGAATTCTAAAAAACTGAGAAAAATAAGTCGATTTTCATGAAAAATGTACTGAACAACCACCAAAAAACATTTTTTTCTCGCTCTACTCGCAAAATTGACTTCTTCAATATTGTAAAATCCCTCTCGCCCATAAATCCTGAATACTGCACCTCAACACGGATGCAATTTTCCAAAGTTCTGATGGTCCATAAATTTTTTCTCCTCTGCCGAGTTTCCTCTCTACGGCTCTAGTTTTTCCCCTTACTAGAAAAAACAGCAACAAGTTGTGTTATTGAAAATTTAAGTAATTTACTTGACTTTCAAAAACTTCTCATACTCTTCTATTGTGTAAAAATCTTAATTTTCTCAGCTTTTCATTGAATCAGTTTAATTTTCGATTTCGCTACTGAGGTACCAACCTGAAAACTAGATCTTCAAATAAAAGTAATTTTTCGAGAACAAAATTCTCATATTCTTCTAAATTCAGTATTGTAAATCCATCCTACCTTTAGAAAACAGTTCGCAGAGAACGAAGAAATTTACGTATTCGTTTGAGAAATTAAAGAAATAAATGAATATTAAGTTAAAAAAAAAGAAAAAAAAAAGAAATTAGAATCATTTTGAAGTTTTCAAATTATTAGGCCTACGAAATTGGAAAAGTTTAAAATTTGAAGGTTGTTATTTATTTTTTATTTGTTTTCATCTCTACTTTTTTACATAGCAGGGTTTAAACTTGAAATAAAAAAGATTTCTTTTGAAAATTCTGTAAATAACCATCGTTCTTTCTTGCCTACATCTGCATCAGTTGAAAATTGCGAAAATACGACGAAAAGTTTTTTTACTTTGAAAACGAAATTAGTCAAAGGAAATTATTCGATAAAAATCGTAGATTTTTAATTTCACAGCATAATGTTAATTAGCAAATACAAAAAAAAAGGAAATTAAAAACGCAATTAAATTTACAAAAACGTGAATTTTAAAATTAAACTAAGAACAAAATGTATCGTTACTCATCAGACAAGAACTTTCAATGAATAATAAACTTTATTCTTTCTTTGAAAAATCTATCAAAACACCATCTCTTTTCGATCAAGGATGTTATAAGGCCATCTTTTTCTTTTTCAAACAAAACTTTTCAAGTCGACGCCAATTTCAAGCAAAAAATCAACTACGTACTTAATTGTTTAAAATTTAGCATCTAATTAAAAAGTTTTGTTCCAAAAAGAAGGGGGTGTTGTTATAACTTCCTCAATTAAAAAAAGATGCTGGTGTTACATCTTCAGAAATTATATTTTCGGTTTTATTGCTTTTTTGGTTCATTTTTTTAATGTAGTGTTATCTTTTTAAGTTGTTTTTATTTTTTTCGAAAAAAAGTTTTATTATTTATCAATTTTCAGTTTCGATTCTCCAGATAAGAAAACAGGGAGTCCAATGTAAAATCCGCTTTTCTGTCTAGGTACCAACGAACATTCATTCTGATTGGTTAAATTCAGAATTTAAAATCCATTGGATCTCTAATTTGACATTTCTAAACTCTAATCGCAGTTTCGTAATCAGCAATTAAAAAAAGTCCAAAACACTAACTCTTTCAACGCATTTTTTCTAATTTTTATTTTTGTCAATTGTATTAGAACCGCGAATATTTAGGGTGGGAACTTCTGAGATATTATGTTACGTAGACATTATGTGAGATATCTCACTTCTCTATCAGCTTCTTCAGGCTAGTAAACAACAACTTCATATTAATTTATCCATTAATAGTTGGTTTCAATTGTCTTCCTATGGTAAGAAGAGTACGAATTTTTAACTGTGTTGTTTAAGATACTAAGAAAAAGAGAGGGGAGTCACTCTTTGTAATAAATATTCCCATTTCTTGTGAACTTCTGGCACTTCGAGACTATACTTAATCGCCTACGGAATTAAGAATCGATTTGTTCAAACTGTTATATAGGTCGAGTGTTTTTATTAGGTATGTACCTAATCAGTAAATGTGTTCAAGGGTCAATAGCATATTTTGACATTTTGTAGCTTTTCCACCTATCATAACTACTATAAAAATTCAATACTGATGAGTATGGCCTGTCATGATAAAAATAAGATTCATAAATAAACCCCCTTAAATTTTTCTCATCCTCGGACGCATTCCTTGTAATAATAAATAGAAATTAAATTAAATAAATTCCCAAATAATGAGTAAATTCAACATGAGTGCCGTGGTTAGGCTAAAATCTACAACCTAAATTGTTTACATCAATCATTTTTCCTCCCACCTTCTTCAAACATTTTCTCTCTCTTTTAAATTTTTAATACTTTCGTTTACATCTCCACCTTATAATAAATACTATCATACACCTCGGTACAATTGTAACTGGTTTTTATTTTTCCCTACCTTTTTTTATTGATTGACTAGCGAAATTCTTATCTGTATTGTAAACTTTTTCTCACTAGATCGATCACCTGGCGTCTGTGTGTCTTTCATGCAGCACTTATTTCTGTCTTGTTTACATTTTATTTCAATACGTAATGTCTCTGTATAATATGGATTGACTTATTTACTCAGGCATTTGTGCCTACACTTGGACAAATGGTAAGGTAATTTGAATTTCTTTTCTCTTCAATGAACACTTACTCGATTTTTACCCACTCAGTTTTTACCCACTTGGTTTTTAAATCACTCTTTTGGTTTTCTTTTATAAAAATTCAGTATGGTATAAAGCGGTGAAAAAACGATACTTGGCTAACCATGCAGGTCTGGACAAAAAGCACACTCGAAAATTTTAACTAAGTGTTTTAAAAATATGTTGGCATTGTTATGGTGAGACTACACTACCCAGGATCGCATACCACAATGCATATAAAAATTAAAGGGTTTCAGTACCACATCATCAGTCCAATTTGGGCATGTTACTTTGAAAGGGAATCAAACTGTATCGATATTTAAAAATTTCAACCTTTTCACGAGTAGTTGAGTTGGCTCAGAAGGTACCTAGCTCCAATGTTTTCAAAAATATGTCAATATTTCCACTGTGTAGTTCGTGAAAATAATCACTCACTAATTTTGTATTAAAATGCATGAATAACTTACCATGGCTACTTCATATGTATATTATTATCATCGAAAAGCGAAACCACTTACCTGGAAATAAAACAAAAAAAGAATTAAATTCGATTACATAACCTATATTATGATTACCTATGTTACGATACAAAAAATTATATGTATTAATAAAAAAAAAAAAAAAACGAAGTCCCTAATTCGAAAATTCGATATTCATAAATAATCGAGCACCGTAATTATATTTTTTCAATACTGAGCGGAAATTATCAAATTATGTCTAACACATGAAATAATTTATGCGGGTTAGCCTCTCATTTCACATTTTTTATTTTTGCTTTTTATCGTTTTAAATTTTATTGTTACTTGGCTGCAATGTAGCTCTAAAATTATTTTCTTTTTTTTCGTCTCCAAAATTTTGGTTATATTATAATTGAGCCCGGCATTAGACTCATTCGATCAAAAATAAAGTGAATGCAAAAAGGTAAAAAAAACAACAACAAAAAAAAAAACGAAAAAAAAAACAGGAAACAAAGTTAGTTTGGGTGTAAAATACGTCGCATTATTCATTCACCATGGAACCGAGTACTTTTGAAAATAAATTTTCAAAAATGTTCGCCAATTATCGAACACAAAATCGAACAATCCGACCTCCTACTAATTCTTCCCACCCCAAAAAAAAACAGCCAAAATAAAATTGATAAATTTGTTGCGAACAACTGTCGTTATTTTCGAATGAGGCAGCTTTCAAAATTTGACACAGTCTATACGTGTGCCATGACACGACATTCTGATGAACGGGCAAACCATTTATTAAAAGGCAATAATTAATCTCTCTTTTTTTTTTTTCCTCGAATTTATACAAATTACGGTGAAAAACAAAGAGCCATCTCTCTTCGCACCTCTCAACCGCCAAAAAACCCCAAGATCGTTTCACGTGAAAATTTTCTTTCAAGTCTGATTTACAGGGACATTTTTCATGTGAACATTCATCGAAGGTATATATAGGCAGTAAGAAACCTCTTTTTTTCTCTTTTTCTTTTTTTTTTTTCACTTTCTCTCATTTCTAACAAGAAACGACCAAACAGCTTCGCACATTATACATCACCTGAAACCCCCTTCTCTGCCGTATAGTATAGAGGCTCGTTCATTATTTTGTTGTATTCGTTTATTTCAAGTGCTGCTGCTACACTCATTTTTAATAGAAGCGAAGGTTCTCCCTTTCTATATTTAAACTTTCGAATCGTACATTGAAAAAGTTGGTAGTTTATTGGCTGCGTCGTTGGTTGGTTTGAAATTTATGACTTTTTCGTCCTCTTCGTCTTCCATTAACACACTTCATTCGCGAAAATGAAATGAGAAAAAAAGCACGTTAGAAGTTGGGCGCTGAATTGTACAGGCAATTAGGCGGCAATAATTTTGAAATAAAAATGAACGGCAAGTACGATAATATGATTCGACCTTGATGTCCCGTAAATTTAGCTGCTGAAGTCAGTGGCGTACCCAAGGAGATGGCTCGCGGTACTGAAGCCTTCTCCAAAGCCTTAAAAAGAAATAAAAAAAACTAAGTTGTAACAGCATAAAAGAGATCTAGGTGGACAAGAATGAAATAATTTAATCCTTTTTGTCGTCAGAAACATAAAAAACACTTATGGCTCCCTGCTCCGAGCTCAGTCGGAGTTTATAAAACCCTTTTTCATATCTATTTGTTGGCTTTAGACCACTTTACATGTTACACCATCCAGGGATGGATATTAAGATCACTGTAGAATATTAAAAATAATCAATTTATTATCCACTGACTATTGTGGACCATAACATTTGAAAGACAATAAAATATTTCGAACACAAAGATCAGTTTAAAAACTTTTAATAAAATAATAATTTGTACAACGCAAGTACATTAAATAATATTTCAAAAGCAGATAATCAGGTTGAGTATTGGGATAAACCCTTAGACTGTACAAAGACCGTCTATTAAGAACTGTACCTACACTAAACTGTGTATTAAACTGAACTGAACATCGTTTATTTTGTAAACAGGGTTTATATACCCATTCAGGGTACGTAAATAAATGTACATGGTGAATGGACTAAGTGAAGTAGGAACTTATTACTATAGGGATATGCTGACTCGCGATATAATCGAAGGACCAGCATATTTAGGTCACTGAATATTATGACAATATACCTACACATATTCTCATAATATTCGGCGCGGTTATTTTAAATTGTTTTGAAGGAATAGTCACGGTATTTTATTTACAGGACTGAGTACCTGAAAAATTGATACTAAAATTGTGCCACAGAATATGTTCGTCATATTTACAAAATAGATGAAAATATACGTTATATAAGTATTATAACACGTTCAAGAAAGTATGAAGTTTAAATTGTGTTATAATGTTCTATGCCTATCACCCTCAGTACTTTCAGCATACCATGGATTGTGCCTTTAGATGGTTCAATTTTGGTGACATTTTGTCACTCACTCACAAAATTTAAGTGTTCAGTCCTTTTTTAGGCTTTTTTAGGCTCCTTTACCGAAGATTGCACTATTCTTTTTCAAAATTTTCTCTTTCATTCTATGATTTTTCTTAATTTTTTTCGGAGTCAGAGGGAGAAGAGATATGGGATTGGGTTTTATCTCTCTCCCCCTATCGTCATCCTTGAATGATTCAAGGAGAAAAGAACGTGTATGGACTTAAGAGAAATATGGGGGACTAGACTTAGAAAGTGGAAATTTAATTTTTGAATGAATTCGTCCTGGCTACACAACCGGCTGAAATTGACTTTGTTTGTGATACTTTTGATCGGATGTAGAAGTCTAATTTTCGCTACTTTTCTTTTATTATGCTACTTCAATCGTTCTAATGGGTTTTATCTACAGGGGCCTCAATTTCCATCACCTTATACTTCGACGGACGCCCAGTGCCTCACACAATAAGTCATATTTTTCTGGATAGAATAATAGTTTGTAAAAGGAAACACTAAATACTTTTCCGGGAATTCAATAGCTGCGACGACTATTTTAAGAAAACTAATGACTTTACCTTCTTGATCCTTCATGATAACAATACTGAAATATATAGGTATTCAGAGATCGTTTATTTTGTGTTTGCTTGGTCATATTATACCAAATCGATAAAACTTGGCCATTTTTTTCGTATATTTGTTCACGCGAATAACGTGAGAAAAGCTATTGAAGCTGAAAGCTAATTTGCACAGGCAATTAGGCAGCAACGACTTTGAGCAAGAGTGAAAATGAAGGGGTGTGATGAAATGTGACGTTGATGACCGATATAAAAACACAAACTACGTCGAAAAAATGTTCGAAATGTGTTTCCGCTCGAGTGTGGTCATATTGAGGGGGCCGTGTGAAGGGGGTTGAATCGAACGCGTGGAAGTTTGACCCATCACCGTATTTCGAATTCAGTGAAAAAAGCAGCGTCGTCGCAGTAAAAGACGTTAGAGAATTACAATGAAGTCTGTACCCAATTTAACGACATAAGCAATTGGAAAAAAAGATTAAATGCTAAATACTTGCGGAATTTGCTATAATTATTGATCCGAATGCGGTTTTGGATAAGTAATACTATAATTAATTAGAAAATCTGATATTAGAAAAAAATATGCTGAACAATTGATACTACAAGATAAAGTATTTTGAATTAGCGATATTGTGCGAGGAGACGTTGAAAACGACTTACAATAAAAAATTTAACGTAGCCGCAGCTCTTGTAGAAGAGTAGGTTTTCGAAAAATATAAAATCAGATAGTCACTAAAAAGTTATTAGTAGGTAGATCGTAATACTTATTTGTTCTGAATTACGTTCCTATTGGTCCACAATTAGGTATTTTAATCGCGAAATAAAAACGAAAATAGTGTTACTGTAAGCACCGTGCGACCAATACGCACTAAAATTTATAGCAAGTTATAATATTTGTTATAAATTTCGTAGCTATTTGTCGAAAATTCGAAATTTTATAGCCAAAACAAAAACGAAAGTAGCCATACCGGACGTATCAAGCGGCCAATCTGCAACAAAATCAATAGGTCAAGTTCATGGCTTAGTACTAATGTTCGTTCCAAATTTCGTGACTATCTTATGAAAATTGCGACCTTTATCGTGTTAACAAGAAATTGGCATTGGCATGTATATATATATACATATATATATACAACACATACCTATAATATTAATTTGAGTTATTAGTGCTAAAAATTTCCTCCAGTTATGAAACGAAAAACGAACCTACCCCCACCCTCAGGTCGTTCCATGACACCAAGATTAATAAATAGATTTTCAATAGAAAACCTACCTAAAAATAAAATTGGATAAAAATTCTCTTTAAATAAAATATATTATTTTCTGGTATGAGCATAGATAAATTTGCAGCATTAGATTATATTAATATGCATTTGTATTAACTAATAAGTAATGCGCATAGCGACGATATGGGTGGGCATTTGTCATGTTTGCACATATTTGCAAATTCTTTGAGCTGTAGAAGAACAGAGTTGATGCCAAAATGCTCAACTAAGTAGACCTATGTTAAAAATAACTTCGATACTCAGTTTAGAATAAGACAGAAAATGGTAAAATGCTTGTCTCTGGTTACCTATACGTTTAGCATATAAGCAAAACCTAGCAAACATTCAAGTGAAAACAAAAATAAACACGCGCGCATGTGAGTCTACACTGATTCGCTCCGTGATAAACAGAAAATGATAAATACCATAATAAAAAAATAATTTCAGAAAAGTTATTCGATAATATATGAAGAATGAGCCATTAAATCTGAGACGCTACAACTATTCCGTCGAAATTAAAATTTATTGTTTATGTTTTAAACCAAAAATCGAATATTAGGCTATACAACTATTTCACCAAATCGTATAAACAACATTCAAAAACCATCCAATCAAAAGAATTTTACATTTGATTTGATCTTCTCAATTGCTAACGTAATTTTTTCTTCAAAAACAAGTCATAAAACGAATTTTTGACAGACGCAAAAAAATCTTTTATTCTCCAAGTTTAAGTACATATATTATCACCAATATCTTGTCTCTCAGTTTTTCTTAATTTTTTTTTTTTTGTGCTTGCTCAAATGCACAATTTTTAGCCAGAAAAATAAATAATTCGGTTACTTTAATAAATATTTTTAGTACGACTTAAAGTACAAGAAAGGCGATTTGAATAGTACATTTTATAGTTTCAAAATATCTTCGTAAGTACCTACATTTCTTTTAAGGCTTTTATAACTGAAAAAATTCGGGATTTCGTGTATTTTACAGTTACTTGAATATTTTTTCAGACATTTTAAGCATTTTGAAAATGGAAAGAAGAAAGAAAAAGGAAAAAACGCATAAATAGTTTTCATAAGCGGTGTCGAATTCGTTTTTATCTTTTCCCTCACTCTCTAAAAAAGGATTTGTCAATTAGAACCGACAGTGAAGATTATAGAAAATAGTACCTAACTATTGTAAAACCAACTAACACTTTCTACTAATCAGTAAGCCTACTTTTTAGCGAAAAAAAAAAAAAAAAGTACCTGGCCTAATAAATGTTCAGTTACTATACGTAAGTTGGTACCTATTTCATTCATCATTAAAATCTTGAAAATATTTTGTTTTTCGAGATTTTTCTCACCTAATTCGTCTTTTTTTTCTCAGCTCAGCGCTTAAAAATCTATAAATAAAATTTTTTTTGTTGCATTAATCGAATAAATAATACTCTAATAAGATGAAATAAAACCATCGTTGGACGTCTAGATCAGTTTCAGTTTCACCAAAATTATGAGAAATGAATTTGGTCAATATATTCGTTAATTAAAATTAACATTCATAATATCCCGTTTGTAAGCAAACTGGGCAATATGGAAACTTGGTCTACCACCTATGAATGGTTGTTTATGAATCACATAGGTACAACTAAGAAAAACGTATTCTCTCATTAAGTGATAGATAGAATTTGTTTAGGAAATGCACTTTTTGCTAAACAATGATCAAAATTAAGACTAAGACGAAGCATAAGACTAAAACCAAAACAGGGACAAGAAAAATACTACTATCCACACCACCATAAACGGTAGTTCAGAGATAATTGCATCATATTTGTAATATTTTACCAATCCAGGTTTTAAGGAGAAGTTTGCTGAATAGGCATGAAGCGACCAAATCCGAAAGGTAGAGACCTTAGGAGTTAAGTCCAGGAGAATGATGCTCCCTCACTCTCAACTGCATAACATGCCTCGACTTGAATTTCAGTGAAGATGTAGATATGCAAATAGCTGCAATCAAGGGGTCAGGAGAAAGAGTCACTGCAGAGGCAGAATGCAAGGAAGTGGAGTTACTTGAGGAGGTTGGAGGGCATCAAGGATGTAAGAGGTCTTGGAAGTGACCTTTTGAGATGCTGAAATTTTATTTATTTTTTTAGCCTTCAGAAACTAAAAAGTAAAAGCATAAAATGCATGGGAGGTAAATATAGTAATATTATGTTGTTGTTGTTGTTGTTATTAATATTTGTGAGGAAGTTATTCTTATTCCCTCTCCTTCCAGGGCTCAGCCATGCATCGGCGGATAGAACACGGACCTAGTCTATGACCTAACTAATTAGTTGATTGCACTCTAAACACATGTACCTACATTGTCTATATACACTCATACAGATATGTGGCTACATTGATATGTAGATCTGTTAGGGAAGACGAGTATGTATGTAGATACGTGCGAATTGGGGTGCATATAATGCTACCACTGAGTCTTGTTTGATTGCCCCAGATTATTATTATTATTATTATTATAGCTATTATTACTACTATTATTATTAATATTATAAACAACATTCCAGTATCAACAGCTTTCGATTAAATAAGAAAAGTACCTATTTGTTTTTTCTCAAAATTCAGGATTTTCACTTTTGCATTTTGCAAAAATTAAATACTCCAATTTTTGGTGTAATCTGTATTGATCTTTTTTGAGACTATGTAATATTAAGTGCACGTATGTACAATAGATATATAACATTATTTTTCTGAATATAAATGTTGGAACAGTTATTTATTGTCCAAGGACTAGTTGGTTTCACTGTTTCTCAAATATTCTATTTTTCATTTTTTATTCTTTTATTAAAACTTATTTACTCTCAACTTTATTTTCATAGAGTCAATATCAATTATGTTTTTCTCTAAATTAATATGTTCTTTTATTTATATTATTTATTTAAGTGATTCTCTAATTATTCTTCATCATATATCAAAACCCCCATGAATGTGCAGCAATGAATATATTTTAAGTAATTTCAGTAATAGACGAAATTGTTTTATGGTAATTTATATGGAAAAATATTTATTGATAACATATAATCAGAAATATTCATTATTTACAAGATTTTTATTCAAATTTTACATTTTTTAACTTGCAGTTTTTAGTACCAAGTAGGTATTACATTTTTTGGTACCAAGGAATCCAATCTCCAGATATTACTTACAACTAAGTGAGATTTGGGTGTTGCCAGTAAACACCAGAACCATAAATAAAGCGAAGAGGCTTAATAGAACCACCTTAAACCTCACAACATGTACCTGGACTCCATCACATGTGTTAGAAGAGAAACATCACTTCAATAAACATACCTGAAGAATTTTCAACATAAAATAGTAAAAATTGTTAGTAACCAATCTTTCTAGGTCACAGGAGGCCAGTGCTGATTGTTATCGCCTCGAAAAACATCATTGATTCAAGAAAAAAATATCCTAACTCCTTGCCAATTGAAATTTGTAATCTGAACCGATCATTGGATAATGCCCAAATCCCTACATAAATAGAAGAACCAAATTTTTTTTAATACTTGTATTAAATTTAAAAAAATGCTGGCATTCCCTCGGTGGCTACACTCATGAAGAATTGATGTGGAAACATAATAGTGTGGCTGGGTGCGTGCGCAATGCACATTCACACAACCCAATAGCTACATGTCATTTAACACACACAAATGAGATTACAATTGTAAGAGTTACGCAAATCTGACAATCCTAATTCTCATTTTACCTCTACCATAGACAACCACTAAGATGTTTACCCATCAAAAATTTGCTTTGTCATTATATGGGTCCCTATTTCAGACGCCATTGATGTTAGATGGCTAAACCGAATTTTCATCAAATTTGGTTTAGCCATCTAACATCAATGGCGTCACCATAAAAATTTTGCTAACAGTGGATACATAAGGAAGCTTCGGTTCGATTAAATTCATTGCTAATAATTTGTTACAGGCTACTATTTTTCGAAATTAAAAATAAATGAGTTCTAGAAGTGAAAAGGTATCGAGTTCAAAAATCCGAGGTCTATTAATATTATTTTCGGGTAGCGCAAATCTCACGATTAAGAACGTCCTTTTAACAAACAAAACCTAATAAACTACATTAATGAGAAGGTGGAGAATTTTTTGAATTCAGTCCTATAAAAACGTTCAAAAAATCAAAAATTTGGAAATGTATTTCGTTCATTTCTTCAAAATTATAAAGTAAAAAATTTTATAGAACTTTGCCAAAAAGGCATGGAAAAAAGAAAAACATTTTTCAGTTATAAAACTCTTCCAAAATGTTTGCTCGAGTCCACATACATTTCTACCAAATCCTGATGACGTCATTCTGAACACTACATACCGAGAGACGAACATATTAGATGAGCAAATCGTTTGATATAATTTAGATTACCTACACTCGCATATACCTATATCGTATAAAATTTAAATGAGGTAGAATTCTTTTCATTCGAATATACCTCGGATTTTACATTCCGGAAACGGTTTCAAGCCTGACGACAAAACGAGAAGTTTGTCTCAGTCAAAGATAGGTATTTCACGTTGTATGACTTGAAAAATTCGTAGGTTTCCATGATACGTCGCATGCCTTCGTGAAATTTAGTCGATCCAGTAGTCGAATTGTACGAAGCGAAAGATTTAATATGAACGCGGAGAAAAATTCGTCGAAAAACTGTTCAAAGGCAGGCAAAATAGTCACGGAGACGTTTTGTATTAAATATCATTAAAATATCTACGATAAAATATAGGTACCTATCCATTCAAACGGAATCGTCGGCTATGAAATGAATATGTAATAGTGAAGATTGAAAATTTGAAAAACTAATATCAGCAGAATTTCGAATTGGTATGATGGTAGAAGAACGATTATTATGACGAGCAGACTAAGAAAACTCTAACCAGAGGCTCTTCGAGTGTGGGGGTTGTCTCATCTCCCTGGCTTGATTTAATTTGGAAAAATCATGATGCAGTTGGGAAAATCGTGTAACTGGTAACTGATGACTTTTTTTTTTGTTGTCAATTTATCAATTTTTTGAAAATTGGCAGTTTTCTTGGAGAAAAGTTGGCTAAATTTTGAATTTCACCCACCTGTCTGAACTACTTTGAAGAGACACTGACTCTAGCGCAGCATTACTCCGCTAAAATACCCAGTTTTTACATCTCTTTTTACATCTATTTTTACATATCTTTTTAAATTTATTTTTACATCTCTTTCGACATCTCTTTTTACATCTCTTTTTACATATATTTTTACCCAGTTTATTACATCTCCTTTTACTTAAAGATACTTCCAGGGAAAACACGAATGGAACCCTTTGCGTCAAATAATGCCTTAAATACCAAACTGCTGCTAAAATAATACAATGCAGAAAAGATGCTTGTAAGCATTCATCCGTAAATATGAAAAAGATACTTTAGGCAAAACTTTTGTGTTCACCTGTTTTCTCAAACACTAGAAAGCCAATATGCACCAAAATCCTATAATTCTATCACACTTGGTGCTACAATAAGGACTGTATTATATTATGTGAAATTTTCAGCTTTATCTCTTTCATAGTTGTCTCAAAACTGTGAACACAAAATTTTCTCCATAAATTTTTTCTTTTCCAAGTTTCTCAAAAGCTACTGAACTAATAGGCAAACAAACATGTCTTCTATCACATTGACGCTGACATAAGAATAATCGATCGTGAAAATTTCATCCTAATCCCTTTCGTAGTTTTTTCGAAATTCTGGAAACGCTACTTTTTCAGGAATTCTTTGTTTTCCGGTTTTCTCCAAAACTAATGAACCAATAAACACCAAGCTCCTACAATATTTTATTCATTATAAAAACTACATTTTGTAAGAATTTCAACCGTATCCCTCAAATAGTTTTCTCAAAATGGTGAACACAAAATTTTCTTAAGCAATTTCTGCATTTTAAATTTTCTCGGACACTACTTAATGAATAAGTAAAAATTTCTATCAAAATTGTAACTATCACAATGATAATGTATGGTGAAAATTTCAGGTTGATTCCTTTCATAGTTTCTTGAAAATCCTTGCAAAACAACTTTTCCAGGAATTTATTTTGCAGAAATTTTTTATTCTTCAATTTTCACGGAATACACGAAATCGATGGTCACAAACCTAGTCCTGTACAAGGACTACACCGTTTCTGGAAATTTCAGTCATATCCTTTTCATAATTTTATCAAAATCGTGAACATACTCGTACAATTTTGGCGATATATCTGTACATAAAATATAATATACATGGCCTACGTACATATTAAATCAAAACTATTCAAAATGATTCGTTCTAAAAATGAACGAATCATTCGCATTCCTGTGTATATTTTACAAATTAGAGTACAGATTCACACAAAATTTGAATTAAATAATTCTCAAATATGTAATGTGTGGTAATATGGTAACTTATTTGAATTTTCTGATGCGGAAGAAAGTTTCTCATAACGTAGGTACCTAATTGCATTAGCCAAAATAAAAACACAAAAAACTAGTAAAATTCGTTTATTTAATTATTTTTAGTTTAAGGAACCATAACGTAATAGATATAGAGAAAAACTGAAGAACAAGTCATTATTTATATCACTGGAACTATTAAAATATCTAGGTGCGTACCTAGTCTAATCACATCCGTGAAAGAAATCATTTTTTTGCTGAGTAGTATACGCCATTAACAGAGTCCCTATATGTCTTTACTACACCTCCTGCTGAATCACAAGGATATCATTTTTTAACCAAATAACCTAAAAATATACAAAATTCTAAAACGTTAAATAATGCAAAGTGCACAAATCGTGATCGAAAAAATGATAAAATCCGACAGTAAAATAATCAAATTAAATGAACCCAAGTTTACTGAATTTTTAGGTACGGTACCTGTACATAACTCACTTTAATACCAATTCTGGAGCCTAATAAAATTTCAATATTTTCGTAATACAACTATAAAAATTAATACCTACATGAAAATTAAATGACTATCGTATAATTTGAATAATTTTCCAAATAGCAGATTTATTCCCAAATAGTTTAATCTAATTTATCAAATCTATATGCTGTTGAGACGACAAACACACACACTCGAATATTATATATTATCGATAAAATATTATATGAAAAATTCTGATAAGTCAAGGGAAATTAACTTAGTTTTCAAATCAGATAGGCCTAAAACCTTCAAAATATATTATAACTTTTCTATAGGTGGGTAAGGAATAAAGTAACAGAGGATAAAATTTTGTCATTTTCTTTTAGGTAGTTATCATTTTTTACGAAAAAAAACGTCATCTTTTCAATTTTTAATAATACCTACAATGTTCCAAAGTCAGTATCTATAAAAGGTAGATAACACACGACAGATCTTATCCAATCGAAAAAAATCACACAAAAACGCACGCAGTTCTGCGTCCACAAATCATTCAATTATCTACACCCGATAGAAACTACGAACGCGCATTTAATGTGAAATCAAACGCCCAAATGATGCTGATTCGTTGATAAAATCGGGCATACTATAACATTTTTATACAATGTATAAAATTCAATCGACTGATATTTACGACCAATATCGTGTTCAGTGAAACGCGTTTACGATGCTTCTGTTATTGGATGAGAAGACGCACCGGAGGACTGCACGTACTAAACTCGTAAAACTGGAATAAAATTATCTCAGCTGTTACGGTGTTTTTGGGCGAATTTTCAATTATCCAAGATGATTTAGAGTTTTTTTTTGTTTTTTTTTTGTTTTTTTTTTGTTTTTTTTTTCGAAATAAATTAATAATAGGTACCTATTTCTTTCGGTAACCTAAACCAATAAAATTTGGTTGAAAAGTTTCCGGAACAAATGCACCGATTTTATGGGACGTTTACATCTTCGAAGCATCGAAAATGCGATATAATTTCAGCATATTTTCATTTTTTACCCAGACTGCTGGCAAATGGAGTTTTGAAATTGACTTCATGAAGCGGTTGGGGGAAAATTTTCCGTTTTCACCGCAAAATAAAACAAATAAGTAACCCAATTTTCCCATTTTAACTTAATTTTTTTTTTTATAAGTATTTAAATAATATCTATCTCAATGGCCCGTATTAACAAATGTCACTTTAACCTGCCTTCATTTAAATTTCACTTAAACAATTTTTTTTTGCACAATTTTGTATTTAAAAATTTGAAAACATCGTATCTCTTATGAGAGTTCCAATTTAAAAATAAAATGTTACGACACTCTTAAATACAAAATTACGCCAAAAGTCATTTTTAAGTGAAGTTTCAAGTGAAGTTAAAGTGACGTTTGTGAATATGGGCCTATATCTACATTTATTATAAAATAAACCCTTGATGCGCAGCTCCGCGGCGTTTTGGCTTGTACAGGCTCAGGAGTTTTTCCATTATACCTATAGGTAACACTGTAGAATTTTTTATTTCAACGAATACTTTGTTTTTCATGTCTGTGTGAGTAGTGGCAAATGCGCATCGAATATGGGGGAACAATTAGCTAAATATATTGAGGAAATAATTTTGTGAAATAATTTTAATGAACAAATTTACGACTTGTACGTTTATTTTAGCGATACTACAGCTAGAAACAGATGGAAGCACCATCACTTCAGAGCTACTGGATGAATTTGTAAGAGATTTTCCATAAAAATTGTCTTATTCCAGGGAAGGTTTATTACCATCCAGAAAGTTCGTAGCCTCCTTAATGACAAAGTTTCCAGTATTCACTATTTGTGAAAACAGAAAAAGGACGAAACATTTCTTAAAACAAATGAAAAGTAGTAAAAGAGAATTAAAAAAAAAACTTCTATATCGCTCTTTTTTTTTATTGTTTTGATGTCTACAGGTTGGTGAGGAGGATATACGACTCACTCTCTCTCACTCTTCTTCTTTTTTTTTCATGTGGTTTTATTTGGGTCCACAAAAAAGGGACTAAAACAATTATTAGACACTACACAAGTGAAACTGCGGGTAATAGCCAGTACTTACTATATAATTACATAATTATACTGTACTATACAACAAATAGTTATTAAACGAAATTTAAAAAATAATATAATAATTATTCATAATTATAGAAAATAATAGGTCAAGTTGGAGACTTTATTTATTATCTGTATTCATTCAGTTATGTCACAACGAGAGTGTAATGTTTTTCTATTTTTTTAGCATTAAAAATGCTTCTAGAGTCGGTTTCTGAAAACCCATAAAAGTAAAAATACGAAATTAATTTAAAATAAGAAATAAAATTCCTGAAATAATAATTCAAATATCGTAAGTGTCCTCGGTCAGGCTAGCCAACTAGCCTATAGGTACGTGTCTACAATGTAATTTCTCCTTGCATTATAATATTTTATTTTTCTTCTTTTTAATTAAACTGTTTTTCCCTTACATCACCAACACGTTGCTCTCCCCATTGGTATAGCTTCAGATCGTATCAACTGTACCCAGGTGCATATCTTTGAAACTGGTTAGTGGTTTTCCTACTATTCTGTTTTTTCACGGAGTAGCGGTTCAAACAACTTTTGATGTATAATTTTTTTGCTGCTCTATTCATCCGTTTTACTCTCAAACTGTAATGGCCACGTATATTGTTTTCAGTCATTTTTCAAATTTTAATATATGACGTATTTGTTTATCGCTGCTTAATTTTTACTCGTGAGCCTTGGATCGACTTTCAGATGCAACACGAGGAAACTCAGGTTAACTCTTCTCAATGAAACACCTGCTCAGAAATCATACCGAATTTGATCAGTAAAATACCCTTTTGTTGTATGGTATAAAGTGGTTCAAAATGATAGTCTAGCTTGCAGCGCAGATCTAGACCAAATATACTTGCATCTTCACCAAATTCTGCTGGTGGAAATGTTCTTTGTTTACTAATTTAGTGTTACTTTTGGGGAATTTATGTTGGTTTGTTTTTGAATGAATTCTGCTACCCCCCCCCCGGTGTCGCATTTCGCACTCACACCTTTCCATTATGCTGTCATCCAACAATAGAGAAACTTCTTCTAGATTTACCGTATTACATTGTTGTCAAATTTCAAAACAAAGGGTCTTGTAGTTTTCTCAAAAATTAGTGGCAAAGTCAAATTTATGCATTTTTATCCTACATTTACCACACTGCACCTTAGGTATTTATAATTTGTGCTAAATTTGTTATAATTTTTGGTATAATCTAGTGCACTTCTGTTCACTCTCATTCAACAAATAAATAAAAAATTTTTAAACCACGAAATATGTCGTATTTTGTTATGTTGAAAAATTTCCTAAATTTTCCCCTTCGAAACAGTGTTCCGTCCCATTTTTGCACACGATTTAGTTCGTCTACAAAAACGTGTCAAACAAATATAGACAACTATTATTCCTAATTCTTGGAATAATAGCTGTCTATATGATACCTAGCTTCTCACGAACAAACACCACCGAATATGCTGACAATGAAGAGTCATCATATTTGGCAGATGTTCCATGTCATGCCACCTTTTTGGTCGGCTATTTTTGATCTATAACAAAGAAAACAAAAATGATGTCTTGATGTCTTGTCTTCTATTTGAAGACGTATTCATTCCTGAACTGGCAGTCGAGTAGAAACATTAAGGTCCATACTAGATGTTATGGATATCAGGTCTCACTTATGTTAAGTAATAGTAATAAGTTAAAGTATAAAATTGTTTGTAATAATTTGAAGTTTGAATTTAATAAAAGATAATATTTAGAAATTATCTTATTTGTCAAAATAATTCTAACATAGAATTATTCTCGTAACAAATAGGTATAATCAGAGAAATTTTCATAATAATATATGATTTTTCATAGGATACTGTGGAATACCTTGTCGTGAGAGATATTCTCACCAGAAGGAAATTCTACAGAATTTAAGCGTGTTCAGCCACTTCGTACATAAGTACGGGTAAGCCAGAACCAGACCAAACACTGGCGATTTTAGAGCCGATTTGGGTGGTTTATATACGGCTTATTTACACGCACACTAAGACACGTACGTAATAATATACGTACGTCTGTGAGGGCGGCCAGGTCGCATCATCCCCTACTGAGATAAGAGATGGCTGACCGGTTCATGTACGGATTGTGACATTGTTTCGTTGTGTCACAATTCGGTACTCGTACATTACCTGCATGTACTTGCAGGTAATTACGATTGAACGTATTTAGTGTGTTTAACGTCGCAAGGACGATTATTTGCTTGCCCTTTGGGGCGGCGACTGTCGTCGGGTGTCCGAGCCCCTTTACCTCATACCGGTGAGTCCCCACAGATACCAATTCTAAGCGGATCTTTAAAATTTTGCTTCTTCCGGTTACAATATAATACCAGATAAGTCTTTCCATGCGGCTTATTCTTCAATCTTTACTTAACCAAGCGGTATGAATTCGAGTTCCACATGAATAGAAGAATATTTAATTTAATTTCTAAATTTACACATTGAAAGAATATCAACAAAATTTTTGAAAAACAAGACACAAAATCTGAAATTTCGTACAAATATTTTTCAAAATTTTTCTTTTACCGAGTTAATCTTACCAAAGAATAGTAGAAAAATAACGAAGTTAAGGTAATTTTAATAAAAAATCGGCAACTTCGTGGAATTCGCTCATAACTTCGTTCTATAACTAATTATCTCAGAGGCGTTTAATCAGCGAATATTAATTGATCCAGATTAGATGATAATAGTATATAGGTATAGGTTTCTACGTAGCCTACGAAATATACCTAGGTAAGTAAGTGACTAAAATATTCCGAAAAATTATTTTCTTCTAAAAAAAATAAATAAATAAATAAATAAATAAAAATCACTCCAAAAACCGTCTCTATCAATTTACATTTATCATTCACAAACATCAACTGCAAATCTCGACTCATCAATTACATCATTCCGGATTAAATTATTTTTTATCCAAGGAATACGATACCTACGTCATCCTCTTGACAGAGAGAGAAAAAACAAAAAACCGGGTATATTATATCAAAGAAAAATCTTAAACGTACGTATTAATCTGCATTGCAAGGACCACAATATTACAACGAAAAACATCTGAACATTCACACATTTATTCATTCGTATTTCGTGCAAAATTCTCACAAATTCTCAAAAATGAGATACGAAAATTTTTTTGTTTATTCCTCAACGGATCTTTACAAAGTAAACATTTTATCACATTAATCATCTCAGGATGACCACACAATACACGTACTGTATATACCCGCAAGTTGTTTATCAATGTCTTCTTTCAGCTAAAATGATCAAACGACCAATGTTCAAAATAATTTTCCATATTTTGATTTCACCGATAAACACTAACCATATTCCATGTTCAAAATAAGAAGAACCAGGATCCAAAAATATATATATTATATACATGCTCATATATATATATATATATATATATATATATAAATTCAATGGACTTTTCCCCTTGGCGCTTCAAGGCCCAAGCCCCTTTGTTATTGTTTCATAAATTTAAAAATAAGCACAGAGTTTCATTTTATTCTTCCTTTTATTCCCTGTATTTTATTAATTTTTATGCAATTTTCTTAAGACGGTTGTCGAAATAAACTGACATTTATGAAGCCGGTTGATTTTTCACACAGGATTATCGGGTTTGTCAGTCAGAAGAACATTTTTTGAACCAGTGAAAAATACATTGTATTGATGAGTAGTATCATTTCCATAGTCATAGCTATCTGGTGCGGTCTCCTTCTAAGCTGCAAAAAAATAAATGAAGCCTGAGCACACGGAATTAAAAAATACATAAAAACTCATCTGACCCGCTTTTATACGAGTGAAATATCTCAAAATTCGAAAAATGATTTTCAGAACATTATATTAATTGAATGATCACTTAAAACAAAAACTGGTGCGATATCTTATATAGTCTAAAAGAGATTGAGAAATAGATACGAATACAGTGTGCCCCCGTTTGATCTTCTTAGCGGTGGACTTTCACAAAATAAAAAAAAGAGTCGAAAAACCTTTTAAAACAAAAAGTGATTCGCATGTTCAATATCTTATCAGGTCTAAAATACAAAATATTGACTAACATATGAAAACACATTTGACCACGTTCGACCCTCTTAGGGATAGAATTTTTGAAAATCCAAAAAATAATTTTTGTACAGTTTTACCTGGTCGAATGAACTTCTAAAACAAAACGGGTTTAATGTCTTATCGGGCCTAACAGAGTTTGACAAATAAGCAAAAAACACATTTAACCATCTGGGGGGTTGGGTTTTAAAAAATTAAAAAAATTATTTTTAGATAATTAGTTGAGTGACCTATTAAAACAAAAACTGGTTCAATATCTTATCGAGCAAATACGATATTGAGACATTCGACAAAGACATATTTTACAAAATGTCACCTCCTTTGGGGTGGAATTTCAGAAAATCCACCCTTAAAATGGACACCTACGACAATTTTAGAACATACCTTAAAAATTGCAGGTCAGTAGGTGTTGTGGTTTCGACTGGGCATTGATAAGTGAATGAGTGCGGCAGGACTTATTTAAAATTATAATTATACGAACGCATAGATTGCCGTGAGTTTGTATTACAGGTTGCTTTGCAGAATGGGTACCTATTTCTTATTTTGAACAGGATATAGGGAGTAGGTATTATTAAAATAAATTGAATAATAAGAAAATTCCAAGATTACGAACGTAAATAGAGTTTACCTATAAATTGTTTCTGATGATCTTTAAAAAGAGAGCAAAATTCAACGACAAATACCGTCAAAAACAATCAAGATTCAGAACAAAAACACCGAAAAACGATTAGACCCACCCAAAAAACTGGTTAGATTTTATTTCGATTTCAAACTATTAACACCGCATAAGCATAAAATTTTGAAACTTTGTCAAAAGAAAAAAACAAATAAATAAATGAGTGATAGAGGAAAATACTGATGCTTGAATGATGGCGGTATTAATTAACCTCGGAATGTTTTGAAGGCAATTTTCAGTTCAACTCACGAAAAACTGATTAAAACTTACGTTTTAACAAAACATTGAGGAAGGACACACTTTTCTTTTTACCTTTTTTTTTTGTCCATTGTTATTTCTCTTCTATTGCCAATTTGGGGTGTTTTTTTTGTCACGTAGACTTTTTGACGAATAGCTCTCGAGAGTTTCGTTACTGTTGTTTTGGAGCTGAAGTTAGCTGTAGCTACTGTAGGTACATACAAAGTATTCACGTACGACATGATGGTGAGAAAAAAACGCAGGTAGAAAGTCATCATTTTGAAAAACTTTGTACGAATTCATGGGATACGAAATTTGTAGATTTTATACGGGCTTTAGTTAGCAAAAATTTGGCGAAATATTTTGGCATGTAATAAAACTTTTACATAACTATTTTTGGTTAGCAACGGCTTCGTTTGTAAAAAAAAAAAACAAAAAAAACACAACTGACAAAGTAAGTATACAATAATTGACAAATTACCTACGTCTGCATTCGTTAGGAAAAGCAAACAAAGTGAATCCGTAATTCCGTTTATTCCAAAAAATAGGCAACCTTTGTTTGAATTAGCTGAAAAACTAAATTTAAGCTGAAGTTAATGAAAACTAACGCTTAATTTTTTATTCTACAGAGTGTGTGGCCTATGTAACTATGGTGAGGAGAAAGATCACAAAATACTATAAGCCCAATGCTTTTAGCCTTAGTTTTTTTTTTTTTTTTTTTTTTTTTGTTGTATAATTGAAAATGATATCACTGAGAGAGAGATTTTCTACAGATTTTTATAACATTTCCTGCAGCGAAATTATAAATTATATCAATATAGAAATATTTAAATTCTGAGTAGATAGGTACGGCTGTATAGACATTTACACAGAAGGTGAAGAATATGAAATTTAGAAAAATTCTTTGTCAATAACACCAAAACAGAAGTTTAAAAATGTTCGTAAATAAGTTTGGTCGAATATTAAAAGTAAGATTTAAATTTTGCAAAATTGGCGAATTTTCCACAATTTGCACGTTCTAAAGTCACAAACTAACCATTATTATTCGGACTATCAGATTAAATCAATGTTTGACGGAGGTACGATGCAATTCACGAAGATAACAATAACTAAAACAACAAATTATTTTTTAGACGAGATTTTGTTGTTTGTATTTTTTTTTTTTTTTTTTCAAATGAACTACCGAGAAAACAAATAGGTCATCTTACCAGTTACAATCAAAGGAAAAATTATAAAAATAAAACTGACTTAAAAAAAGATACCTAAGCCTATGTTAAAAAATGCACTAAAAAAGGAATTGAAAAAAACAGAATAATTTCTGAGAATGTTACAACACCATCTCTTTTTGATCAATGTTATTATATCTGTTGGAGTTACACTGATTGCTTGAACATTTGTTGGCTAAACTAATATGTTTTACTACTATTAGTTATTCTCAGGATATGTTTTTATTTGTCGTTATTTTCTTCCTACTGGTGTTTTTAGAGTTAACATACTCTCTGTTACTCTCTATATAACAAACAACCATTTGGTGCAGTATAGGAGTGCTTTCTATTAATTACTTTATTTAATTTACTTCTTCATTTCATCTACTCAACCAATTAATGGGTAAATTACCCCGATATTCAATAATAACACCATCCTCTTCTTTTTTGAACTAAACTTTTCAAGTTGGCACCTAATTTCAAGCAAGAAATTAACTTACATATAGGTACACTTAATTGCTTAAAATTTGGCACTGACTAAAAAGGTTTCGTTCAAAAAAGAAGAGAATGGTATTATAACATCCTCGATCAAAATGAAATGTAACATCCTCAGAGATTGTTTTTTCCTCTTTAGTGCTTTATTTTGGTCTTTTTTTAATGTAGATTTAGGCTTTTTTTTAAAGTCGGTTTTATTTATTTTTAAAGTAATTTTGCTTATGTGCCTACTAACTTTCACTTACAGTTGTTTGATTTAGAATTTCTAATCCACCATTTTTGATCAAAATTTTTAAATTTTGAGAATCTATAACGGACTTGTAATCAGCAACTGAAATTATTCGAAGATACCAATTCTCGGAAATTGGTTGAATTTTAATTTTAAGTTCATTAATATTTCGGATCCAGTATGAGTCTGGTATTAATCTGATTTTGATGAAAATTTGATCGAACTACTAATGGACTATCTTTTTTCAAATGAATCTTAAATCATCAAAATTGGTTCAGCCATTTCTGAGTAATCAGTGTATATACATAAAAATATATCTTATACATAAAAGCCACTTCCATAATGCTGTCATGTGACCAGTTTGAAGTATATATTTGGCTTTGCATAAATTTGAGTATAGCTTGAAATCATTTTCTTCTTCATAATATCATATTAAGGTGACTTTATTTTTTATAATATAAACAGGATGCATGCAGACATTACTACATGTCTTACTATAGAGTATGCAATTTATTTTTCGTTTTGTGTGTGTTGTATTTTTATTGGAAAAGACAATCACCATCATTTGCCACAGCCCAGTAATGAAACATCAGTTTGCCACTCAGCAGTTATGGTTTTTATTTTTGTTTAATGTGGAACACATCTTAATTTTTAATAAGTTTTCATTTTTTAAACTTATGATATATACGATGAATTTTGATGTAAGTGGTTCATTTAGGTGGTGGGATCTTCCAGATAGATGTGGGGGCCAGTCCACAGTATGCCATTTTAGGGGTGACAATAGTAGGGGGTCTAAAGTGGATCCCCTGAAGGACACCCTGCCATTGCCAACATACAAAATATCATGCCTTGGCAAAACCCCCCCAAATTATCAGATAGATCCCTCTGCCAATACTATGATTTTTTCTACATGCCAGCAGAATATGTAGGAAACATGAAAAGAAATTATGGTAAGTAAATATGAGTAAAGAAGGAGAACAATCTGGTAAAATAAATGCCTTATATATATGTATTTGTGTGGAATACCTTGTCACGAAGAGAATTCTCAAAAACAAGTGCCACTTCATACATAAATGATCAGTGGAATCAAAACCTAAGTGAACATTGGCTATTTTGTAGCCTGATTTTGAGCTTATATAGTCAGCTCCATATATACACCCAGAAAAACATATGTATATGTGTCATAGAAAGTGCATAAATGTACGAGTTTGTGTACCAGTCCATGACATCACCGAGATCTTTGTCTATCAATTATTCATGGTCCGAACATTGTCAATTGCCTGCCTGAATTTACAGGTAATTACAAACAAACGAAAGTGTAAGTGTAAAATGCAAGGCACTAATGATTTCCAGCCTTTCGACTGCGACTGTCGTCGAGGGGGCCAAGCTACGGTTGATGATTCCTACAGTACTTTACAAAAATAAATAAAAAGCTATTAAGGAACCCTTTAATTGATAATTCCTACGTATTTATGCGGATCTGTAAGAATTATTGCTGCCTTACAGCATTGGGTAGGTACTCTCTAATATTTAATTATATACCCAAGGAACACAAAACTTCTGCTATTTTTAAGTCGATTAAAAAAGGTTAATTTTACATTCGAGTAGTTCAATCTTCTGATATTTCGTTCATTATTTACAATTTTAAATTTAAATTGAATAAAAAATGTAAAGTAGCTTATATACTGCTGTAACGCATAAAAATTTGTTTTCATAGGTTATAAAAAAATTTGACAGTTTGTTAGAAAATTGTTTTAAGGATTGGATTTAAATTTCAGTATTATAAATTTTAAGATAGGCTTTTTGTGGTATTCGTTTTTTTTTTTATTATAAACATAGACGACGAATGTGAAGTGCAAACATAAAATAACAAAAATAAAAATTTTGTGGGTTACGAAAAATTTCCATCAACGATGTTACAAGGTAATTAATCATATTTTTTACAAGAACAACGATACGAGATGCTTTTCAAACCTATACCTTTGTAAAGTTTACGCTTACTACATGATTTTTACCAACTTTGTTGAAAACCTTGAATGGCCAGAATTTCGTAAAACACCAGACGAGTTGCCTACGAAGTATTCGAAAATTAAGCAGTCGATGTATAAATTATTCGCAATTTTCCACGTGAAAATGACATTATACGATTTCTATTTTTCTTTTTGAAAATTTTTTACAGTGGGATTCGTAGCAGAATGAGAAGATTATAAAAATTCTAACTAAAATTTGTGACTGTCTTCTCTCAGCGTATTCATAATGTAGAAGCAGCTACCTTTAAATTGACAAGCTTTCGACTGTATACCATATGAAAGTAAATTTCATTCGATTGGATTCTACATATTTCTTGTTGAATGGATTTAAAACGCAAAATGAACAATAAAATGTAAAATGCGTATACGAGTACCAGAAGCAGTTATAAACCACTCGCATTAATTTTTTCCTTACCTTATTCTTCTTCTTCTTTATTTAATAAGATTAACCGCATAATGATTTTCAAATGTATACTCATATAATATATTGGAAAATTTTTCCTCGTCTCGGAGATAAAAAAAAAAATGAAAGCAATATTCGGTAGGTACCTACCTACTCTGCCTGCAGGTACTCTTACAAAATTAACCTGAATCATACGAATATTTGTTCACCGAAAACAGGCCCAACAACCGTTTCTAATGAATTGCTCATTTAAAACACTTTTAAAACCGTGTAACCACTTGGTCTGTTGGCTTAAAATTTCAAAACATTGTTGTCACATATTTCACGACCGTGTCGAATGACAAAAAAGAAAATACCTACAATTTGGTGGGTACCCACTTAAAAGACATGAAAAAGCTAAACGATGGGCAAGAGACGCGGTTCGTTTCTCCTCGAATAGAAGCTTCACAAAAGTTTTAGGAAGCAAAAAAAAAAAAAAGAGAAAAAACGAAGAAAAAAGAGAAGTAGTTAATTAGCAAAACTATACGTAGCTTACGCTCTTAAAATATTAATGACAGCGCTATTGTAAAATGAAAAAACCAATAATTACAAGTGCACTGAGAGCAAGGAGTAACTACGCCGACATAAAAAAAAATAAAGAAAAAAAATAGTTTACTACCTTTTCAAGCAGCGTGAGCTTCTTCAAAAATGTATAGGAAAGTACGTCAGAGTATTACCCAGCCACATAAACAATCACCTTTTTTTTAAATTTTTTTGTTTTTCAACTATTTCCTTTTTATTTTAATTATTTTAAAAATTAATCACTCGTTTCTTTTTTTTCGAACCGTCACGAATGTACGAACATCTTTCAAGAAAACGTTTTGTCTCAAATGTGAAAGAAAAGAAAAAGCGAACAGAAATTCATACTCCCAAAAATGAAGAAACAAAAATAAAAGTTTAAAAACAAAAAATTTTTAAAAAAATTTCTGAAAGTTGAAAAATTTTTATTCAACGTATTTATTTATTTATTTTTTGTTTATTTATTTTATAGTATTACTAATTAGTTAATTATTTTAATAAATTTTCACTTAGGTTCTTAATGTTGACGAATACGTACATTTTTACGACACGAAACGTAAAATTGGATACGAACGTTACAAAAATAAATGTACCATCGTCGATGTAAAATTCAGAACTGATGTTGACTTCGTGTCACATGAATGGAAAGAGCTTCACGTAAAAAAAAAAAAAACTCCCATTTTTATGAGCACGTTAAATTAGCGCCGGCGCCTCTTAATTTTTCCGTATCTACCCCCGCTTTTTAGCAGATTTTCAATTTTTTCCCCTTTTTTGTGGTACGAATTTTTTTCCATTTTTCTTCCTTTTAACATGTCGTCGCTAGTTTTATACTTAGTTGGATTTTGAGAATTTTTTTTTTTTTGTTCATTTTATATTGTGGTACTAAATTTACTATTTATTTATTTTTTCTTACGAAACAACCAAATTTAAACGATAAGTTTTAGCAAATAAAAATAACGTAATAATATTTGCAGAAATCCCTTATTTTTATTATTTTATTTTTTTCAATTGTTGTTAGTTTTTATGTTTAAACGAAACGAATATAATGTGTTCAGTCGTGCTTTGCCCCATTCACACGTAGTAGGTAACCAAATTCTTCATCGTTTCGTTTAGAGGAAAAGTACCAAAGGGGTAGGAAAAATGGTTAAAGAAGAATTAGATGATATTCTTGATTAAAAATCGTGTTTGGTATCGAAACTAGACCAAACTGACTGATTGAATACGAAATCAGACATCATTTTTTTGGTTTTTCTGTTTCTGACGGATTTGATGAATATTTGCAATAAAAAAAAAATTAAAAATGTTTCAGAAAAGATAAACATAAGTTAATTTAAAAAATTTTTGCGTATCAAGCCTCGCTAGAAAAAGTAGGTTTTAGAGAGAAAGAATAATGAATTTTGTTGGTCACATTAATTGTCTGCAAGTTTATACGCGTTAATGGTATGTTATGATTGTATGAAATGAGTTAGCTGCGGATAAAATATTAGAGAAGGTGAAATATAAAATCATTTTTTTTTGAAAAAATGAAAAATAAATTAAGATAATAAAGTATGGTATATCATCAACTAATTTAAAATAAAACAAATGAAATATAATAAAGTTATGAAATAAAAAAAAGAAAATATAAGCATGAGTTAATTTTTGTAAAACGAAAAGTTCATGTAAATAAAAAAAAAGAGGGAAAAAAGCTTTACCAAGTACCGTCTGGTCGATCCGGGCTGAAATTGGAAGCTTACTACAACAAATCAAATTAAATATTTTCTCTGAATTTTGCGACTATTGGTGCAAAATTGAGCATTTTATAGCCAAAATAAAAACAAAAATCGGGCCAATGCACTAAAATCAATATGTCTTGTCGTTTGCTTAGTAAAAATATTCGTATCAAATTTCGTGATTATTGCATGAAAATTGCCTGTACTAAGGAACAAGAAATTAGCAAAATTGGTAGCACACTATAATAAATTATGAGAAATAATTATTCCAAATTTCGTAGCTATCGATGCAAAATTGAGCATTTTATAGCCAAAATAAAAACAAAAGTGGTGGTACGGGAAGAATTGTCCGGCTAATCCGCACCAAAATCCATAGGTCTGGTCCTGGGCTTAGTATAAATTTACATACTAAATTTCATGATTATTTGATAAAAATTGCGACCTATACCATGAAACAATAAATACACTTGTGGAGACACAACTCGTATGAGGTGAAGGGGCTTGGACCTCTTGACGACAGTTGCCACCACAAAAATTGCAAATAATCATCTCTATAATGTAAAAAAAAATGCACAATAGTGATGGGCATTTTAATTCCTTTTATGTATCTACTTCCACAACTCTGATTCCGTGAATGGAAGTAGTTCTTGGAAGTAGTTCATTAGTTCCTTTAGTTCCTCAGGTTTATAAAAAATGAAATGCGTCAGTTGTCCTTGAATGAACATGGGAAATGTTGGAATGGAAGGAAAGAAAAGAAAAAAATGAATGGAAGGAAGTGTATTGTATAGTGTTGAATAAAGATTGTTGATACATGCTGAAGAAAGCTTTAAGCTGGTTATCATCATTATTCTTGATTCTGGAAGTTTGAAAAGTTGGAAGTGGATTAGTCGAATTATCATTTTATTGAAATTATAATGTAACTTATCGGCAATGGCAATTTGATGAAAATTTTTAGTACAGTATACAAATCCAGAATCAAATTATCACATTTTCTTTAGGATTATTTCGTTTATTTTACTATAATTGAGTAATTGCTGTGAAGCACGAATAATTTTTATTTGATATGGTAAATGATAACAACATAACACTCATTGAACTAGAACTAGAAGTAAAAGTGTAAAACCATACGCAGGTAAGTAAACAGAATAAAATGAATTTATATGTGTGAATGTCTGAACAAGAAGGAGAATGAAAAATAAAATGGGAAGAGAAAAAAAATTGGTGGAACTAGTTCCTTTCATCAAGTGGAATGACTCGGAGTTGTTCCTCTTCAAGAGTCATTCATTGGAAGTACTTCCAGATAGAACAACACATCACTAATGCACAATTATGTTCAATTATAATTACTTGCACGTACATGCAATTACTGTACAAGTACCAAACCATGACCAATCTCAACAATGACAATGATGTCACAATTCCATACATGAAATAGTCCATCATTTCTTATCATTATAAGAAATGACACACCGAGCTGTTCACATGAATATAAGTAATCACTATGTATATGTGTTGGTGTGCATGTTAATAAACCTGTATATAAACTGTCCGAACTGGCTCTAAAATTGGCAGTGTTCGCCCAGGTTTTGGCTTACCCGTATGTTTACATATGAAGTAGCAGAACGCACAAAATCTGTAGATCACCTTCTAGTGGAAATATCTTTTCACAACAAGGTATTCCAGGGACCTATATACATATGTATATATCAAAATTTGAGTTATTGGTTCCAAAATTTTCCTGAGAACAAGAAATGAAAAACGGGCCTACTCCCAACCATGGGGCTAATACCGCACCAAGCAGAATAAATTTTCTAAAGAAAACCTACTTAAAAATGAACTGAAACCGCACTAAAAATTAAAAAATAATTTTTGATGTTACAACACCATCTTTTTTACAGAGGATATTATAACACCACCTAGTTCTTTTTTGAATAAAAATTTTTGAGTCGGTACTAAAATTCAATCTAAATAAATATTTACCAACATACGTACTTAACTGATAAAATTAGGCACTGATTTAAAAAGTTTTGTTCAAATTAGAAGAAGGTGATATTATAACATTCTCGATCAAAAAGGAAATAATGGTGTCGTAACATCCTCAGAAATTATTTTTCCATTTTAGTTTTTATTTTTGTAATGTGGTCTTATCTGTTTTCTATTAGGTTATATTTTCTTGAAAAAAAGTTATACTATTTTTCAATTTTTACTTTCAACTTTATAAATATGAAAAATAAAAGGGTCTTCAGTATAAAATCCACTATTTTTCCTACATACACTAACGCTTGCTCTGGTTCATTTAATTCAGAATTTCAAATCAACTACACTAGATCTACAGTATTAAATTTCGAAAATCTGACAGCGGATAAGTAATCATTAAACAAAAATACTCCAAGATAGATAGGCACCAATTTTTAAAGAAATTAGTTGAATTTTAAATTTTATATTCATAATATTTTGGATATGCTATCGACATTGACGTAGCTAGGAGAGCAGGAGGGGTTCCAAGTTCCCTCTAAATTTCCAAAAAAAATTAAAATAGTTTTCAAAGAAAAATTTAAAACCACCCTATCCTCTATTCTTTTTTTTTTTTTTGGGGGGGGGGTGTTTTAGGGAATATTTATGTGAGCCCCCCTCACTAAAATCCTGCCTACGCCCATGGGTACCGACCCGGTATTGATCCAATCTTGACAAAAATTTAATGGGATTACTCTAAAATCTCCTCTTCTAAGTTAATAAATCCTAAATCATCAAAATCAGTTCAGTTTCTTCATGGTTATTATCCAGTTTTAATGGAGGGAGGAACTATTTTTATTGTAGTCTCTATAGTAAGTATCAAACGTTGGAGAAGATAAGTCAGTTTTTTGAACCTAGTACCACAACCCCGTCAGAATTTCATTTGGCTTCAAAAGTACAAAAAATAAAAACAAAATTGAAAACTGACATAGTGATTTTAATAATCAAACTCTGGAATGATACTGATGATAAAATTTGAAGCATCAAAATATTATAGATTCTCAACTATTTAGCTTCTTTAAATTTTAGTATATTGGATATTTTTCTTTTATCAATAAATTAAGATTTCACTTTGTATTTTACGAAGTAGGCTGATATAACCTTTTATTTTTGTCTTCTGATTATCGCGTCTCTGTCTTCTATATAGATTTTCAAATATTTTGTGCTTGAAACGCCCCTATTCTGCCAAGCAGCAGGTCAAAGGTAGTAATTACCATTAAAATCTTATGTGTAAGTAACTTATACAATAAGGCACCTATGCATTTCAAAAGAGAACATTTGAGTACTTATGCATTTTTTCGGTGCAAGCACTTGACACATTTGCTTTGTAAAATATGGAACAGTCATTTGGCCGGGCATTGTAAACTATAATATTTGAACAACAATTCATTTAAAAAATTAACATTGTGGCACCATCTCTTGCAAAAGCAAATACTTGAGCCAATTCATTACATTGCAAAAAATAACATTTAACACCAATGTACTGTCAAAGAGAACTCTTAAATGCTGAACGCATTGCAAAAGTGAATATTTGGGACCCAGTAAATGTTTACGCACCGTGGCAGTGAAAAGTAGAATATTTAATAACAAAGGCATTCAAAATGGAACATAGTGGCACTGTTGCAATGTGTTGGTGCCAACTCCTGGCACACTCGAATTACAAAGGAAAATGTTTTTCAGCACTAACCCTTTGCAAAACAAAATATTTACTAACAAATCCATTCAAAATTGGAACATTGAGGAATCAGTGCACAGCAAAAGATAACATATACCCACCGATGCATTGCCAATGAGAACCTTGAGGTACCAATGCATCGCAAAGGGAAACATTTTGTTACCAATGCACTGTAAAACAGAACCTATTCAGTAAATTCAATAGTCACATCAGCAATACGAAATTCAGCCTTACCTTGTAATCTTTGAAAAGTAATAAATCCCTGGAATGTACAAAAATCCATAAATATTGAAAAAAAGGTCCCAAATTTGAAACTAAGAATACAATTTGTTACAAATACTATCGGAATATTAATCTCTTGTATATACAGTTTAGAAAATTCTGAACTTTTTTTCCTTTATTAAGTATGTGAAGATATAGAATCACTGAAAGGATGTACCAAATAGAACTCGTTCTGAAAATCTAAAATGGTGTCAAAATACCTAATCTAATTTTTGTTCATTTAATTATAATCTATTTGGTACCTACTTGTTTTAACTTTTATGAACTTAATTGTGGAATACCTTGTCGTGAGAGATATTCACACAAGAAGGTCTTCAACAGAGTTTGTGTGTTCTACCACTTTGTACTGTAAAGTACGGGAGAGCCAAATCCTTGGCAAACACTGGCGATTTTGTTGCTAGTTTTGAGAGTTTGGCACATGCACACAGACACACATACATACGTATATGTACGTAATTATGTCATACGTTACGTCGTTTCTTGCCTCCGTTGAGGTGATAAGAAATGACGTAGCGCGTTTGGTACTGGGCTGTGACATCACCAAGATCATTATCAGGTAATTGATCACAGCCCGTACAATGTATCTTACCTGTACGTATGTACAGGTACGAACATACAAATGCACAAGTGTGTTTATGTTTTAACGTCATAGAGACTATTATTGCCAACCTTTGGACGGCGACTGTTGTTGAGGGGTGCGAGCCCCTATTACCTCATACGAGTGATGTCCCCACATTAATAATTAATAATTAATAAAATGCAGGTTAAAAGGTAAGTAGACGAATCTTTCGAAGAAAATTTTTTTAAATTCCATAAAACTATTGTGACTGCGCTGGCAGACACAATGAAGTCTCGTAAGTATTTTAACCGGAGAATATACCAGTTTCGCCAGCTTCCTATTAATTATTGAACTTATGAAAGCTACAGCAATAAGATGATTTCGGCAATAACTAATTCAGGTAATTTTCACGTGAAAGTAATAAGCTGAATATTTATAACAACGACCTCATATTAACAACATATCTGCGACATAGCTTAGCGGATATAAAGTTTTTATTCATACCCATTATATCGACCCTACTGAATGGATTTTAGCTCTTCACGGTTCCCCGTGACTCCGATCCCCACTACTCTATCGAGAGAAAACCTGTCCACCTACCTTAGCTGGATCATAAATTTTACGTCCGAATAATATTCGGCGTAGGAAATGACAGATAACGTTGCACCTGTGCTGTGCGCATCGGACAGAAAATAATGAGACACGTGCCTTTCTATCTTTACGCCATTCGTGTGCGTCCTTTCTTTTTCGGCCAAATTGTTTGTATGTGTCGTTTTGTCTCTTTTTCTGCCTCTGTGATTCTTCAGACGACTACAAAACCAGTAACCACACAAGCCCAGCCGTCATCGATCAATATTTCGAAACCAAGTGGACGTCCACTTCGATAAGCAAAACGGTAATTAGTAGGAAAGACAGACAGCAGAAATAAAAAAATAAATAAAAAAAAAAGATGAGGAAAGAAAAAGAAAAAAAAGTTACCAAGACAAATAAAATATAGTATCGAAATAGTTGGCCTATACCTAGTCCTCTTTCTCCCTTTATCTTACTTACTTTTTTTTTTTTTTTTTTTTTTTTTTTTTATTTAATGCACAGTTATGTAGATACCCAATGAAAAGATGATGAGGAAAAATTTTTGTCACATGAACGAAAGTTTAGCCTCGGCACGACGTTACACGCAGTTTAAATGAAGACAAATGCGTTTAAAAACGCACGTATTTTTATCATCGTTCCGAAATCATTTGACCTTTATTTTTTATAATCAGTAGATTTTATTCCCCTCCACTTTGCCACGTAATTAATTCGTGAATAATTTAGAAATATTTTCGTACTCTTTCTTCTTCTCTCTTGACGATGTATGATTAATGCGAGACGAGATTCTTTCGTGGCTAATCAACTGCTGTGCATCGATAAGAGTTTGAAAAAGACTCTTTTCTTATTTTTCGTTTCTTGAAGATGCGTTTTCGATTTTATGGTCTTCGGTCGACAATGAAAGTCCGTTAGAATTGGACAAATCCTGCAGGTGTCTCGAGGAATGTAATATTTACCGAGTGCTGCCTTACCATTTTAAATAGATTTAAAAAGAAAAAATCTACTTATTAAAATTACCTAAGTATTTTTTCCGTCCCGTTTTTGAGGACGATTCTGTTTGTCTGCAAAAACGTGTCCACTATTATTCCTAATTCTTGGAATAATAGCTGTCTATATGATACACAGCATCTCCTGGGGACAAACACCACCAAATATGCTGACAATGAAGAGTCATCATATTTGGCGGATATTCCATGTCACGTCACCTATTTTAGATCGACCATTTTGAAGACTTAACAATGAAATTACAGGCGATGTATTATCTTCCTTTCAAAGACAAATTCATTCCTGTATTGACAACAAAATTATAAAATTAAGGTCCATACTAGAAGTTATGGGTAACCAGGTTTCAATTAAATTAAATTAGGTAAGTTAAGATAAAGTAACAAGTAATAGTTAAAAAGTGTATTGAAATATTTTGAATTGAATAAAAGATAATAATAAGAAATTATCTTATTTGTTGAAGAATTCTAGCCATAGAAATTCTCCGCAACAGTATTCGGACCTAAAGATGGAAGTGGGTATGTTTTTTGTTTTGTAATTTTTTGAGAATTTTGGCATTATTTTTGAAAAAAAATTTTTTTAACCTCCCTTTTGCGTTGAGTCCACTTTCATGGGTAATTTTGATCAGATGGCTTCGAAATTTGAAACACATATTCGTATTTGCCTATGAGAAAACCCTGTAGTTTTTGGACTGAATCGAGCGCATATTTCATCCAGTAGGTCAGTTTGTATGCATTTTTTATTGAACAGCGTACAGGTTGCAATTTTCAAGCGATAGGCCTGAAATTTGGCATACCTATGTGTAGTTCAATGGCAGCAACTACTAATCTTGGTGTGGATAGGCTTTACAGTACATTTAATGGGGGCGATTTTATTACAGTTTTGGCAGATTAATGGCTCTAAACGGAGTAATTTTCAAGCTGTAGTCACAAACTTTTTACAGGTATTGAATTGAAATATATCTAACATGATTCCGAATTGAGTTCCTATTCGTATTATGGTTCATTCCCTGGGGCTGTCGGAGGTGCTAATTTTTCATGTTATCTCAATAAAAATTGCAATTCTCATTCAATATTCACGAAATTTGGTGAAAATAATTCCGCCTATAAAAGGATCAGACTTAACAATTTTTGTTTGGATTCGTCAATTTGATCCCAATTTATTAGCTGTTCAGTGTGATTTTCCCTCTTTTATCCTTCTGATAATGGTCTTTAAAAATTCATTTTCTAACCTTCACCGAAAAAACCACTTATTTTAACCTAAAACCAACACGACCTCAGATAAAAGTCAATTGTCACCCATCGCACACCCGCTTCCATACACTAAATCTAAACACGGACACTAAAATCTCAGCTAATATTTTCGTAACCACAACATAGATAACTGCACTATACTTAATTTTGCAATGTGGGATATTTTTTTCTCATACACTTTTTTTTTTCTTATAATGAAAATTATAGACAAAAATACGTCTATATTTTCCTCACAAATATCATAAAGAAAATATTCGTTAATTAAAAGGAAAAAAATGTTTGTCTTTCGCAGGAAAGACCGCATCCGGTGAAATTCTGATATTCCACGCATGAAATTAATAAAGTGTGAACTTTCGCAACATCAACAAGTCCAGTAAACTTGCTGCTCTTTCTGTCTTCTCATTCTTTTCTTCCATTTTATTTCTCCTCTGATTTTAATCATATACATACTGAACTTGTGAATTGTTTTTAATAAACCAATGAAATGAAAGCTTCCAAAGAAAGCTTATGATTTGTTCTCTTAAATCATTGTAATTTTATATATATATATATATATATATATATATATTTAGAAAAACTTTATTTGTTTTTGTTTCCATTTAGTCTTACAAACAATCTGGCTTTCTGATGTTAATGTTTACTCTAGTATAGTAACAAATTACTCTTTGTAATTATTCAGTAAATATATTTTGTATTTAATATTTTCGTGAGTTATTTTTTACCAGTGTGCTTTAATATTTCAATTGTACCATTTTTATGGGCTAGATTTATATAATCCACAATTCTCGTCACTGAAGGAAAGAAAACTATCGAATTATTTCCTAAAATTGTGCTTATTAGAACTTTGAATAATTTTTCATTTCACAAATTAATGATAAATTTTGACATATTCATAAATTATTTTGAAAACATGATACTCAATCAGTATATTGTATCGCATGCATCGTATTCGTGCGATATTGGTAATTTTTTGCAAAATATATAAATATTTTATATATTAGCTATACTTTATTAGAAGAATGTTGGTTACTTAGGTGATTTTAAAAACAAAGAAATCTACCTTTTCTCGAGAAGCTGGCTGCGTAAGAGTTTTTTTTTTTGTATATAGTCTACCATATACCTATCTGATAAATAGACTACAGCCAATTTTTCATTATTTTCAATATTCATGACGATTTCTTAAGAACTTCGTCGAAAGGAATTACCATTCGTGATAAGTTAGCAACAAAATATAATTATGTAGGTACGGATAATCCTAGAATATAATTATTATTTGAAAATACCGATAATATTTCCGCTGACAGTCTGAATTTACCATGGGACTCGTGTTCTTGTCCTTTTTTCCTCAAATGGAAATACGTGCACAGTCTCATCAACCCCTAAAAATCACAACGTTAAAGCATAAAATTAATACAATGTCGACGTGAACAGAACCCCATTGATGATTTAGTTGTGTTCTTGATTTTTGTTTTGCATCCAGTGCTAGTGGCAAGGAATGAATTTTCGGGTTCGACCCCTCCCCAAAGTCAACAAAAAAAGGGGCGAAATGGTTTGGTATTGAACAAAAATTAAAAATTATGAGCGAATTAGAACTTCTGCTTACATCTGAATCATGCCCTACCCTTCATAATATGAGAAAATCCTTCCATCGAACCTAGTACCTAGCATCCATACTGGGACTTAAAAAATTTATAAGACCATAAAGCAGCTAAACGTACATACTTTCGTTCGAAATCCCTCTTCCCTCCTTTTTAAAGTGATATTCTCTTCCACCACTGTTCAAATGTAACTCGTAATTCAGTATGCCAATGATTACGGTCAACCCCAATTTGTTTAAAATTTACTACAAAAAATCATTTATGAAATACCATGACTGAATTCTATTCGGTATATTTTCCACTTATCTATCACTGGCAGGAATGGAAATAAGAGGTGGAAGAATTTTTAAACATCGTGCTTGTCGATGGTCAAGTTTCTGATAGATGATGATGGCAAAGTCTAATAACGACTGGCTGCGAGAAAAATATTATTTAACAGTCGAGTGATAGGCTCATGCTTTCCAAAATTTGATACTAGAATATTAAAATAAAGTACCTACTAAGTTATTTCGAAGATAATACAATTTCATTTTTGGAAACTGTTGTACTCTGCGTGTCACATTGGTTGCACTTTTCAATTTGCAGGCAATACATATAAACCCATGATTCTGATTACGCCTCTTTTAATCTGCTTATCTGCAACTTCGAATGCAACATTGAGTTGAGAATAATACCTCCATTGTTGGACTTGATATTTTTTGTATATTTGTTCGTAGATATTAAAATTCATTCTTCTTTTTGTTCTTTTTGTTCTTTTGTTCTTTTGTTCTTTTTGTTCTTTTTGTCACTTTTTAGGTTTTATTTACCCACAAATGAAATAAAAACTAATTTGAATCAACATTAAATAAAATTAACCAAAATGAATTTCCATTAAGTATAGAAATAAAATTTGATGGGGTTCCGTCGTACCAACATGAAATTGGCATTTATATAAATAATTATGCTAAAACAAAATGCGAATATTTTCGCCCTCCCAAAATCAACATACATACAGAGATGTTTCAATCACCTTCTGATTGTCACATCTGCGTGTTTTCTGCATACACAAAGAGCGCAGATAAGGATTGGATCCTTAAGATCTAGAACTCCCTTAACTGAAAAAAAAAAAAGCTTTAAGTCTAAGAATAATGCGTTTTTATAAGTTTTTGTGATTTTGTGATGAAATAGTGGTCACACCGCACACGAGACACCTGAGAATATATGGACCCCGTTACAATGGCGCTATTTTCTTCCTTGGCATGCCTCTTGTGCTCATATAGTGAAAACATTGTGAAAAGTGATGAACATTTTTACACTATATGCTGTGTAAGTACATAAAAGGTTATAGGTACTTATTACACCTTCTGTTATAATACAGAAAGAAAGCAGCACGCATTTCTCACTCATTTAGATGATACTAGAGTGTAGTGTCTTAGTGCTTACTTACATTAAGGTGGGCACTAAATGCAGTGTAGCCAAGACTTTTGTTCAAGTTTATTGTATTTTTTTTTTTCCAGTGAGTTTATCCAATATTAATGAAACATACCATTGTGCAAAATTCATTTTAAAAGTGTCACATTGTGACATGGGACTTTTGACAATTAATTGTCACACTGCGACAAAAATTTCATCCAATCACAGTCCAGTATTCATTTTTGTCTCAAAACATAAAATTGTCACACTGTGACAAAAATTTCATCCAATCACAGGCCAGTATTCATTTTTGTCTCAAAATATAAAATTGCCACAGTGTGACAAAATATTGTCACACTGTGGCAGTTATTTGTCAGGTTGTGGCAATTCTGAAATGTTGCTATGTGACAGTTTTTTGCCACATTGAGGCAATTTGTTGAAAATGTGTCATTGTGTGACAGTTTTTTGTCACACAGTGACAATTTAGAAATGCTTGTTTGTGACGTATATTTGACATAGTGTGGCAGTTTTAAAACTGTCACAGTGTGACACTTTTCTGCCACATTGTGTCAAATCTTAAAAATGTCTCATTGTGGCAATTAAATGTCACAATGAGACATTTTTTGTACCAGATAAATATAGGCAGTATTTTTTGGGGGTGTTTATAGTAGAATTTTGTAATATGTACATTGTTAATGAACATATTACAGAATTTTACCATAAACACCCATAAAAATATGCTACCCCTATTTATCTGATATCTATACATGATTAATTATTATTCCTCACACACTTTATATAACTATATATAATATAAAAACAGCAATTATTGAATTTATGACAATTTCTATTTAAAAAAAGATATTAATTAATTATTGATAATTACAATATCACAGAATTGGTTATATAATTATATATACAAAATGTATAAAATTTACAATATTTTTTGAAATATCTCATACAACTCAAACATATAAGTAAAAAGTATATACAGCATACAGCCTATAAGGTTTTCATTTTTATAATTCTTCATTCAGTTCTTATTCATTTATATAACAATTATTAAATTATGGTCGCATCAAATGATGCTAATGCTTCATTCAGTTGAGGATCTACAATCTTGTCATATACATTTATAAGTTCAACAGATACATTATAAAGAGACTGATTAACATTACATGTAAGAGATACATCATTAACATCACATTTGCCAGATACCACATTTATAGTCTGAACACTCTCATCCTCATCCTTTTCTTCCTCACTCATTACATTTGACTTTTGTCTCTTCAGGTCTCTCTGAAACGATTGTTTTTTAGTTCGAAGCCATCTACGGAGGATGATTTCAAAACGAGCAACACTATTTAATTCATTCCACTTATTCTGCTGAGCATTTCTATTTGTTGATCTTGCTGCATTCATGTTGTTATTTCCTGCCATATTCATGTTGTCGTTCATGCTGTTATTTGTTTCGGTATTTCATGTTGCATTCGTATTGAGACTAGCTGGAAGTGTAATTTCTTGTATTGGCCCAACATTTGTCCATGTTGAGATTTTATCTGCCAATGCACAAAAATGAATGATTAGTGATATGCAGTAGTATATGACCACCTTGTCTAGAAAATAACTGTAGTTATAAAACACTTTTTTTTTTTAATACAATGATTATGGTTATCTTCTAAATAAAAAAATTATAATGCATGGTTTTATTTTACAAGGAAAAAAATCACAATGAATATGACTATATATTGTCTCAATGATGAGATGTCGTGTGAATATATGTAAAAAATACCTATGTAATTAGTCAAAAGGGTACATACCTTTCAGTATACTGTAGAGAACTGTTTTCTTAAACATTACAATTGTCACAGTCTTGGTTATTAATGGAGTAAACATTATATCAAATAGTGTGTTTAGATTTGCAGATGCCGCAAAAGAGTTCAGGAAATGATTCTGTAAACGAAAGATGAAGATGAATAATTACTGTTGTTTTTTTTTAATATCCAAATAAGAGTTAAATTTTTTACCAGACGTAAATGATTGTCCGATGCATATGCATATCCAACGGTGTCCTTCATGTCTGGTAAAGTGATTCACTCTTCTAGTGTGTCTAATTCTGTTTTTGTTGAGATAGAGAAACCAAGGCCCTGTGTCATACGATATTTCTCTGGTGTTCGGTTCATTATAATCGCCTTTTTTGCATGTAGTTGTGATGAGGTAAGATATTGCGAACCAATTTCAATTCCATTACCCACATCTAAATTTAAAAAAGAAGAAAAAAATTAGTTTGAGGTAAGTAAAGGTGAAAATATTTAAGTAAAAAAACAGTATGGTGGTACTAAGAGTACCTGATGCAGAGTTATGATGTATAGATTCCCCATTATTTGAAACTGATGTATGTGTCCAGTCACTGCCCGACGATAACAAAGTTGCAGATGTACACACTTTTATTAGAGTATCTAACCTCTTATTTAAAGTAGTCATTTGAGTTTCCAAGTTCCCAATACTGATATTTAAGGAATCAACCACTTCAAGTTTTGAATGTATGGTTGCAAAAGAAGATTTCACTTCCTCCCTAAAGGCTGAGAGTGCAAAACCAGCTCTGGATGCAAATTGTTGTGGTGATGATACGGAGTTATCACAAAAACTTTCATTCAACGATCCCCCACTAATCCTATTGTAGTCCTCCCCACAATCCTCGAATAAGGCTGCAGTGTATGTACCAACACTAGAATCATTTTTATTATCCAATAATGAAATATTGCTAGTATTTAACAATACTGAGGAAGATGTTTGATAATAGTCAGTGTCCATATTTGATTTTAGAGTTTGCTTAGTGCAAGAAGTCGATGGTGGAATAATATCAAAACAATTGTTGCTACTTTGTGAATCAGAATTATTGTGTGCTCCTATTGATTTCATTTTTTGTGTGCTGTTCGTACTATAACCAATACAAGTAATACATGAAAGACATTTAGTACCCTGATAAATTAGGTGGTTTTAATATATATTCACTTACAGACTGGAGTACACCTCACTACAAAAAAAGTATGTGAGCGGGATCATTTATAATGTGGTACAAATTTTTAATTTAATGCAGTTCATATACAATATTTCATAGTAATTAGTAATACCAATAAATTTGTTGAGTTGGGGAAACAACAAATTTTATTTTGTGTTGATTTGTGAATACAATCAAAAACACATATACACACTATAATGCATTTAGCCAAAAATTTTTCCTACAATTCTTCCAAACATTGGACCAAAAACCTTAACCTTTCTGCTTTTACCAACTTAGTGAAATTATAAAAATGTGTACCAAAAAGAAATATGAAAATAGAAGCCTTTTTAATATAATTAAATATTAATAAAAATTATATTTTCATTTGTATTTGATTAAATCCTCCAAAACAAGAGTAGTGTCATTTTCTTCTTCATCAACAGGAAGCAGTCGGCGTAATTCTGGGATTTCATAATATTCTTCCACTGAGTTAACAACTTTATTCTTCTCTGTTTGCGCATACACTTTTGTGTGGACAAGACTACCAAGTTTATTTTTCAGTTGAACCAAGGGCTCACAATGTCCTAGAATAAGGTGTTTTAAATGACCAAGAGGGTTCTCATAGCGATAGGCTGAGAGTGAGTCAAGAGAAACTTGGAATCGCTCATAATCATCTGGCAAGTTATATAAATGATGAGTATTATACACAGCAAAGTTATCACCATACAATTCATTCCCCAACTCCAAGAATCTTCGTAATAATATCCTACATTCTGCTGCAACTATTCCAGTGAACTGTTTGCAGTCAGCAACATCTGGCAAGTGCCTGCATAATTTTCTAAGTACAACAACCAGAATGTGAAAATGACGTAGGTATGCATCATCAAAAACTCCAGGTAGAACGACTATACCAATATACACGGCAAACTGGCGATATTGAGTGAACTTCCATGATGCTAGATTATGTAGAGAGTCTGGTTTACGCTGGAGCTTCTATCAACCTGGCACTGATCAAATTTATACCTGAAGAGGACAACTTATAGGTGCTACCAGATGATTTTCTACTTCCACACCACCTCTGTAAGAATGTTTTCATTACACCACTGAGCAGATGCATAATATCTAAAACCATATCATTCACGATATCAAAGTCTGGAATTTCATTTAATATAGTTGGATAAATATGGTAGTTAGTTTTCCCTACAGGAGGCTTTTTATAAGTGGAGGTAGAGGGCTGACTCTCAAGTACAACATTATTAAATGAGTTCTCAGCATGATCATCATAAAAAATACTTCCTCATCATCAATCTCTTCATCCAAATCAAAAACAATGTTTATTGACTCTGTAGTTTGTTTATGAGGATCCGCTATACAACGTGCATAAATAACAAAATCTTCATGTTGACATAGTTCTCTACTTATCTTAAGATATTGAACACCCTTTTTAGGCTGACCTTTTGCATTCAGACCATTCAAGGTGACTGATTTGCCCACAGTTTTGCAGCGTCGACATGCAGAGTATGCACCATGCTGTTTAGTGCCTGTGATGAAGGACACAGCAGGACTATCACATGTAAGATTCCTTAAACGAAATTTGTATATTTTATTTTTGATAGTGATGCCCTGCACACATAATTTCTTACATTCTGAAACAAATTCTCAAATATAGTCATTGGTGCATGCTGGCTTCTTCACACCCTCATATGCAGCTACCACAAAAGTTGGATAATCACCAATACTGCACAATATGGGCCAAAAATTTTTTCCGGAAGGACTGCGAGTCAGTGGAATACTATCCATATTTGCCGATAAATGGATTTCATTACAAGTATTATCAAATAAAATGTCAGGAGCCCAATTCAACATTCTCTCAATTCCAAAATACATCATTATACCAGGAGATACTATTTGTCGATTAAATGCAATTGAAGGAGGACGTAATGACCTTATATTGATAGGTAACTTAGTGCGTACAGCATCTGGTAACTCTTTGAAAAATTTTAAAATTGAACGTTGTCCACGTAGGGTTACACCATTCAAGGTAAATTTAGTGTGAAGCTCAGTCAACTTATGTTGTACCATATTTTCTTCTTTGCTAGTTGAATTGTCACCTTCCTCCACCCCAGTCTGTGTATTTTCATTACTTTCACCCAAATTGGCGGCGTTATCATCATCATTATATGTTGGCAATATTGGAAATGTCAAATATTCTGTGTTTGTATTATCTGTATTGCTAGGAACCTCAGGGCTATGAGGAGGACCATAATCTAGGGAGGGTGAGAATGCTATATGCAGTTCTTTCAAATTCAATAGCAAATTAAGGGGTAATATAAGGCTCCTACTATCACCTGTTTCAACAGATGAGGAAGAGTAGGAAGGGATTCTAATGGTTGTGTAGTTACACTGACTCCTGCTGCCACATCAGCTAATAATTGAGTCCATAAAGCAAACCATTCTTCAACCTGTATACATCACATTAATATTAATATACATGCTAGTAAGGGAGCCATGCCAAACCCATACAATATTTTATAACCCACTTTTTGTACTTTAGCAATAGTTTCTGCATGTTCCCTGTTTTGCTCCGGTTGTTGCAACCTGTATGAATGCGTCCGTGATTATGTCCTGCTAATATCAGGAACACAATTACGAGATCGCTTCCTTTCAGGCTCAATATCATGTGAATTCATACCTTCTTTGATAATATGATGCTAATTAATAATATATAGTATAACATATTTATGGAGGTATAATGGAACAAAGAAGGTTTCTGTTTGTTCAAATGATATTAACTGAAGGACCTACATTTGAAGCATCTACCCATATCAATTATAGAAATTTATTAACTCTTACAACACAGATTGTCATCTGCTTTATTGTACAATATATGAAGACTCCCCAACTGGCTTGTTAGTACATAATTAATGTGAAAAACAATAAGAATCATATTTGTATTTACCATCAGCTGCAATGAGATGCGGTGTTTAAATTTATATGAGGAATTGTGTAGGATGCTCAGTCTTGTTGTAATTACTCATATAATAATTAATCACGTTGATGTTCGTATAGACTATATTCTTGTTCAGATCTTTGTGTAGTACTTTTCATATTAACTGCTTCTACAAAAACAAAAAAAAAATTTAATAAACAGCAGAGAGAAACATTTTTTATATAAACAAAAGTGAACCACCAAATTTACTTAAGTACATAACAATTGAAAGCTTTAATGTAAAAATGGTCTGTCGCATGAATTCTAAGTAATGAAAATTATATAACACTGAGAGGATAGCTTCTTGAAACTGATAGCAACATGTTACCATATGTAATGACCATTCTGAATGATTTTGTGTTCTGTTCTAATTCATAAATTTTCCTAGAATTTGGTAGTCTCAATCAACTTGTCAATCTAAAAGTCTCCGCCAAATTTGAAGAAAATCTATAAATGAGAACAAAACACAGAATCATTCAGAATGGTGATAACATGGTAACATGTTGCTATGAATTTTAAGAACAAGCTACTCTGCTATCCTGGTACCCTGTAATTATCTGGAATTCTGTAACAAGTGAATGGAGGGAAAACAAAAATGAAGCTAAATCCTGATTTACACTTGGCTACTAGCATGGAAACTAACCAAGGGTAAATCAGATTTAACATATCTGAGGTACAGGGGAAAAAAAAGGAAACAATATCCTGATGGCGATTTTTAACAAAAAATCAACTGTTACCAGTATTTTTAATATTTCTTCCATTCTGATTGGCTATAAATTCCAGTGACATCACTTGTTTTTGCCCACTCCTACCCCCGTACCACAGATGTTGGCTTCAGTTTCTCCATGTGGTGCAGTCCAAATTGCATGCAGATTAAATAATCAAAGCTGATTATCAATTTCATTCTCAATGCATCACATGTGAAATTAAAAGTTTATGTCATTAATTGTTCACTAAATATATATTGAAAATTAGGAAATTAATAATTATTTTAGTTGTGAATATAAAATTAGACAAATTTCCAACAAATTATCGCAAAATACAACAAAAATGCAGCGGTAAGTAATCATATATGTTTGTAATTTTATTAAAATCATGCTTTCTTTTAACGCGTGGGAATCAAAATATAATTGCTAAAAATTTATGAATTACTTCGTCATTTTATAATCGTGTTTTTTTTATAGTATTTTGTATTTTCATAACGCAACAGGTTATATTAATTTATCGATAATTTTCTTATTACGTACATTCATTCTAATCGTGTTTCGTGTTTTGCAGAGATAGACAAGGATATCAACCTCGACAAAGATTTAATTTTTGTCGAGGATTTTATTCTTGTCATGGATATCAGCCTGGAGGATTTCATCCATTTCAATTTGTAGTTGATGATGAGCAATCGTCACAAGGCGAATCACCTCATCAAGAAGATCTGTCTTCTCATCAACACGATCAGTCAAGTGATGAACGTATAAATCAACAAGAACAAAGTCAATGTCAACACGATGAACATCAAAACGATCAAAGTCAACGTGATCAAAGTCTACGCGATCAAAATCAATGTGATCAAAATCAACGTAATCAAAATCAACACGATCAAAGTCAACACGATCAAATTCAACACGATCAAAATCAACGTAATCAAAATCAACGCGATCAACATGATCAACCCAATCAGTCAACTCAACACGATCAAAATGAGGTACCATCACAGTTCTACAATACACCTCTGCAGTTTCCCAGGCGAATTCCACCAAACCCATACCCGACAGAAAATAATCCGTACTTATGGCCGAACCTCTCACATATTACGTGCTATGTATGTGGATTCAACAGCCACTACAACGCGGATTGTCCTTATGGATAAAAGATGTGTTACTCGTGCAGGCAGAGAGGGCATTTGTCACGCGAATGCCGTATACTGAGAAAGTAAGGTTTAAACATTATACTGTAGTAATAGATTTACGTAATTATTTATTTAATTTTTTTTCTTTAAGTCGCCAACAAGTTGCTGCTCTACCAGAAGTAGAAAATCAACATCAACACGATCAAGCAGTTAGTCAACAAGAAGAACGCTCATCACAACAAGATCATGCTGAAGTAGAAGTCAACCATCAACAAGAAGAAGCTGCAGGAGGAAATAGTACACATGATGACGAAGATCATCAAAATAATTTAATGTGTTTGGTCAATCACAGCATACGCGTTTATATCCCATGCGGACATTTATGTGTGTGTTGCGATTGCCATAACACATTATTTGAAAATGCAGAAAGGGATCCTGTTACTGACCGCATTCGATTTTTATGCCCTCTCTGCCGTAATCGTGTACGCCGCAGTCATATCATATATTATTAAGCAAAAATAACTTCAATACGAAAAATCAACATGAATAAAGGTAATATTAAATATATCTTACCAATGTATGTAGCGCGTAATCATCTCGTTTGTAATGATTTTTAATTGTAAATTTCACCTGTGATTAAACTGATGAATATCGATAGTAAATATGTTTGTTCCTGTTGTTCTGCAATTTTACAAAATGTTATATCTCTCAGCATATAAATCTACTTCGCCATTAATACTTACTTAGTTAAATTACTAGTATGAAGTAAGTAGATAGAATATGATGAATGTTCAAGTAAATATGGTCTTTGAACTATTAGCACAAAACTGATGATTATATTTGAATAGTTGGATTCAACCACATAATATTTAAAACACAATATATTCACAATGAAGATGAAATTAATATATTATTTATATTAATAACACTTCAACAGAAGAAAATATGAAATTTTATTATATTGTGAAATGAAACAAAAATGGAGAATCTTAAAATGATAAATGTGTTTTAATGATTGAATGGATTTTTTTTTAGCTTTTTGTTTCTTCTTTCAATTTTGCCACAGTGTGATAATTTAATGAGTATTTTTGTCTCAATGTGACAAAAATAGCTTCATCTTTTTTATCTCAGTGTGACAATTATATTTTTGTGACAATTTTATTTCTTTCAGACTCATTTTTGCCACATCTTGACAATTTCATTAATATCTTTGTCTCAACTGTGACAAAAATAGCTTCATCATTTTTGTCTCAGCTGTGACAATTATTGTTGTGACAATTTTAATTCCCCCACTCTCGTTTTTGCCTCAATGTGTCAAAAATATGGGGAATTGACTCACTGTGACAAAAAATTTTTGTCACAGGCTTGAATTTTGCACAATGGGATGTTTTATTCCAACACTGAAATATTCAGTAACTTACTGATATAACTGGAGTAACAGAAATATATAATAATAATTATGCTTTGACCATCGTAAAAATGTAAGAAAAGCGTACCTATCTAAACAAAACGTGAAGGCTTAAAGGAAGGAAGGACAATCACAAGATACCAAAATATGAGTCAGTTGCGTATAGGCTACGTCAAATTCTGAGTTTTGGTATTTATTAAGCTGTTCTTTCAGTTGGTAGGCCAAGTGTAGAGTTGATTTTGAATCGAATCCATGCAATAAAGAAAGTATACCTGCTAGGTATTGGTGCAAAATATCGATATATTTTCTTATCGATATTTCAGGGGAATATTTGATGAGTCAAGGACCTCGGATGACGAATAAAAATACTTTTAAACTCAGTCCAGCTGTCGAAGTATACTATATTTTAATATGTAAAACGAGTATAACAGTCTGTATTATAGTTCAACAAGCGATAGATAGTTAGACGAAGGTTCCAGATTAGGTACGATTAGATTGAATAAAGTTGAATGGGTGAGAAAGAAAGTGTTACTATGAATGAGAGTGTTGAAGAAAAGATAAAGTGTTGTTCGTCAGTGTGGAAAAAAAAGGATTGGTATACCCAACAATGTTGAAACACAAAATATCGATTTTTAATTCAAAATAGTTTGGACTACTAATCCTCCACACCTCACACCTTTTACATTCGATATACTTCTCATCATATTATATTATTTCTTTTTCATATATACGTATATTTCTTGTCCGCTGCTACACTGATTGAGATGACACACTTCCATACAATTTACATTACTTTCTATTAAAATATATTCACTTATTCAGTAACGATCTGCTCTCGTAACTCTACGTGTTAGCAGAGCTTCAAAATTTTCTTTGAAAGCTAAATAAATTATTTCTGAAACCAATTAAAAACCAATCATGCAATTTTTAATCACTAAACTGGTATTTCAATTCGTTTGTAACAAAACGTAAGGCAAAAGTATATGCAAAAATTGCATTTTATTTAATTTTTCACACTTCGTTAAATTGTGTTCAGTTTGTGAAAAAGCATTTTTCTTTGTTTCCGAATGGTTGATGTTGGGTAATTTGTTCCAACTTTGCTATTGTTGATGCCTTTCTGTGATGAAAAATTTGTCATTTTAGGCATCACATTTAGCACTGCTTGTGTTAAGTTATAAATCATGTACACAAGTACACATATTGCCAAAGCAGCTACTCTGCTTGTGTATACTGGCAACCTGCTTGTTCTTTTGGTAACTGTTCTGCTCGTGTAGGACAAAAATAGCCGATATCTGGTAATCAAAAAGTGTCTTGTGTTGCTGTCGAAGTAAAAACTTGCTGAAATTTGTAATTTTTGCTAAATCATAGCTGCAAACTTCAACATCGTGGATATCGAAAGTAAAATTTAAAACATTTCCGCCATCTACTTTTTCAAAAAATCATCCAAAAATATTGTCTTTTTGTCAAAATTAAATTCAAATGAAATCAGTGTCTCAACAATCAAAAATCATCGTACAATTTTGGTCGAGGAAAATGCCGAAAAATTGATATTTTGTTGCAAAGTATTCGTAAAAAGTATTGGTAACTTATCACATAATTTTTATATAGTCAATTTACGTCGGATGGAAATTTTATTATGAAAATCGTTTTTCCTGCGAAAAAATAAATGAAATTGACATATCGAAAGTTAAATTTGGTCAACTTCCAGTAATTTTGTGTCATGACCTGTCTCTCACTTTTGTCAAAGAGTGTACCGTTTCACATATTTTTCACATATTGTTTCGTATATTTTTCGTTAACATCATGTATTATCTCTGTTAGTGTAAATTCTCGTCACCTACTATCTCTCTTGTATTTTCTTGCTGGCTGTCTATTCATGAAACTTTGCTGCAGAATTTTCATACGGACTACAATATTGTTTTTGTTCTTTTTTTTTTTTATCTAAAGTGGAATAATTGATAATTATTTTTACTCAGTTTGCTTGCAAACGGAGTATTAAAATTGACCTCATAGAAGGGTTAGGGGTGGGGATGAAGAAAATTACCCGTTTCGTGAGAAAAGAAAACGATTGGTACAATTTTTTCATTTTCACCTAATTTTTTTCATGTGTATATAATATAGCATATACATGTATCGCCCAAAATTTTGTGTTCACGGTTTTGGGAGAACTACTGGGTGGATAGGGCTGAAATTTTTAAGAGAGATAGTTTTTATATTGAAGCAGGTCTGAAAAAAGTTTTTGCTTATCGTTTAATTAGTTTCGCAGAAAACTGGAAAACAAACAGTTCCTGAAAAAGCCGTTTTTCCGGGGTTCAGAAAAAATGACAAAACGGACTGGGCTGAAATTTTCACGTTAGACTTTTTTATGTTGGTGCAAGTTTCTTAGAAGTTTTGTTCCTATTAATTCCGTAGTTTCAGAGAAAACTGGAGAAGAAAAATGTCTGGAAAAAAGTTTGTGTTCACGGTTTCGAGAAAACTACCTAACAAATAGGGCTGAAATTTTTTTCACAAAAGATAGCTATTGTATGGAAGCAGGTGTTAAAGAAGTTTGATGCTCATCAGTTTAGTATTTCTCGAAAAAACTGGAATCAAAAAATGTCTGGAAAAGCGGTTTTTAGCGATAAAACAACGATTGGTCGATATTTTCGTTAAAGATATGGTTAATTATCAATAGTTTTTTGTAATTTCGTAACCTGAAACTAACAATTAAATATCGATATAAATATCAAGAAAACTGGGTTTTCCAACAAAAAATTGCTGCGCTGGAGTTTTTTTTTTTTGTTTCTTTTCAGAATTTTTTTTTTCATATGCTCGGTGTAAAGGATTGTGGTAAGGAAATGGGTCTACCAATTTTCCACACCTCACACCTCATGCATTCATCATACTTCTCGTCATACATTATTTCGTCATATAGGTACTTATTATTTTTTTCTCGTATACTTATACTTAATTATATTTCTTGTCCGCGGCTACGCTTATTGAGACGACTCATTTCCATACCATGTACTTTACTTTTTATTAAAATATATTCAGTGACGATCTGCAATACAATACGAACATAATAATTATATCTTTCTTTTCACGTTACGTCCTCTCGTACCTCTACAAAAATATTATAATTTATCGAGTACATTGGGGATTAATTTAATCAAATATCGATATTATTTTGCATTTATACATACCGATACATATCGATATTTTTCGCCTCTCTTCCTACTATCAATACCTTTTCGGGAAATTCGATACCAAATTCGATACCTTCATATCATTATGATTTCATCTGCTTGATTCGTAGGTACTTTAATAAAATAAATAGAAAAAAGTAAATCAACTTATCGTCTCGAATTTTCTTATGTCGCTATAATATAAGCTGTATGTATAATGTAGGTAGGTAACCAATTGAAAAATAGTTTAACCTAAATCTAATTTTCCCGTTGGTTGGTTTTTTTCTTCTTCAAAATAAATCTTTGAATATTCGTTGGAAAATAAAATTTTTACGAAAACTTTGAATAGACGCCAGAACAAGCCCTGCTCTTAAACTCGCCTAACTCACACAGGAATTTTTTTTTTCTCATAATTTCGTATTTTCCTCAGTAAAATTTGCGTTTCAGGTTCGTTGAATTCAATTTGCGTGAATATAAAACCGAATTTATCGAAGGTAAAAAAAAAACCAACTTCATAGAGAAGATACTGAATAGAAAGTGCAGACTGAATGGAACATGCAGACTGTATACAATATAATACCTATAATGTGGGTAAGTCATTCGTACATTTGTTTGCATTGTAAAAGCTTAAGAAAGGAAAAAGAAAAAATAGGTCTACGGAACTTTCAAGTTACTATTCGAAGAATTCTTAAGAATTTTTTTTTTTTTTTTGCATTAGATTCCATTATCTATTTGTCTGCTCGTGTGATGTGGAAATGGTGACATGGGGAGTACTGCACACAGCATTCGCAATATTTTATATGTATGCGGCGCCACCGTATGTATTTCGAACGTCGAAGGTATATAATCAAAATATCGAAAAATTTTCTGTCGAGTCAGTAATACGTAAATAATACGTTACGCGGAATCATAGGCAAATTTTCTATCGTCAGAGAGCATAAATATACGTATTCATAAATTTTCAAGAGCTAACACCAATAATTTATAACCTAAAAGCTACCGGTGTGGTGTCACTATTAATAATAGCATTACATGTATTCTCGTACACTACTAATACACGACTGAATGTTCTGTATACATAATATGGCAGACAGCATATTTGATAGGAAATATTATAATTATGTTGAAGAGGATGAGCTTTTTCATATTATTAACTTGTATTCGTACGCACATGTCATAATGCTGTTTTTTCATAGACTTTTACGCACACACACACACATATATATATATATATATACATACATACATACATACATACATACATACATACATACATACAACACAGTTCAAACGTACATTTGTCGTTCTTCGAGTATATAAATTTAAGTATTTCCTTAATTTTACCTAGACCTGGTTTTTACACCGCATCTGCTCAAAGTAAATCAAGTTAAAGGTAAACAGGAATGTGTGTATCGATATGCAGATGTGCACAAACACGTATACATCCACTTGGAATTTCTATTAAGTTATCATCTTCGTACATAATATTTACAGGTACCTACGTTTGGAACGGATATTTTGCCTCTTATTTTTGTTTCCTATAGATTTTTTAAGAAATTCTCTATAAAGTATTTGAAATACACGGTGTGAAAATAATAGGCGGTGTGTTTGAAGGGAAGTTTTTTTTTTCTTCTTATTGCATAGGTAAGGCTATATTATGGACACTATACCTATCGCCGATCGTTTTTGATATTTTGCGTCCCTGTAGAATTTTCTTGTTCATCGATTTCTATACTTCTGACGCGAAGTTCGTGTCAGATTAACGCCAATAGCCTACGGGTTCCTACTGGAAGAAGATTGTGTAATTGATATGTTTCTTTCGAATGCGCAGCAGATTTCGCAAAAATGATAACTAACGAAAACTGTATATAGAATAACGAGTTCTTATCAGTGCAGTCGACGAGAAAAGGGAAACGGGTGAAGTAACAATAATTTGCGGAGATACGAGGATAAAATCTGTCGAATTTTCAGAACAGTTTACGCTCATTTTGTAGATTAACACAAATACACGCAAAAATAATGGTATTAGCAAAATATTCGTACAATTCTGGAAAAATGCCACATTTCAAGAAAAAAGGCATTTCAAATCCAATTAATCGTGCATATCCTCTCATGATACGTGTTTAGAATATTTTGAGGATCTATGCTTGCCCATTCCCGTCGCTAACATATGTAATTTCAATAAATCCTGCCTGTACCTATATAATACACTAATGAGGAATTCTCCTTAAAGGATTGACTGTGGCGTTTATTGCATTTTATTATGTGGACAAACAAATGATTTAAAATCGCAGAAAGTATATTATAACAGTCTCCCAATTCGCTTAAAATACTTCGTTGTAATTCTTTTTGAAGAAAAATTGGCTTTTCATCGGACCTACCAAATTAAAAAGTAAACTCTATGGAATAAAATGAAAATTTTGGCCCCTCAGAAGCTGAGATAATAAAAAAAAATAGAAAAAATAGTCTGTATTTCTCTGTTTTTCAGCGTTTTCATTGGTTGATTGTTTGTTTGTCCACATAGTTGAACTCTTTTTCCGCGGCACCATACCTACTGTGATGTCAAAAGTAAAATCCCCTATTTTGAAAGTTTAAAAAAAATACCGCCCCATTTGATATTTTCAATAATAATAAATTTTTTACTGAGTTTTAGAAAGTTTTACAAGAGGGAGGCCTATAAATTGAAAAAAAAATCGCTCTCTCTTATGGTGGAACTTTGAGCAAAAACCTGCAACGAACTTTATTGAATATCTATTAGAGAGGCATGGGCCATGCGATAGGGATGTGAGGTATGATGCACAATTTGACAAAAAACATGTTTCAAAGAGGGATAACTTAAAAAAAAAATTAGATGATAAAAAATGTGACAGAAAAAATGTGACAGAAAATAGTAACAGACAAAATGTAACAGAAAAATTATGACGTCATTATCACTCAGAGCTGCTAAAATTTCATGTGCTAAAATTTTCTCACAATCAGTCCGAAATTATAAGGTCATCAATCGCTCCTGCTGCAGACGTCATCATCTTTTCCAGACGTTAAAATTTTCAGTGCTAAAATTTTCTCAGTTCAAAATTATAACGTTATCTATACTTCCAATTGCTAAAAGTTCCAAGATCAAAATTACCAGTGTATTATATTTTTTCTGACGAGTCCCGCAGTATGCCTACTCTATAAATAGGTAAATTAATAAATTAATAAAATAAATAAATAGATAGATACCTACCAAAATAGAATGAATTTAAATTAATAGATAAATAGATGAATAAATAGATTTATTGCATATTGATTTCAATAGGTATGTTAAAATGTAGGGTGGTGGGCATAGGGACAGCTGAGAGAGATACCTAAGCTAATAAATTTTCTTCCTGGGATATTGAGTCGTTAAGTATCTTACCATTGAATGAAAACTTTTCGTAATTCTGGGTACCATTATGATTCATCAATTTTCCTCAAATTCGGCAAAAGTTTTTTATTTGCGACGTGACTGAGTGCTAAATTTAAAGAAAATCAATTCATCAGAACCGTACCCAGAATTATGCACAGTTTTTATAGCATTGTAACATCATAATTTCATGAATTTTAAGAGCACCTTTCGTGGAAACAAATCATTGTCAAATATGGGAATATAAATTTGACTGTTCACAAAACGCATTCCTAAAGCATTCCACACGTGTAGCCCTGCACGAAGTGTACAGCTGAATAAGAATATAAAAAGTGTCCACATTAAATTTTCTAACAATACTTAGCCTATTATATTATAATTATTATGGTGATTAAAAAATAACATTTTTTTGAAAGTTTCAACTCTCTAACCCAATTATTTTTTAAGAAATAAAAAAAAATGAATTTTCAGCTTTTATTATTATAATTAATTATTTTGAATTGAATATTTATGACGAACTTTTAACCTGACCCTTCAGGTTTTAGAGATGGGTCCCCAGCCAAAAAACGACAGGAAAGAGCGACCCAAAAGTAGCGCGTATATAAGACCACACATTATAATAAGCGCGTAGAGAGAGGGGGCTAAAACCTGAAGGGTCAGGTATTTTACATTTTAGCCGTCAGGCTCAAAGTAATAACATCCCGGGGGGTGGAGGGGGCGGAGCCCCCTCCCGAGGCGCGAAGCGCCGAGTTTTTGTTAATATTTTTAGAATATCTTATCAATAAAATACCTATCCGTATTAAAATAATATTTTTTCACTTGCTCAAATTAAAATTCAATTTTTAAAAAAATAAAGAAAATTAAAAATGGCAGTTCCTGTATGTTCATTTGAAGGTACACTCACCAAACGTTCACAAAATACTCTTTATGTCCCTTTACTCATAGTTTTTTAATTTTATCAAGATGGTGCAACATTTTCAAAAATCAAAAAAACTTTTTTTCAATTTTTTTACAATTACCTACAACGGTTAGTAAGAGAATTCTATCCCAAAAAAAGACGATATATTTAACTATTTTTCCATTCATTCAGATGTAGTAATTAAATAATTATTGATAAAATGATTATTCTTAAGAAAAAAATTATTTTTAAATACCTATAATAATATGTATATTCTATTAAATAAGCTTGTAAACTATAGGTGTTGAAAAATCTAATAATCAGAATTTTTTTTTTTTAATTTTTAGCAATTAATTATGACCGGTAAACTATGAAGGATAGTTAAACACAAAAATTAATGAAATTAACTAGTTTTCAGTTCATTTAATATAATATAATAATCTTGAAAAAATAATCACTCTTAAATGAAATATTATTTTCCAGTAATTAAGTATTTATAGGTAGGTTAACAGAGTTGTATTAAAAAAAAAAAATTCAAAAATAAATATATTTTGTTGCGAGAGTAATTCACTGTTTGAATTATCTCAACAAATAAGATAATTTCTGAATATTATTATTGTTAAATTTGAACTTCAGGTTATTATAAAACACATTTAGATTTTAAGTTATTACTAAAACTTAATAATAGTGAGACCTGATATCCATAACATCGAGTATGGACCTTAACGTTTCTACTCGACTGCTTGTTCAGGAATGAATATGTTTTTGAATAGAAGACAAGACATCACCTACATTTCCTTTGTTATAATTGAAAATGGCCGACCAAAATGGTGGTGTGACATGGAACATCTGCCAAATATGATGACACTTCATTGTCAGCATATCTGGTGGTGTTCATCTGTGGGAAGCAAGGTTTAATATATACAGCTATTATTCTAGGAATTAGAAATAATAGTTGTCTATATTTTGTTCGACACGTTTTTGTAGACAAACTGAATCATCTGCAAAAATAGGACAGAACATATTTTTTTTTAATATAAAAATAGATTATACGTCTTCATCATATAGAATAGTGCTAGATTATGTGATGTGGGTTTTTCTTTTTTATAAAATTAAACATAGCTTGCCATTCACTCTTTTATCTGTTTATTGGACAATTCATTTCAAAATAAAAAGTTATTAACTGAAAAAAGAAACATTGTTTCTGTGATCCAGTATATGTTTATGAGACTTCAAATGAACTCAATAATTATTATTTCCAAAAAAATGGAACCGTTTGCACGTAAAATGGGGTATCAGTAGGGAAGACCATGGTACCATGGAACAAGTGTATCATAGACAAAACTGATTTCCCTTCAATTTTTAAACAGACTGGTCCCATAGCATTATGCATCATATACTTGATAATACTTCATTTTTATTTACTATCGTTATCCAGTTTGTTGTTCAAAAGTTGTTACGCAATATTTATAAAAATTATACCAAATGTAAAATTTTAATAATTCACAGAAAATGAGACCAATGGGAGAGAAGTTGAGAATTCTAATTTTGGCATGTATTTCAAAGAATTTTAATTGTCAGTAATTAATAATTATTGAGAGTTACCAACACTCAAAAAAACTTAGAATAATTATTATTATGTTAATTTCTAGTAAGAAGGTGAACCTAGTGTACCATGGTGTAAATTTCCTTCAATTTTTTACAAATAATTTTCCTAATTAAAACTGACCAAAAACATTAAACCTTGGATCTTCAGAAAGTTTATGATACTGTGAAAGATGTCTTAAATTACCAAATTCATGAGAAAAGTGTCATAATTGAAAACAATCAATTTTCATGATAATAATTATACCTATTATTAAAATTCAAATAGCAGATATCATTTGTTATCTAAATACAGTTACTTTTAGATGCCATGCACTTCATATTGTATTAGATAAAATTAACTTAATTTTTTGTTTTAAAGATATTTGTTTTATATGGGATTTAGCATGTATCATAATACACCATCCTCAGTTCCATGATACACTGGGGTAGTGTACCTTGTACAGTGGAACAAAAAAGGTTACTCCCTTCAAGATGGAATTAGAAAAAAATCACCACATGTTAATTATTTCTATTTATTGTGTTTTATAGATGAAGGTTCGTTTTTTCTAAATTGATTGGTTCCAAATTCCTAACTCAGTCTTAGCTCACACCAGAGACAAAAAGGATAAATATGTTTCATTGTACTCCGGTCTCCCCTACACCGTTTTGGGTGCAAAACATTTTATAACAGAATTACCTCAACAAAAAAAAAAAAATTGGGATGAATTTGATGCATATTAATTAGTTAAAATAATCGAGGGAATTTTATTTTAATAACTGATAATTACCTATTTCGGTCAAAAAGAAGGGGAAGCCATCAAAATATTACTTTGTTTGTCTCAACTCTCAACTGACCAATATAACTTTTTGCTCACAAAATGGTGTACGAACATACATACTTGCCCATTATACTTTTTTAACTGCGCAGTCTTGCCTGATTAGTGCTACCAACCTACTTTTACACAAAATTTACTTCTGTAGCCATATTTTGGATACATTTTCCTTTTTTATTTAATAGTTGGTATACAAAAAGTTCGAAATATTTATCTCAAAATAGGTACCATTTAAGCACTACGTGGGTACCACAGGTGAAAAATTAAAAATTTCATAACAAATTAATAAATTATAAGGAACAAAGAACCAACATGAAGGTTGGAATAAACGGGAATAGGTAGGAAATGATTGTGGTCGTTATTACGAGTCGTATTATCGTCGATAGGGACTATCACACAAAAATTGGCATTATTTATTATTATACTAACTAATATCATAAAAGGGAAAAAAGAACTCTAGCGCAGCAATACTTCTCTAGAAAACCCCGTTTATCAATTTACATCTATAATTATTTAAAAAACATGAATTCCGAATACGTGAAAAAATTTCATCAAACTAGCGATAGTTATCGGTATCCAACAAACACATCGATCTATCGAAATTTAATTGTTACAGTTTTGAGTAAAATAACAAAAATATCCCTTTGCGCCGTAAATACGGAAAAGATACTTCATGCAATACAAGCGAAATACAATTCTCCGGCAACGTTCTTTTGTTCTACATTTTTCTCAGGAATTACAGGATGAATAAACACGAAACTCCTATCAAACGTGGTCCTATATCAAAACCGTATTTCGTAAAAATTTAAGTCCTATTCCTTTGGCAGTTTTCTCAAAATCTTGGAAAACCCACTTCTCCATAATTTATTCTTTTCCAGTTTTATCGAAAACTATTGAATTAATGAGCACTAAACCTCCATCAGACTTGTTCACACATGAAAACGATGTATCTTGAAAATTTCAGCCCAATTCCCTTCTTGGTTTCTTCGAAATCCTGGATAAACCACTTCTTCAGGAATTTTTTGTTCTCTAGTTTTTTTGAAAATTACGGAACCACTTGACAACAAATTCTTAACAGCCCTGGTTTTATAATTTAATGACAACTTGTTCTGAAAATTTTAATCATATTTTTTTTTTATGTAGTTTTCCCAGAATCGTCAAAACAAATTTTAAGTGATACATAATTATTATACTTACTTAATTATTTACATAATTATATACTAACGTGAAAATAATAAAATGGTACAAATCGTTTTATTTTCTCATAAAGCGGATAATTTTCATCATTCTCACAATTAAACCTTTTTACGAGTTCAATTTTAATACCCCGTTTACAAGCAAACTAGGTAAAAATCAATGAGATAATGTCTATGGAAGAAAAAAAAAAAAGGAAAAAGAAACATCGTTATCGAAGTACGTACAAACCAAAGAGAATGAATTTAAGATGAAAAAAAGAAAAAGATATACGCCGTTGAACTATTATGCGAATGAATAACAAAAATTGACAGAAATGGACGGTCTTCTAACTTCCGTCTGGTATTTTTCAAGCTTTTTTTTTTTTTTTCCCCAGACCACATAACTTCTCCGGTTTCCACAAGAGTTGCTAAAAAATAATGTTGTTCCAACCAGCTAGAATGGTATGTTTAATTTTCCACTGGAGACATATTTATGATGCAAAAGAAAGAAAAAAAGTTAGGATATACGATATAGGTACGTATAGGAAAGTGGTTGCCATTCTATGAAAAGCGTTTATAAATTTTTGCAAACAGCAGCAGTAGCAATCATAAATCACAAGCTCCTCTCATTTTGACCACAAAAATATTATCAAGTATCTGCATGGTGATGAGCTCACAAAATCATGTAGTTACCTAATTGGCCAATAAATTATTGACACACTGAAACGTATTTTGACATATTTTATTTTCTTATCAACTTTTTAATGATCGTGCTAATCGAAGTTTGATTTTGATAAAATGTACTTAAACACAATAAGGAAGTTATAACTAATCAACATAGTTATGGTGCCACCATAGGCTATTTTTAAATTATCAATTTTTCATGAATTTTAGAAGATGATGGAGTGTAAAAGTACAATTATGAAACAGTTCTTTCAATGAGTGACCCACGTTTATATTTTTTGTAGCAGCTTATACCATCGCGTCACAAAATCTCAATCATTTAAATCATTTATCAGCGATTAATGTGACAAAAGCACAAAGCAGGTTGGCGGCCCACACAAAGAAAAAATTTTGTCACATAACATTGCGAAAAATATTTAATTTGTCGGCCTGTAGGCGGCAACACCTACGCATGTATCAAATTTCAAAATAAGAGGTCATTGATCAGTAGCGTTGATCTTACAGTTCAATACCCGTTGATAGTCTGTCTGGGATTTGGTAAGTTTTATTGACAGAATATTTCATTAATAGTATTTCGAAATTTCAATATTTTTTTGTCACGATATTTTTCTCATACCTAATCTTTTCCCAATAACTGATTGATACAATGAGAATTTGACTATAATATATTCATCGTTCGGAGATAAAAATATTTTGAGATCCATAGAAATAAAACTTACAAAATGCTGCAAGAATTGTGTTGGAATATTCTAATCTTATTTGTTACAAGCCCTGAAGTGCTGCTCAGTGACACTTCGGTTAATGCCAGTCATGGATTTTTTGTGGTAACGCTGTAGAATTTGTTGTTTCTGAGGAAACAACGAAAATTTTTATTTTTGTGTCTGGGTGTGGCTGTGTGGGTAGTGGCGTAATGCGTAGGTATCGAATATGGGGGAATAATTGGAGAAATAATATCGGGAAATAATTTTATGAAATAATTAACGGCTTGTACATTTTTATTATAGTGATTATAATCTCAAAATTTTTTAAGTGAAACTTGAGAACAAGACTGCCAAAAAATATTGACATTTCATGGAAAATATTGATACATGTCGGTATACTTATATACAGATATTTTTCGCATTACCTTTTATTAAAAAAGGATTGAAACATCTTTCAGAAGGCAGAATAATAACCATATATATATATATATATCTGATTGACTTGGCTAGAATTGCAATATTTCCGTGCAGTACACGTGAGTATTAGATAGGTAACTTTCTTTAAACAAATAATATAAAAATAATATTAGTAATAAGTAGATTTTCTAAAGGAAACCAACTTAAAATAGTAATATACGTGTTCCTTATCATGAAAACCTGCTGGTAACAGTATCAACCTTAATAATATGGAGCTCGAGAGTTTTCCAACTTTCCAAAGACAATTTTGATCAAAATTCAGTCATATACTGGTGTATTCCAATTTCCTTTAAAACAATCGATTTTTATGATATTATATATCGATATCCTCTCTTCTCTCAATTACATAGGTACCATTTAAACATTCTAGAATCGTTACATTTGAATTCCTCAACTTTTTCACAACATTCAAAGTTAAACTATGAAATACAATAATAAAACAATAAAGTTGAAGAAAACATTTCTTTTCCTTCTTCAACGTAATGTAAATAGAATTACAGTTTGAGATGAGGAAGGAAGAAAAACTGGCGTAAAATGTCTGATAGTTTAAATATTATATTATACACCTATATACAGATAGGCTACATTGGGACTCAAAAGTTCTTTTCCCTTTTCGTTATAAACAGTTAAACAAACGAGTATTATTTCGGTTATTGAATTATTTTATCGCGTGTCAGTTTATGGGCTCGGTTTTTCTTGTTTTTTATTTTTATTTTTGACCCCGCTGTCAATTTGTTTTATCAGCCGTCTCTGTCGAATTTCGTTTCGGCTACTTTTAGTAGATTTTTTATTATTGATTGTGTCAAGACTTGATTTTTTGTGAATATTTTCTCAGCAGTTTTATGCCTTTCGTGACCTCATCAATTTTAACCCTCGTACAACGTCCAATATGCATGACGATTAAATTATTGTTTCATTTGGCTCACGTCCGACAATAATATACGACGGAAAGAACTCGTATCGTAAAAATATCTATGCCTTCTGTGTCTAACACTGAGGTGTTGAATGAGCGTTGCGGATGTAGTCCTTCAACGTACTTAATGAACCATGCATTTATTGAGAGAATTAATGTCGTCGAAGTGGTATCAACCATATTTTATACATGAAAAAAAGTAGGTCAAAATGGGAAAATGGTGTTAATCATTTTCGTTTGAAACAGATAATTTCATCATCCCCACCCCTATAATCCCTCCGTTAGGTGAATTTTAATACCTTATTAACTGCAACCGAACTGAGTAAAAAGTCATCAGTTAGCTTGATTTTATCAACACTGTATCATGATTTCACCGACTGAGATCTAGCCAGAAGTTTTCACAGCCCCCGAACCTCCACTCAAATAGCCCTTGCCTGATGCAGAATAATAATACGTATTAATGTTTCGTTGGATTACTCTTTGGCAATATTTAACGTGTGATACATTATCATTGTTTGTGTGAATGAATAGTTCGATGATATTGCCTAAGGAAAGACACAAAAATGTTACTCAATATTAGTAGATGTTGCCACTACGCGCGTTTGAACCAGGCACATCTACATAATATCAAGTAAGAAAAATCAGCTTTCTTATCCATGTGGCAACAGTTGCTGCCTACTTGCTCTCTAGTTAATTCAGTTTGATATGTTTGCAATGATACATATTCCATACATCATTCCCGCAGTCTGTTCAAGCTAAATGGATGATATATCAACTGTGGTTGTTGGGAATGATAAGGCTGGAGCAAAGTGAGATGATATGCGGAGCACGGGGGAACTTAGGGCGCATGGTCATTGCTATTACGATGTTGCTAAGTTGCATTAACCCATCTTCAACACTTTGTTCGCCCAAGTGAAATCAACTACTCATCAACCAACTGCAGCAGAGAATTAAACTTATTAATTTAAAGGCTGTGGGACAGCGAGGTACCTACAGTGTACTTTTTGCTTCATTACCACACCGACAGATGGTGTGTATTTACCTGACTACATTTCTAAATCAGCACAAACATTTAAGGAGATCATACATATTATTTGTGCAAACTATTCACGCGCGCAGACCTATTCAGTTTTTAATTTTAACTTTTTGGTTAGCCCCCTTGTGAGGCATGATATGGGTTCTAGTACATTTTAAATTCAATTTTTATTTCTTAAAAGTTAAAGTTCAATGATATGTAGTTGCTGACAACTGTGGCGTTTAAATCAGGCACACCTATATGAGATCAAGAAGGAGAAGTCAGCAATATTGTTGGTGTGGCCACAGTTGTTACCTACTAGCTCCATAGTAAATTCAGCTTGATATGTTTGCAATGATACGCATTCCCTGCATTATGCATCTAGATAAAGGTGTACTCACTGCATGAGACATAGATTTTTTTGTAAGTTGCAGCCTGCCAATACGTACTAAATACTCTTTAGGTATAATCTGTAATGCAAATCACAAACATCAGTGATACTTAAACCAGATAACTTTTGATGTTTTTTATTTTTTACAGATGGAAATATAATCAGAGTACCAGCCGTAGCTAATATTTACATCTCATTAGGGGAGACCAGGGTACCATGGAACAAGTGTAATACGGATAAAATTGACTTCCCTTTGATTTTTGAACAAACTGGTTCCATAGCATTATGCATTATACACTTGTTAAATACTTCATTTGTTTATATTATCGTTAACCAGTTCGTTGTTCAAAAGTTATAACAATATTTATCAAAATCATATCAAAAGTAAAATTTTTATAACTCACAAAAAGTGTGACCAATAGGAGAGAAGTTGTGTATTCAAATTTTTGGATATGTTTCAAAGAATTTTAATAATCAAAAATTAATTATTCAGAGTTACAAATACTCAAAAACCTTTAGAATAATTATTAATATAATGTTAATTTCTAGTAAGATGGTGAACCCAGTGTACCATGATACAAATTTTCTAGTGTACTATATGGAACATACTAAAAATACATTTCAGTTTTCTTCAAATAATATTTCTAATTAAAACTGCCTAATAACATTAAACATTGGATCTTGAGATAGTTTAGAATATTGTGCAAAATTTCTTAAATTAGCAAATTTATAAGGAAACTGTCGAAATTGAAAAACAGTCATCTTTCCTAATAATAATTATATTATTACAATTCAATAGCAAATATCATCTGTTATCTAAATATAATTACTTTTAAATATAGTGCACTTCATATTGTATTAGATAAAATAAATTTAATTTTTTGGTGTAAAAATATTTTTCTCTTATGGGATTTACCATGCACCATAGTATACCATGAAACAAAAAAGGTTACCCCCCTTTAAGACGGAATTAGAAAAAAACCAGCAGGTTAATTATTTATTTGGGTTTTGCTTTGTAGTTGAAAGTTCGTTATTTTCAAATTTATTTGTCACAAATTCCTAACTCATTGCTATCTCTCGCCAGAGACAAAAAGGAAAAAAGTATTTCATGGCACCCCAATCTCCCCTCCTAATTATATAATGTTTTTTTATATTATTGAACTTATTAGCTAGCAAGTTATTCAGTTTCGTTGACTAAACCTAAATTTTCCATTATTTCGAGGCAAAAACGATGAGGAAAAAAAAAGAGGTATTTTCTCATAGACGTTCACGAATCGAGATAATTATTTCGTTCGAGATTCTCTTCACGTGAAATACCTGCATTTCAAATAAACATTAAAAGTTTTTTAATCATCGAGCCCACGACATGGGAAAATGCACATTTCAAGCGAAACGACGTTGAAAGTAATCCGCAACGTGATACGAGACATTTCCAGATGGCAAAACACACGTACCTGAAGTATTAATGGACTAAGAAATTCATTTTGCTGTGTCTTCGTACGGTCGAATTTATGAAGTTGTTATGATTAAAAGTGATAGGAATCGTACGTTGGTATAGGTATACCCTTAGGTACCTACCAAGTTGTCGTTACCTACCTACTCGAGGTGGTATTATAAAGCTACATTTCCATACATTAATTTTCTATTTCACAGAAGCCTGAAAGTTCTACTTAATTCTATACGTTGTTATCAGTGATGTGCGAGGCATAATAATGGCGCGTGTCAGTATTACAGATGAACGGAGTAAATTTTTCCAAGACTTACATAACTTGTTCGAGCACACAAGAATGAGCCTACTTGTGGCACTAAAGTCACCCGTGTGAAATAAAATGGAACGACGTTCAGTATCAAATCGACGATGCCAACAGAAAATGACTCCGTTCACATCGTAAAACTGATTAATATGCATTAATTAGGCCTTATTTTTTAAGTAGGTTTTCTTTAGAAAATCTACTTATTACGCTTGGTGCGGTATTAGCCCCCAGGATTAGGGGTGGGTACGTTTTTCGTTTCTTGATATCAAGAAAATTTTGGCACAAATAACTCAAATTCATATTTACAAATATATGATTATGTAGATAGATAGATAGATCGATAGATAGATCCATAAATAGATCGATAGCTAGATCGATAGATATAAGTCAATTTCTTGTTCCTACGGTACAGGTCGAAATTTTTGTCCGTATCTAATGATCTTGGTGCGGATCGTTCGGACGGTACTTCCGATACCACTATTTTTGTTTTTATTTTGGCTATAAAATGCTCAGTTTACATCAATAGCCACGAAATTCGAAATAAACATTTATTTTAATTCATTGTGGTAGGTTACTGCACGTATCGGCCGGACGGTACTTCCGGTACCACTATATCTGTTTTTATATTGGTCTTAAAATGCGAAATTTTTGAACTGTATGCACGAAATTTGAAACAAATATTAACAAATATTTGTTATAATTTATTGTAGAAAGCTACCAATTTTGGTACGGATTGACCGAACGGTACTTCCAGCAAAGCTTTTTTTTCATATTTTTTTCTTTTTAATTTGCATGAACTAACCACATGTTTATGTTTTCAGTTTTTTATTTCACAATTTTTATTATATTATTTCTTTGATTTTATTTGAAATTATATGATTATTTACTATATTTCATTTGCATTTCAAGAGAAAATGCTTTTAAATTTCATATTGTCTAGTATTATTTTGTAAGCAGCTAACAAATTTCGCACAACTGTAACATACCACTAACCCATATAAATTTATAAACAATTAATGTAACCATCAAAATTCACGATCTTTTTCTCGTAAACCTACTTTTTCTAGCGAGACTTGCTGCGCTCAAGTTTTTTTTCTTATTTTTTACTGAATGAGAAATTAACTTTTCCTCTGTGATTTTCGCCAAAGGTAACACTTTTCGCGGTTACGGTATTCACTCTGTTTGGAAATCGTCAATTTTCTACGAAAATACGTAAGCATTTAAAAGAAGGAGAAATACTCTGGCTTATGGTCTGCTTTGCTTGCACCTTGCGACTGTGACGTGTCCGTAATACCTACCAATTTTTGGAGAAGAGTACAGTGAGGAGACGATGCGGAGAAAATGGAGGTGAGACGAATTAAGCTTTTTTCGTTTATGTTTTGAGAGAGGTCACCTATAAAAATTCTCTTGCACAGAAATAACAACTACGTATAACGCTTAAGATAATTCAGGCTGAGTTTCTGATTAGTTATGATTGGTCTCCTTATGAACATTTTTTCATGATATTAGGAATCACTCAAATGGACCGAACTACTGAATTGACAACCACGATATTTTAAATATCTGCGATGAGTTGGTCTCATGCTATGGAAGTTTTTTTTAATTAAACTTCTGATAACAAAGTAACGTTAAACAGATCTTGTATAATGATTCGACTAAAATATTAAATTCCTCTTTTTGCAATGTGAGTAGGTAGATAGATAGTCACTTAATATGATACGCAGGTTTCCAAGTATCCGTTAAGAGAAATTCAACAATTATTTTTTGCGGTTAATATTTGTTTTCCATGTAAACGGTTATCTAAACATAAGTATGCATTCGCATTACCTTGACACCCTTTTTTAGTCGCTCCAAACCCTTTTTCAGATGAAGCGACAAAATGTTCATTCCTCTTATAATCAACTTAAATTTACCCTAGGTGAACATGAAGAAGATATCTATTGTTTTGAATAGGTACTCTGAATTGTTTGTATCATATTACACAAATTAAAATTCTAATTTAGTCTATCTAAGTAAATGGTGAAAGAGGTCACAGACAATTTATAAAGCATTAAATATATCGTAAACTGGGGTAAACCATGAGGAAAATTTGAAAACTGGTCAAACAAATTAATTTAAAACACGTTCCGAGTGTGGAAAAATTACGTTTACAAGACCTGTGATGGGTGATCCAAGTAATTATGGGTTCAAGCATTCAAATGACAAGAATATTGTTTGTTCAAAAAATGATTTAAGAGTGATTGAGCATCATTTGAAATCATTCATTAAAAATACGGTAATAAAATTTAAAGACTAAGTAGAGGCCAGTAGCCAGATTCTCTAACTCGTTATTGACGTAGCTACAAAGAGCGGTATGACAAAAAATAACAAATTTCACTTTGTGTAATGACAACAGGGCGAGGTAGGTAACCAGCGTCTTTAGGCGGTTCATAACAACAGTTGCATTTTTATAAGTGAAAGTACCTAACGAACTTCTTTGTTGTTTATAACATGAGAGTTGGTTATTGGTGAAGCTCATACGCCAGAGAGGTACCTATCACTATAGTTTAAAATCTTGACTAGGGGTATACCACCCCTCATTACAGGCTGAAAAGACAAATGTTAAAGATGATGGAGGAATTTTGGTTTTTTATACAAGTCAATTTATCAAAATATTTTTAATGAAAATTTGACAAATGTTGATATTTTTGAAATAGACAAGTGTTAGTATTGGAGGGGGGATTAAAAAGAAATGTAGGTTTAACATGTGTAAGCCTAATGGAAAATGATACTTTCATGTGGCATAGGCTAAAAATTGTGAGTTCAAAGGTGAGTTTTCAAATTAAACGTATGCATAAGAGATTTATTTAATTTAAGCCTACCTAATGGAAAATCATAAACTTTTATGTTGCTTAAGCTAAGTATCTTGAATTCAAAGGTGATTTTTCAAATTAAAAGTAGGCCTGAGATTTTTATTCAATGTAAGCCTAACGGAAAATAATAAACTTTTATGCTTTTTAGGGTAGGTATTATGATTTTAAATGTGATTTTTCAAATTAAATGTACTCCTAAGATATTCATTCAATGTAGGCCCAATGGAAAATGATCTTTTCTTCTGTTTATTGCGAATAAATGCGATTTTTCAAATTAAATGTAATCCTAACATATTTATAGAATAGAGGCCAAAGGGAAAATTGCCTTTTATTCTTCCTTTTTCTTAATTTTCTGGTCAGTTATTCAGTCAACTTTTTTGAAATTTTTTATATATACTATATTTGAGATATGAGAAAACAATTTCCGTTAAAAAAAAATAAGTGTTTCAAAATTTACACCTTTCTGCAAACTTTAATTTTTAAGATAGAAACATTTATTCAAATTAAGATCACAGATTTTCGAAAATACAACACACTAATCTACGAATGTTTTTTTCTGATGGTAGAACTCGTCCTGCTATATAGAAAAAACTTGAAAAATGTTTTCAAAACTACCTCCATTTTACAGTACAATAAATAATAAGTTTAACAGCGTTCATTTTATTCAGCAGTTCTCTCAATTAAGACTACCTATGCTTGATATATGGGTTCAGAAAATTAGGAAAATTTTTGGCCGACCAACCCATATAAAGGAACACTTCAAAAGTAGTTCACCAAAATTGATGTTGAAACTACAAAGTATTAAATATAAAAGAGGACGCATGTGAAACAAAAAACGGCACTAACTTTTGCAATCAAAATATCCTTGCCTCCCGAGGTGCTGATAATTTTCAATCAAACTTTTTATCTAAAAAATTTGTATTGATTATGATTTCTAAATTAATGATTATATTTATTCATTTACTCAATTAAATTATAGGAGAATTCATTATAACGAACACTGGCTACAGCAAACAATTGGCTGTAACACACAAAATGCCTGGTCCTGGAAGAACTACATTTATTTCTATGTTAAGGAAAATCGGTTACAACCTGCAAACTATTGGCTACAACAAACAGATCTGGGTGCCAAGGGAAGCCAAAAAACAGTCGGCAACAAATTAATTCACCTTTGTTGTCTTAATTTCTTTCATAATTATGAAAAACAACTTTTTCCATCCAATACCAATATTCTTCCAGTAGTCACTTTTGTGTTTTTAAAAGTAACCATATGTTATGTAATCAGTGAATATACAATATTGCATTTTAATGGCCTGATATCCTCATATTACATATATTGTAGATGATTGGTACCGATCAATTTGCAACCTTCATTATTTTATAGGTCCAAATATCAACTATAACCCGGTTACAGCAGTCTGTTCAGATAGCCAATTACTGGCTACAACAAACTCAAGCCGCAACAAAAAAATTTCAGTCAATTAGAAAAAAAACCACTGAAAATACTTTTTTGTAATTTATTAACTATTACAATGATGGGAAGTAAGTAATACAGATTCAAAGTGAATAAATAGATAGGGGAGACCAGGATGCCATGGAGGACTTTTTTCCTTTTTATCTCTGGCGTGAGTTCGGATTAGATCAAGAAATTTGAAAAGAACGAACTTTCATCTATAAAGCAAAATTAAAATAAGTATTTAACGAGAGATAGTTTTTTTTTTTAATTCCATCTTAAAGGGTGTCACCATTTTTGTTCCATGGTACACTATCCCAGTGTACCATGGAATTGAAGGTGGTGTACCGTTGTACATGTTAAATCTTCCTAAAAATTTTTTGAATCAGAAAATTAAATTTATTTTATGTAATACAATATGAAGAGCTCTGTATCTAAAAGTAATTATATTTAGATAATTGGTGGTATCTGCTATTTGAACTGTAATAATATAATTATTATTAGGAAAATTGATTATTTTTCAATTGTGAAACCTTTGCTAATTTTAGACATATTTCACAGTATCCTAAACTTTCTCAAGATTTAACGTTTTATGTTTTTTAGCAGTTTTAATTAGGAGAATTATTTTCAAAAAACTGAAAAGTATTTTTAGTATGTTCATGGTATACCAGAAAATTTCCACCACGGTGCACTTGGTTCACTTTCTTACTGGAAATCAACATTATATTTAATTCAAGTGTTTTTAAGCATCTGTAACTCTGAATAATTAATTACTGTCTATAAAACGTCTTTGAAACACATCCAAAAATTTGAATTTTCAACTTCTCTCCCATTGGTCACATTGTTTGTCAATTATAAAAATTTTACTGTTGGTATAATATTGATAAATATTACAGTAACTTATAAACGACAAACTAGATAACGATAGCAAACAAATGAAATATTTACAAAATGTATGATGCATAATGCCATGGGATCAGTTTGTCTAAAAGCTAAAGAGAATTAGGTTTTGTCAATGGTACAGTTGTTCAGGGCTGTAACAAGGTACGTGCGATCTGTGCATTCGCACAGGGCGGCAGAGTGCAAGGCCGCCATACTAACAAAAAAAAAACAAACGAACCTTAATATAATACATTGTCGTCGTCGGATACGTCGTCTGGATGACAACAAAGAATATCATTCTGATTTAGGTAATGAGAGGGCGTCAAAAAGTTTGTTGGCACAGGGCGGCAAAAAAAGCTAGGTACGGCCCCTGCACTTCTTCCGTGGTACCCAAGTCTCCCCTACGTGATACCTACTATGGTACGTAAAAATTTATTCAGTTAAAATTTTTTGTAAGGAGCTCCTCAGATATTGTAAGTGCGACACTTAAAAATATGCACTTGAAAATACGTCACACAATATGACAGTCACCCCTTAATCTAGAGCTTCGCAAAGTAAATACTGAGAAACACCGAGACATTTCCCATTGTGAGTTATTCTAACCAGTCTTTCGACGAAGTACCGACAATCTACATTGAATATTAATAAACGATCACATAATAATAAGGGTCTTGACCTACGACTGTGTGTTCTGACATCCAAAACCTACCGATTGAAAATTCACACCTCTGACATTTTCCACACCAACGATCAATCACGCCATATTCTAGTCGCTGATTTTTCCCTTTCCCATTTTCTACGAATATTTTCACCACCCCCCCCCCAACTTATTCGTTCGTCTTCACCATCTCGAATATGCAGGAAACCGCACAAAGACAAAAGAAGAAACACGAGTCCTCGGCACAGAGTGAACTGCTAATACACTACCAAACTGAATAAGTTTTACTCACTTTTTGCCGTCGAAAGTTTATGGGAACGAAGCAGTGCATTGGGCTAAACTTATTAATTGTTCGTAACTTTTTGGCCTACCAAATTCTCTGCACCGCTCTCAAAGCGTTCTTAAGATGCCGCCACCGACAACGCAGGCCTTGGTAATTTTCGCAGAATACTATAATTTTTTTTAATTTTTTTTTTTTTTTTCTTTACATTTTGGTGTGTGTTTTTTTCTTTTCTCTCTGTGTGTCTGTTTCGCCAAAGTTCGCTCATTCGTCGGAATTTCGATTAAGAAAATTCTTTCGAAAAAGGATACCGAAATTTTCGGTCGTCGACGACGTCCTAAAGGTTTCTATTGAAAATTAAAGGAGCGCACATATACGTACGTAGCATGGGCCAAATAACGTCGTTTATTACCATAAATGTGGCGTTGTGGAATTCGGTAAGATAGATGCTTTGATAAGATAATTATGGGAACATAATATTTGATTGGATTTAAGAGATTCGTTGGATCAAACCATTCTTGAAAGACACAAAATTTTAAACGTATACTTTACCTGTACACGTCATGTTTCAAATACCTATACTTATCGTTTTTCTGTGCCAATTATTTTTCGGATGGATACATCAATGTTTCCAAAATCAAACTTAATTTGAAAATTAAGCGATTCCTGTAGAAAAATTTGGTCCAAACGGTAATACGGTGAGGAATAAATTGACGAATGGGTACGAAATAATATTACACAATATTAAACAATGACGTGGGTAGATACCTACAGATATGTACCTATAGAAATGCAGTGCTCCACGATAGAGACTTTTAATGATGCTGTCATAGGATCATAATGTCATAAGAGTAGTGAAGTTGACAGTTATATGTATCGAGTATATTTGGTGACCACTTAGTCAGTATTAGGCCTAGCAAAACACAAGCTAACGTTGTAAAGTTTGACACAGGACATTGCTGTAAATAACATGTGGTGATCTATCAGGTATATTCTTCTCAAACTGTCTCACTTCTTCCTATAACTTACTTATTGTGGATGTGCGAAAACGTTACTTATAAACGCACTACCTACCACAGTAAACAGGTTAGTCTCAAACGAGAAAAATTTTTTATCGCAAGATCATCAAAGCCGACCAACTAACAGGGCAAGACACTAAACTAATGACTCATTGTGCAAATACCTATCACCTAAACATAACTTCGTAATTGAAGAATTAACACATGAAGAACTTTCCTCCGTATCAACATTTACTTCTACTAAATTCTATTGCCTACTCTACAATTTCAAATTGTACCTAAGAAATATTCCAGAAGTGTAATGCCTAAAATTAAAGGAGGGAAGACAGAAACAAACAAAAAAGATCTGGATTCCAGATTCAACCTCTGTAATGTTAATAATTCTTCTCAGAACACTTGTTGTTTAATAGAATGATAATAATTGCTTTTTGTTAATAAGCTAAAATACTTTGATAATCATAATCTCTCTTTTGGCATTGATAATGCTTCTAGAGTCGCTTTGGAAAATAATATCGCTCACTTGATTTTCACCAATATTTTATGTGATGACAGTAAAAAAAGTGGAGGGAGAAAATAGTAATGAAAAATAAAGTGGATGTGGTAACATCGTTTCATTGTATACAGAGCTAATACAAAACTGAAAGAAAATGAAAAAATAAACAACAAGTTATTTTTTAGCATTAAAAATGCTTCTAGAGTAGGTTTGTGAAAAATTGTGGGCCACCCGATTTTTATGAAGAGAACGAGTGGATAAAAATAAAAGTGAAGGGCATAAATGGTAATGAAAGATAAAGTGAAGGTGACAAAATTTTGTTCTTTCATTGTTTACAGAGCATATACTAAGCTGAAAGCATACTGTGGGGATTAGACAACACTATGAGGATATAGGCTCGGCCTATCAACGACAGTTGTCACCTTCGATGACAAATATTTGTGCATTGCACGTTAAACAAAAATGTATGTTTGTTTGTTTGTACTTGTCTATCTTTGTAAATAGACAAGTTACAAATCTCGGTCCGTGACGAATCGAGAGATAACAATCTCCACGATGTGACAAACCGATGCAGAGATGCATTCTCCATACCTTACCGTTGCCATTGCAACCGTAAAGTACAATGAATAATCTTCACTGTAACTTATGTAAGTAGTACATAAGTGTGTATGTGTGCGTGTAGGGAGCCGGGTATATAAGACCAGAAAATCTTAGGCTAAATTGCCAGTGTTTGCCAAGGTCTTGGTTCCCTCATACCTCTTAGGTATTTTGGCTAAAACACACAAATTGTTCTGTTGAACACCTTCTGTTGTTGGTTTACTTTCCAGATGTAAGGTATTCCACACATACCAATTAAACACTTTTTTTTTTATTAGCTTTTGTTCGACTCACTACTGCAATTTTAAAATATACCAATACCACAGCGAACATTCTATAAAAAAATATGTTTATTTCGACTGAAGCAAAAGCAAAAAAATAAATAAAATCTTATCTTTTAAAAATTTATTTTTAAACAAAACTTATTTAAATTTTTATTAATTTTCAATGAACCCCTCTCATTCTTACAAAGTGTAACACCTGTGAATTTTTTATTGTTTGATAATATAGTCTACCTACCCTATTTTTTATGAGGTATTTTTCCATCTTTTAAAATTGACCTCATCGTAGAAATTTGGACTTCCTCCTAATTGTTTCTCTTAACAATAAAGATATTATTTTCTTTGAAATGTGCGAAAAAACAAACAACTAAAGTTTTAAGGGAAGAAAGGGCCAATATCATTTTTTTATCACTTAGCGTGAATATGCTGAATCAACGTTTCATTCTCAGTAATTTTCCAGGTGATACATATCATCGTTGGTATAATTAATTTCACTAATTTTTTTAGTAGGCTATCCAAAATTATACGATTTGGCGAAGTTGTGATTGGGAGAAGATAGTTTTTCGTTTCATAAAAAATCATTACTTTAAGTGTGAAAAATCAGAAATTTATACATCTTTTATATGGTTACATAAATGCCTATTGGCCTATGTATGTATATCAGACTATAATCATCGGGTTTGATTTTTGTCCAATAAGACTGAAATCTGGTACGTGGCTATGACGTGACGTAGCAATCAAAAATGTATTTTCAAAAATTAAATTAAAATAATTAAAAATTTGAGACTCCACTTTAAATATGTCTGGTTAAGCAACTATCAATATGTAGGATATTTATTTTTCCGTTTTACGTTCTTTCAAACCCCTTCTGCCCCCTCCTTGGTTTTATCCTAAGAGTGACAGACCACTAAATTTGTTTTATGTACCATTAAACCAGTTTCTTTTCCGCCTTCTTCTTTAATTTGTATATAATTAAATTTTTCTAATGCCATTTTCACTGTAGTTATTGATTTGCAGCTCTTCACACATTGCTTTTGTTTCCTATGCAGACAGGAACACTCTTTGTATTTACATATATTTTAATTACAACCCTGTGATACTTTTTTGTAATCCTACGGTGTTAATTGGTGTTATTTCTACATGACGGTTTGTTGAATTTTCTTTTGGCAGTAGCCACCTGTGTTTTTTTTTACCCAGGCATCTAAATTCTGATACTCTAAATACGTAAGTACCTACTCGTAGGATCATTTCAAGGAACATAACCAAGGTTCGCGATCCTTTTAATTGAGATCAGCATGGTCTAAGCTTCGGGTTCTTAAATACTGGCTGGCTATGTGAACTGGGTAGTGCTAATTTTGGGGTACCATGGTTCTCTAGTCATGTTTCATTGGATTAAAGATATTGTTGAGACTGCCGTTTGTGGGATCTCCTGTGCCTCCTGGCATATCGCTTAAATTTGGGCATGTCAAATGGGAAGAGGGGCTAAGCTTCATGGGGAAAAATGAGTTCTACCATTAAAGGCCAAGATATAAGTATCATTCAATAAGGCTGGAATTTGATAGATCGCTAACTCCGAGCATAATGAAAATTGGTATCGAGTTTGATGATATATGTTTAAGTGGTTTACTGATGGAGGTTGATGAAATCTATTAATAAGCATTAAGACATAATTATTAATCGAAAGAATGGAAATTCGGTAGGTAGTTTATTCTGAACCTAACTAAAGCTTGTATAGAATTTGATGAGAATCGGTCCAGTGGTTTAGTCATCGGAGTTGATAAAAGTTCCACCCGTCGAGGACTAAGGTATAGTTATCATTTGATATACTTAGCTGAAATCAGGTAGGTACTTGGTTCTAAACCTAATTAAAACCTGTATAGAGTTTGATAATAATCGGTCAAGACATTCAGCTATGGGGATGTTCTATCACTGACGGTCAAGATGTAATTATTATTCAATAGAGATAAAATTTGGTAGTATACATACAGAGTTGGTCCCAAACCTAATTAAAACTTGTACAAGGTTTAATGAGAATCGGTCAACTGATTTAGCCGCGGGGACTGAGAAATGTGCACTCGTGGGTGATAATGCATTATTATCATTCGACTAAGCTGAAATTTAGAACGTATACAGTTGGTTTTGAAATTAATAAAAACTGATATCGTGTATAATAAATGTTAAATGTGACTGTTGACCATAATAATTCCCTCAATGGTAACACTGTTATTGGTTGTCCTTATAGGATGATGTAATATAAGTTCGTTGTTGTCGTTATCATCGTTTTAGAGAGTTTAGAATGATAGTGGATTGTATGTTAATTAATTGATTTTTGTTTTAATTATTGAAGTGTATGTAAATAATTTCGCACCAAGTAGGGTTTTTATACGTTCGGGCTTTTCCCCACCTTGGAGCTGAAATACAATTTTATCAGCTCTCAAATATTGTTTTTATTTCTTCATCTTTACGATCGCCATATTCTCAAAATTACAACAATGAAAATTTGATCAAATGGTTTAATCGTGGGGCTGCCAAAGTTCTATCAGTTGGGCTTAGAACGCAATTATCGTTCTGAAGGGATGAAATTTTGTTCATGCAGGGTAGCACCGAGCATACTGAATGCCGATATAGATGTTTATACGAATAAATATTGTACCTACAAAAAAGAAAACAACTGTTTAAACTTTTGATGAAAAATTAAAAAGTATCCAGACAGATGTAAGCAGAGATGTGAAAAGAACATTTTTTCTCATATAATATAATAATATTACCCACCGTGTGAAATGAGGTGTAAAAAGAGATGTAAAGTGAGATGTGAATAAAACATGGGAAAAGGAATAAATGATTTTTGATGATTATTGAAAATCTGCGTAAACTACGCTAGAGTTTTATTTTGCGTAAACAACAAAATTCTTTTAATTGAATTTAATCCTAAAATTTATTTCTCTCACAGCAAATTCACCGCCGTCGAATTAACATCCGTTACCTTGACGGTTAACTCTCTCGTACAATCCATAAATTATTTCTAAATTCTTTGAAAATTTTTTTTATTCGCTGATATCTCAATTAAAAATGTTGTATCGTTTTGTTAGTGCTACTTGAATTTTGTTTATCTCACTTAGTCTGTAGGTAAGGACCGCCATACAGTCACCGCATGGGTTCATGTGTATAGAGCTGCTGGCTATTATAAGTATAATTCAGTGCCGGTTTTGGGTGAATTTCTTCAGTTTTGAAAGGAAGAAGCAGTTGGTTATACTTATTTAGATTTTTAATAATAACGAATGCGATATTATTACTTCCTGTTACTGAACAAAAATAATGCCTATCGGTCAATTGCAAATAATTCTCTCGGAAGGATTATCGAATTTTGGACGGTTAGACGACCGTTTGTTTATGAATTTGATGGACAAGACATTTAGATAAATTAGGAGCTTTTGGGAGCAGGTGTTAAACGTGTATATACCTACTTACATAAACTAGGTAAATCACAGGGTATAATGTAGATTTCAACGTAAGTATAGGTACCTACCTGCCTACTATTGTTGGAAATGTTGAATGATGTAGGTAATATAAATGCAAAATTGAAAAAGTAAAAGAATGAGGTCGAACTGTATATAATAAGGTTTAAGTAGAATTTATACTTACCTATACTCACTTGTCAGCCTGTTATCTTTTCAGTCAGTGCGAGTAGCTAGGAGGTGTACCTGTAGTAATGTTATTTCCAAAAATTGACGAATCTGTCTAGAGCCGTAAAATTACACGTTCCTGTTTTCTTGTTGAATTCAAATTTATTTTCCAGTCTATAAAATATGTATAATACCTATCTAATAGGTATTTTCGATTTGTCTACGTCAGTTACAATTCGTGATAACTGAATAATTGTCAAAAATTTTCATTTGACGAGCCTCGTATATTGTAATTTTACGAATTAATTACCACATTTTGGATGTAAGCCTATAGGCTACATAATGTTTAAAAAATTAAATCTCTCCGCTTCGAACTTACATCATACTAAATAGTACTAGGAGATAGAAAGCTATATTTCGAGCATATTATGAATATCTTTTCTGTCAGACACAGAACTGAAAACGAACATCTCGAATATTATATTTCGTTGAAATATTTTTAGCCTCAGCTGTGTAAAACTCAGGTATAGGCCTAATTACGTCGCTTAAACAACTACGTTCTCTCAAATAAATATTTGTTGTGTTTACGAACAAAACATAGCTCTATAATAAAGAGCCTATTCATGAAATTGACTGTAAAATAACCGACATATAATTTATTTATAAATCAGAACGAATATTTATAATTTAGAACAGCCCTACAGACCATAACATGCGAAAAAGAAGAATTCGTTAAGTGAAAAAATACATTATGCATGGGTAATAATAATGGTTCAATTTAATTCATAGAATAGGCAACTGGAAACAAATAAGTCAATCACTTGGTTCACCTGAACGGTATCTGCTTGGTAATAGTTTCGGTTATTTTCAAAAAACTTGAAGACCTTTTTTGATATTTTTCAGGAAACAAGAAAGAAAGTTCACCTGTACGTGTAAATTCGGGAAATTAAATAAAATGCAGCCCTGAAGTGAAGAAACTATATTCTGGGGGGTCTGGTCTGGCTAAATCATGAGTAAAACTTGAATTAGTTATAATCTGCAATCAGAGAAGAAAGTTTCCATGACGTATCTATCAAGTTTTGGCAGTTAACGTATCATATTTTGGCAAAAGGGAACTTTCAGTCAGTGAAAAATCTATAAAATATTAATTTTTTTTTTTAATAGGTATTATTTATTAACTTTTGGATGATAATTAAATAATCCTGCAGATATTTATCTTTTTTTTTTTTAAAAGCATATTCAATGGTGAATATTAATGATCAATTGAGATGTTATCTTTTGCCAGCTTCTAGAATTAGTTTCATTCCATCGTACCTACTGATGAACTTCAGTCGATCAAAAAGTAATATATACTTACAAGTTTTTTAAAAATAACCACATTTATATAGACTGTAGTTCGAATGGATGTCGAAATAGCCAATACTGAACTCATCCCTTTTTAACCATTTTACTTTTTCTCATAGTTAAACTCATCCTAGACTGTTGTATTTTTCCAAAATGAACTGTATAGACTAGCTCCTGGTGGAAATATTACTTGTCCCCAAAGAAGCGATTAAACATATTATACCAATTCATTTTCTACTTAGAACCTAATTATAGTATTGTTTATTGAATTTAATAATATATGTATATCGGTCACGAACATAAGTTTTAATACCCAATGCAAATTAAAAAAATAAAATAAATGGTAGGTATAGAACAATAAAATATTACAAAATTTCTACCAGGGAAGAAAATTTTTTATCCGGAGCAAAACACATATTTGCTACCACTAAGATAGAGTGTTTGGCTTCTTCTTTCAATCAGTCAGATGCCTTCTCTAATTGAGCATAAGAATGTGTTGCAAAAAATGGTGTTTGCAACTCAATGCAATGTGAGAAACATTGACTAGTATGTTTATAATACTCCCCTGTGGTTCGTGTTAAAAACATTGTAACTCGTGTTGAAAATATTGTAACTTGTCAAGGATCGTTTGCCTTGTAATCTTGTAGAAAAATACACTATTTTTCAACACATGCTGTAAAATATAAGATTACTTCTTCCTTTTCAATTCCTAAAATAAAAAATTTTCAACAAGGAAGCAGAAATTTTTTAGTGGGAGCAAAACAGGTACTTTCTTCCACTTCGAAAATTTTTAGCTTCTCCCACCAAACCAATCAGACGCATTCTGTAATTGCGCTTGCGCTTATGTTGTGAAAAAAATATGCCCAACTTGAGCAAAATGTAAGAAAAAAATTCAAAAACAAGATTCGCAAAATCAGACTTGACCAAAAAAAACCAACTTTTTCCCTTCCACTACATTCTACTATAATGTACTGGGAATGGTCGATCTAAAAGTTATCCAGACACCTTTCTCTACTTTCTCCTTATTTTGTAAATCTATCAACCATTGAAGGTACAGGCATGGGCATAACAATCCTGATAAAAGCATCATTCTAGGTCATGGTTATAATTGAGTCTAAATGTATCTTATGTACTTTCGATGGCCTAATGCTTACCCACAGATATATACACTACATAATCTAGATATCTAACTTGTCTGTTTTCAGCACCTTCGCTTCCTCTTACCACACCATTGTAACAAAGTAAACAAAAGCTGTAAGCACATTGAAACACACAAGTGTACCCATTTATGTCACACTTATAAACCCTCAATCTAATTTTTGAATGCAAAATACCTCATTAAAAATTACAAGAAAATTCATTTTTTTTTACCCAGTAACAGTAATTTTTTTTATCCTTGTTTCAATCTTAAAAACTGGTAAAACATCCACACCAAATATGACATCAGAACATTCGTTAATGAACACACAGCATTTACTCGACAATAGCCTTTTCTGCATAAGAAATGTATTATACATGAATTTTTTTCCAACAGTCCAGGGGACCGAAGCAACATCTCAACACTCCATGAGGGTGAATGCTCAACGTAGTGAAAGCGACAAGTTAGATGTCTAGGTTATATAATAAATATAGTGTAGATGTCTTACTTATAGAACTGTGATAATTGCAAGATTTTGGAAGAAGTGTCTCACCATTGCATTCATATAGTGTATTCCTGGTTTATTACCGTAGTATATAGTCCAAACTTTCGTCCCTAGGTACACAATGTAATATTTATGAACGAATATAATAGAAATAGTTTAATATCATATCAGCAAATCTTCACCACTACCTACCTTTACTTCCACCATTCAGAAAAGAAAGAAGAATATATTACAAATTCGATTAAAATTTGATTTCTGTTTTGATAGGGTCGTCGTCAACAGCTTCAACAGCTTATAGGCTGTTTATAATTTTAAATTTCCACTCTTCATCGCCAATGAGAAAAAACATAGACTCTAAACGAATTCGTCGTTTCGGAAATCAAAAAGTGAATAAGCGAAATTCATCATTCGTTCGGAAACGAATACTTACTGAAAATATTATTAAATATAGAAGGAGGGACGGATATTTGCGGAAAGGTATAAAAAAAAAAGGCCTGGGATAAAAGTGAATGAACCATCTTCGCGATGAATACGGTAGGCCATGCCTTTTCCTAGTTTAGCGGTGAGGAATTTCGTAATTAATACGTTCTTATTAAATTAAAAGGAAAAGCGAATCACTTTGTCGCCAGCTTTTACTTTCTTCTTTTTTTTTTTTTTCACTCTCTCACTCTCCTCAAAAGCTCTTTCGCTCATTAATCAATTCTATTTTAAACGGAAAGACACGAACGATGGACCGTCGTTTTCACCAGCAGCTTCTTTTTTCTTTCTCTCTCCTTCCTCGAAAATGGCACGATTTCTATAGTTTTACTCCAGCTAAAATTCGTTATTATGAAAATAAATTATTATTTTTTGGCCCAAATTTCACTTTCTTGCAGCGAGTAGCAGTTTTAAAGTTGGAATGGGCTGTACGTATACCTGTAGGCTTGTGCAGAGCAAAATTACGAGTTTATGAAAATTAGGTACTGGAATTTGGTCTCCTAATGAGTGTCGTTTATCATGGGCAAACACGAAGGTGTGACAAACTTTTGGAAAACGATACAAGAAAAACGACACGAAAACTCCAGCATCGTAAACGACTGTAAGGTGCGTATATAATATTCTCAAATCTTTTTGTAAACATCAAAAGAAAATTGTGGGTATTGGCTAATACCCACCAGAAGGTCGCCAAGACCAATATTAATGGCGTCGGCGGTGTTGCGTGTTCTCTCTCAACTTACAGTGGTAAGAGGGTGCCAACCCTTTTATTTGGAGAGAATCGTGTACTGGCAATTTTGTATTATGTGTGTGCGGGTATATACAGGTGTACCCGCGCACCGTGTCAGTGAGTGGCAAAGAACAAACATTTTGCCACTCTACGCCGTCAACCAAACGCCGCGTTGTTAGCCACGGCGTCGTAATATACAGCTAAATGGAGAACGAATCTACATTTGATGTATTATGTAGTTCGTCCATTTAGCCTATGTAACGGCGCTAGGTTAGCGGCTAAACAGAGTACAAATATACGTAGCTCTGTTTGGCCGCACCTACGTATTATTTTAACGTCCGTGGACAATTAGTAGCCACCGGTAATGGACCGGGGCAAATGTCTATCGACAGAGGCCGAGCCTCAGATCCCTACGGGGTGAATCCCCACAAAAATTATCTACGTTCATAATATTAAAACAATAATTTTTCTTCGATGATTTGGAACATTCGACACGCAATTTATATCATGCTGTAAGTATGTTTTTAAGGTATGTCCACATTAGCCACATATCTCAAATGTTCTATGTCTGTATGAAAGTATCAAGTCAAATCCTTTATTGAATAATGAAATTTTCACAAAACAAAATATTAAAAATTATTTTGTCCAAACATTAAAAATAGGTTATATTATTAGTACCTATATTTTTCTGTTTGATTATGTCAAATTTGACTGCAGACATTGATGTGATTCCAGAGGGGATGAAGAGAATTTTCTCTCATTTTTGGATACTAATTAAGAGAAAGGGAGAGAAATATAAAGATCGAGAAGTCACTCTTGGATCCATATAAATGTAAATTAGAGGTCTTAAACTGTTTGAAAATTCTTCTCTCTCCTATCTTTACTTAGGGGTACTAATAAATTTACAACAGGGTTCCAAAAATTCAAAATTGAAAACTAGGTACCAAGTAAAAGAAAAAATCAGAAGGGTCATCAAATTTTTGTGTTTGGGGCCATGGCCTGACCCCTCCAAATTTAACACTTATTTGCGCTTATGACTGGACCACTATTGTGGTATGTGAGGGGGGTCACAAACGGACTCCACTTCCTGCAAACCTAAACAATATTTTTCTAATACCATTGTCACAGTCTAGGAACTTTGGTAGTATCATCTACACTGGATAGTGGCCAAAGAATTACCACCACCCAACCCAGAATAGCCTGCCTTGTGTCCATGGACCCGAATTTTGACCATGTCAGGGGAGTAGTTTAAAATATCCCTACATTAAATGGATATTCCTATTGTCACAGATAAAACACAGCAGAAACCATAAAACTAGAAATTAAAGATTCCGCATACCTTATTACCCCATTGCCACTAGGATTAAAAATAAAATACACGAACATATTAAAAACCAGCAAAACATATTGAAATCATTTACATCAAAAGATGTGACTTCCAGAATTAAAAAATATACATGCATATAACATCATAAAAAAAGTACATGTGTCAATTTGAACATCCAAAAACGAAGTAAGTATAAGAGAAAAAAAATATAACAGAAACCCAGTTTCAAAATTAGTCCATCCGAGGAAGTTAGAGGGGATATAAAAAAAGTAGAAAACTGTATTAATAGTGCATTGGAGGTTGAGGTACCAATGAACAGGAAGTGGAGGGTTAAAAATATATGTAATTGCGGAGTGGAAGTTTGTCCGTGGTGGTATAATTTGAGAGGAAAAAAGAGGGAGTGATAAACTGACTGTGGTGAATGCAATGAACATGGTGGATGATAAGAAAATATGGAAAAGAGATGAATTGAAATAAGACAGGAAATGAAGTGAATTATGAGATGAATTGGCGTGAATCTGCCAAATGAAATGAAATGCTGGTCTGCGGAAGTGTATATACAGATAGAAAAAGTTTCTATTGGAAAGATTTGTGCATGGTAGACAAAATTATACACGTAGCCTAACTTCTAGGCTACGAGAGAATAAAGTACAGGGTGTTTGTAAAGATCCGGAAACTAATTGAATCTGTAAGGAGTTCATAAATCAAAATTATTTTATGTTTATTAATTTTTTAAAATTGGACATTAGGCCGCATGCGTCACTATTTTGTTGAAGTGTATTCCATATCCGCAGATTCTCAAGGTTATGGAGAGGAGTATTCTACTTGAACCTCGGAGCCTAGTTTTATAAATTTTTATCCATATATCCGTACGTACACTTTAGGTGTGGCCGGACAACAACTAAACGACGACCTTTTTTTTCACTTTGGTAAACCCAAATTTTCTCTCACCAAATTCGCCTCCTTCGTTGAGAAAGGCTCCATCCACGTCTTATGAATGTAGAATTAAGAAGAACGAAAGGTAAATTCGAAAAACTTTTGCACATGTCTGCAGAAATCTTTGCAATCAAATAATAATGTTTTTTTTTAGTTATGGATTCAAATTTTTTTTTATTACAGTTTCTTAAAGACTTTCTTTCTTGAAGAAAGGTATTGACCTGTCACATTCATTTGGCTATAGAACATTCCAATCAGGTGGTAGCACTGAATTACTAGAAACGGGGAGATCAATGGAAGAGAATAATGACTCTTTATTTCCTATATATTTTGAACTTACACTCTACAATTTTGTGGTGGTAAAGTAGAATAGATTTTCTAAAAATTTCTTTGAAAAAATTAATATTATCTCTTAAAGTTATCCAGCAGTAGATGCAGTATGTGTAACGGATATGTTCGTCATATTTTAATATAGACTCACATATTTCGTTCACAGAAAAATACGTTTTTCTTACTAAGCAAATTCTTTCCCTAATATGTACAGTCAACTGGCAAAAGTACCGTTACTTCCTGCCAGCAACTACTACACGTTTTCTAACGGAATATTCGAGTACCTGAATATTCTGGTACCCGAATATTCTCGAAATAATTAAATACCTAAATCAGCAAATCCCTACTTTACACACAACACCATAGAAAACCATATACCTTGACAGGTATATAAACTCTGGTTTTTATTAAAATTATTGTATTGTATTGTAATCTTTGACACTGTTTACTAGTGTATTATATTATATTGTAAATAGCTGGTCAGTCTTATACTATACCTGTAATATTCTTCCAGTCTTAAACTGTGAATGAATAATTGTAAATTAAATATTGTGTTTTAAAATTATAGTGATAAAATTTATTGTGTGTTTTAATTCAATTAGAGTCTATCATTCAGTTAAGGTCCACAATAGTTGTGGATAATAAAATTCAGTAATTTAAAATAATTCTCGAATATTATAATATTCCAGTTAATATTATAATATATCGAAGGAAGTGTAATTGCCCCAAAAGAGGTTAGTTTCCAGTACTGAACCACCTCTTTTGGCCGTTATTGTTGGCGCCCAAATGGTTTGCTTTTGCAATATCGAATCCTCGTTCAAGTACTAAAAATAAAATTTTAAAATTTCTAAAAAAAAATTTTTTTTTTCCGAAATTTTTTTGGAAATAAAAATAAAAATTGTTCCTGTCCATTCAACAACGTAGATCCAAGGCTGCTGCTTCAAAGGTATTTTCTTCTTTTTCTGTGTCTGAAGTACTTCAATCGGTTACCTTGAAAACTCTAGTGAAGTACTTAGAGAAAAGCGTAAGGTGCACTCTAAGGAATAGGAAGTAAAGGTATACCACAAGTGGAAAAAGGCCAGAAAAGAGAAAATAAACACGTCGTGGGACTACATTACCTGGAGAAAAATTATATTTACAAAAAATAATTCAAACAATTGTAAATATATTCGCCACCCATCGACACCCAGTTGCAGTTACCACATCCGGATCCTCAAGTTGCTGTAAAAAACAAAGAAAAGTAAAAAAAATTAAAATTAATTATAATTTACGTTTTCCCTTATTTTTTAAGAGTGTTTTTTATAGTTAATTTTTCGAAAAAATATTTTTTATGAACAAAAATTGGGAAAACTTAACGGAGCCCAATTCCCCTAAAATCAAATTTGATTGGCTTTTAAAAGCGACTAATCAAGAAATCTTAAATTTATGTAAAAATTTGAATATAAAGGTTAACATTGAAACATTCTCACGACAAAAAATTCAAGAAGATATTGTATTAGCCATAAAAAACCATATTGAAATAAAAAAGCTCCTAACTACGGAAAATATTAATATAATTTTGGAAACTCCCCACGGATCTTCACGAAAAAAGATCCCTGAAATTGAAAAACCTATCGAAAGAAAATATTTCGACCCTCCAATTTCATCAACTCTTGTTTTAAAAAGTAGTGAAAATCCCATTCCTCTTCCTAGAACAAAATCTGTAACAAATTTAGATATTTCAAATATTTCAGAAAATTCTGAAGAAAATTTTCAAAGTCCAGATACTGAACTTCTACGAGAATCTTATTTCCTGTTAGAAATATAACCCCCTGTTGTAGCAGAAACTGCTCAACATAATAAAATTTTAAATTTCCCTTTAAATACAAATTTAGAAAACAATATGTCCAACGCAGTTGCAATCAACGTAAGACCTACTCCTTATGGTCATACACCAGACAAAGACATAGTTTCATTTTTAAAAGGCTTTGAGAACGAAGCTGATTCTTTCAATTGGGATGCAACATTAAAATTCAATAAAATTAAAACAGCTTTCACTGGAATTGCTAAACAAATTTTCAAAGATAAAATCCAAGATAATCCTGAATTTAATACTTGGAATAATACTAAACCAAAAATTGTTGAAATTTTCACTATGACTATACCCCAGTTACGTGAATTATTGTACGAACGCAAATACAAAGGAGAATCTGATTTTACCGCGTATATGATGTTCGTGTCAAAAATTTTGAAACAAATCGAATCCGGAATTACGGAAGAACGTATAATCGAAAAAATAATTTTAAACTTGCCCGAAAAAGAAAGGGAATTTTTAATAAGGGAAAAGCCCAATACTTTACAAGAATTGGACAAAGCTTTTTCAAATTATCTAGATTTCAAAGATAAACTATTTGGCCACTCAGATCCCCTACTGAGAGCAAAAATAAAAAAATTGGAAAAAATTATAGAGGAATTGAAAATAGGAAAAACTACCGAGAAGAAATCTGAAAAGACTTCAAACGTAGTTTCTTCTGATTCTGATTGGAAATCCGAGTTTGAGAAGTTGAGCGCTGCAATAGCGAACATTTCCAAACCTCCGGACAATAAGAAGAATAAAAATCCTCAAAATAAAAATCCAAATCAAAACCCAAATCAAAATTCAAATCAAAATTCAAACCAAAACTCTAACCAAAATACAAAACAAAACTGGAACAATAATAATAATAATAACAACAATAATAATAATTATAATAATAATCCAAATCAAAATAATTGGAATCAAAACCAGAATAGGAACTGGAATAATAACCAGAACTATTCTCAAAGTCCTAATCCTAATTACAAAGGAAATAATTATGACCCAAATTACCGAAGAAATAATTTTCGTAATAACAACGGTTACAATAATCGTAAATTTAATCAAAATTGGGTACCAAATTGGAATAATAATAATGTTCCAAAATGGAATAATTATTTTCCTAATTTCCCAAATTATCAAAATTTTATTACAAATGTGCCCCAATATCCCCAAAAGTACGTCGCTGCTAACACTCAAACGGTTGCATCTCCTGCTCCCCTCATGTTAGTTCAGCCTCCTGTTTCCCAAAATCAAATATCCAACTCCCTATCCCTGCCAAAACGCTTGGTCAAAAAACTAAGTGTCCCCCTTACAGATGATTCATCAACTGTAAGGGATGTCTCGAACAAAGAGTTGAAATTGGTTAACAATGTTAGTAAGGTGAATTTTGAAACAAAGGAACGTGCTGATTACACTGCCCTATGTAAATTCCATCTTCCTTTTGCTATTAATGGCAAACATATACTTAGCCTAGTCGACCCAGGTTTGGAACAGACACTGATTGCTGAAGATGTTTTGAATAAAGTCAATTTTATGGAACTGATAACTCCAACCGATGTAAGATTTCATGGTGCAGACTCTAAACTTTTAGACGTAATAGGTTTAACCAATGTGATTTTTTCCATTGATCATTGTGTTTATCCTCATCCCACCTACATTGTCTGAAATCTGGTCAAACCAGTCATTTTAGGGTACAACTTCTTTTCAACCCATAAAGCAAAAATGTACTTCAATAAAAACAAATTCACATTACCATGTGGTTTCAAAGAGCGAACATTTGACATGCCCGAATGTCACAACTATCCCCTTGAAAAAAAATACCCTCCCAATTATATTAAGCCATTTAAATTTTATTCTCCCCAAACTTATAAAATTAAGGAAAATTCAACGCTTATCTTAGCAACTCTTCCCCAACATTTGGAATTTCATAAAGAAATTTCAATGGAAAATAAAAATAAGTTTTATTTAAATGTAAGTGATAACACAGTGATGGCTGTCAATAATAACGACAGACCATACGTAATTTACGAAGGTGAATACCTCGGTAAATTTGTGTTGAAAAATGCAATTGATTTTAATATTTGCAAAATTGAAATAATAAATGAAGATACGATATTAACGGACAGTCGTGGTAATACTATTCCACTAGGTCCAAAAGTAGATTTAGAAAAGAAAATTAAAACGTATCAAATAATTAATGAAAATAATCAAATATTTAGTGGAAAAACAGATGAAGTTTCTATCTGTAAAGTCCCTCCACAAAAAGTCAGTGTTGATGATGAAACATCATTAAGATGTAAAAACTTCAAGTTCTCTCACTCAGAACACGAAGCCATGCAAAAACTGGTCGATGACCTAGTTAAAGCAGGTGTATTAAAAAAACAAAAATCAAGGTTTGATTCCCAATATTTGTAAAAAAGAAACCTGACAGTGTTTATAGAGTTCTTGTAGACTACCGCAGAATGAACCAAAGGATAATAATGGATAACAATCGCATCCCTACGATTGATATCATATGGCCTTATTTAAGAAATAAAAAGTGGTTCACTACTATTGATTTGAACAGTGGATACTTACAAATTCCTCTGACCAAAGAATCTAAACAGTACACTGGTATCAATGTGGATGGAATCGAATATGTATTCAATCCACTCCAATTGGACTAGGTATCTCCCCGTCTATTTTCCAAACTATCATGGATGACATCTTCCATGATATGTTGTGGAAAAAAATGGTTTGTTACCTCGACGATATTTGTATTTTTGGCGAGACATTCGAGGAATGTTGGGAAAATACAAGGGAAGTACTTAGAAGACTAAGTAAAGTATATCTAAAAATTAAAACAAAAAATGTCAATTCTTTTTCAATGAAATTGAAATTTCAGGACATACTGTCCGATATAATGAAATTTCCCCATTAAATAAAAATATAGAAGCCATTAAGAATTTAAACCCTCCTAATGCTTTAAAAAAATTACGATCGTTTCTCGGATCGATAAATTATCATAGGAAATTAATTCATAATTTGGCTAAAATTACAGCTCCCCTTAGTGATCTTCTAAGAGGAACTGACAGCAAATCAAACGCTCGAATTAAATTGACCCCAGAGCATATAGAAATATTTGAAAAACTAAAAGAATTTATGATTTCAAAACCCTTTTTAGCAATCTATGATCCTAAACTAGAAACTTGTGTGGAAGTTGATGCTTCAAAAATTGCATTAGGTGCAGTATTGCTGCAAACTAATCCAATTACAAAGCACAAACATCCAGTTGGATACTTTTCTCAAAGAGTCCAACCTGCACATACAAAATTATGTTCGTTTGACCTCGAAATGATGGCCATAATGAATGCCCTGGCTCACTTTCGTGGATACTTACTTGCTCTACGCTTCGTAGTATACACTGATCGTAAACCATTGATTTATCATCAAAGGTTTATGTAATGATATTTTCATATATATTATTTCAAAATATTCTCGTACTTTATTAATTCGTATTTTCCCACATTATTTTTAATATTTCCGTCTATTTACACTTCCTTTCTTTCACGTCATTTAAGACTAGTTCAAACTTGTCTTTCAAGTCTTGACTTGTCTGATGACATCACCTCCGGTACACCATAAACTGTTTTCGTCTATATTCCATAATGTCATCTTTTTTACGAATATATTTCGATACCTTGCAATAATTCCAATGCTTATTAATTTCTTAAACACTCCTACTTTTTGTCATTTCCTTTTAATTTCATTGGTTTTACCTAAAATATCTTTTCCTCAAACAACCAATCATATTCATATCTCTCACAATACCCAATTCAAATCACTCGAACTTCACCCTTATAAATAGTCTAATGTTCTGTATATTACTAACTTAATCTTACTTCATTTATTAATTCATTATTACTCTTACGTTGTTCATACTTTTGTAATAATCTGTTCACCTTTTTATAATAATATACTCTTAAACTACTATTGTGTTTATTTGTAACAATTATACCGTTACAGTTTAATACCCCAAGCCCGAGATTAATTAGATTAATCTCAAAATTAAATGAATATATTTTTCAAATAAAACATATTGCCGAAAAAAAAATTGTATGACTGATATGTTGTCCCGTCCCCATGACAAACCTGACAAAATTACTTTCAAATACAGTGAATTTTTGCTGGATAAAAATATACACTCCTGGAAGGAGAAAAAAATGTGAATACTATTTGTAGAATTCACAATGAAAAAATGGTCCCATTAAATCTGGTTTTTTATCAAAACCAGAACTTATGGTTTTACCCAAATAATTTCCTTAATACCCAAAATTACCCTTACCCGCCTTCTCCCTCATCAACATTCCCATACTACCCTGTGGTTCAAGCCACAAGTCCCATTCAGAATTTACACTCTGATAATCCCCCAAATGTCCCCACTACATTAAACGTAGTTACCCGATCTGCATCAAACTGAGATTCTAATCAAACAAATCTCAATGAACAGATCCTTCTTTCCCCTACCAATCAAACTTCCCAACCCATGATTCCCAATCTCCAAAAGATCTCGAATCCAAATTCCCCATTACTTGATCCTAATGATCAAACAGAATTTTCAATTCAAGATCCTGTCCCCAAAACAGAAATTGAACTTCCAAAAAATTTAAAAACAATGCAGGGAACTGATCCTCATTGGAAAAATGTCATATCATTATTAAATTATAACGAAGTAAAAAAAGATAAAAATAAATTTTGAAAATTAAATAGGTCTATTAAACTATATTTTCTTGACGAAAATAATGTATTAAAAAAATTACCTAACCCAACCTCATCCTACGACGAAGCGGTTACTGTAATCCCTGAAAAATTAATTCCAACAATTCTAAAAAAATTGCATGATGATCCTTTGCATGGAGGTCATTTTGGAATTAAAAAGACCAAAAATAAGGTGAAAAATTTCTTTTTCTTTAAAAATTTGACACAAAATGTAACGGAGTATGTTCTCTCATGTCACAAATGTCAAATGATGCAAAACTCACCGCCAGAGATTGGTCATCTCAAACATATTACTATTGAAAATCCAAAACCGTTTTCTCATTTAGAAATAGATTTTATTGGAATATTCAATACGGACTACGAACACTCGTACGTGCTCGTAGGTGTTGATAAAAGTACCAACTTTTGTGCAATACGACCGACAAAAAATCCAAATGCTCATTGTGTAATCGAGTATTTGAAGTTTATTTGTCATACATATGGCCCTCCCACAAAAATCTTGTGTGATAACGGAGGTCATTTTGCGAATGAATCCGTTTGAAATTTTTGCAAAGAAAATAATATTATGTTGGTCTATTCATCTTTCTACTCCCCACAATCACAGGGATTAATAGAAAAAATTAAGAAATCACTTTCCAAATACAAACATTCAAATGAATCCGAGTGGATTGACACTATAAACAAAATTATTTTTGCTTATAATACAAGTCCAATCGATCATTTAAACAAAAAATCTCCATTTTATTTACTTCATGGATATAACCCAAAAATAAATTTATCTGAAATTCCTGAAGAATCAAATAATACAAAGACTCGTGAAGAAGAGATTGAAACACTTCTTCAAACGAGAGAAAAAACGCAGATCCTAGCAAAAAAAGCATCAGAAAAGAATGCGAAACATTACAATGCTCACCATAAGATCATTGACTTTAAGCCTAATGACCTAGTATTGTTACGACAATCAAAGAACTTTGCAAAAAATAAAATAAAATACACCGGACCACATAAGATTAACAAGAAGGTCACAACCTAAATTACGTTATTCGCATTAAAAATGATGACATAACTGCTTACGAAGAAACAGTTCATGTACGACGATTAATCCCGTACAAGTCTCACGAAAATATTCGCAAAGAAAAAAATAAAAATCAGAATGATGAAAATACTGAATCCCCATCACGACCCAAATTGTGCCTAAACCGAGGGGTCACCCTTGTAAAAAAAATGTAGAATGTGTGTAGAGTCTACTACCCGTCCTCGCCTTAGCCTTAAGTTTTATTTAGATTAAGTTCACTCTCCCTATAAAACATAAGTTTTATTATTTTTGAAAATTAACTGTCCCTAGATGATTTTTGTAAAAAAATCATCAATAGGTTGGCAAAAATAATAATAAAAATTATAATATTAAAAAAATCTGTAAGAAGCTCCAAACAAAAATTTTATTATTTCTTTGTAAAAACTGACTTCTTGCAAATTTTTATTGTAAATAAAAACCTGCTCTTAAAGCTGAGCGAAATAATAAAATTCAAACTTTTTGAAACTATTAAACGATAAAATTATGCGACATAATTAAACAAAATTCTGTATAAAAACTCACCATTTAATCCCAAGTGTCTGCATATCCAGCAAGAAATTCTCCCAAATTATCTCCGCTCATACTTGATTCTGAGTCCATGGACATCGGTGAATTTGCCACTGTGACCGCAGTCGGATCCACAGTTGATGTAGACTCATCAGAACTCAAGGCACCAGTGATGGATGGCGTATCCTGCGTAAATGTATATACCATTGGATTTGTCATCAGCCATCCACTTCAGATTGGAAGGGCAAAACTCCGTTCCAATGCGTCGTAATGTTGAACGAATTGGAAACCAGCCTCCAAATATGTGACAATGAGTCGAGGATGATAATACGCATTTAAAAATTGAACAAATTTTATCCCTGCCTCCCCCTGGATAAAATTGCTCACGTAGTGTTATCAGTGTGGACATATTCCAAGTTTACGTTTTCGTTGCTTTGTTGTGATATGCAGAGCAACCCTACCGTAATACCTGCAAGTATGCCAACATTGTGGTGAATACGTAAGCAAAGTTCTCCTTTAAAAATTAACCTAATTCCCATTACCCCAAATTCGATACTTAATCCTTGCGGGTAAAAAACATGTAAGTTGAATAGGAACTTTTGGAAAAATTCCTCTGATTTGGGACAGCAAGTAAATCAAATACTATGCTGCCATGTACGGAAATCCTCGTGGATCTCTTCGTCTGGAACCCAATGAGACTGGAATTCCCGATCAAAAGATTATTTATTCAAGCTTCGCGATCCATGAGATAACAACGAATATAAACGGTGTAATGAAAAATAAAACCTTGCTTCACAAGGACAATGTTGAAAAGGCTTTACACTATCAAAAAACACTTCACTTGGAAGCCAAGTTTCATTTGCTTCTACCACTCCGGTTGAAACAAAAACTCGCTCATCCATGAAACAAAAAGATGACGCCATGTTAAAAATTTTTTTTCTTACCGAACCTTCCAAATATAACTTAAACAAAATTTGCTCTTAAAGAAAAAACTTGAACGAACAAAACCTTTCGAAATTATAATACGAACTAAATTATAAGTCCGAAAAAACAGAACAACCTAAATGTACCAATCTTATAATTATGCTTAACGTTGCTATAATTTTTTTTATTAGAGTAATCAAAATTTACTTGATATAGTGAGAAATAAGTGAGACTTTGCTTCTTCTCTTTCTGTTTCAGTAAAAAAATGTTTGTTCAAATAATCGCTGTCATGTACGTATATCTAATTTACAAAAATTCAGCACAATGAACGTCGTCCGACACAAATCGGATTACCACGGGGTCCACAGGTGCTTATTTCCACGAAATCAACAATATTTACGTATATGCAAAATCAGCTCCAATATTGTACTCATTAGAATTAGATTTACATGAGTCAGCAGATAAAATCCTATCTACTAACTTCAAGCAAGCACTTTGTAATGCTACCGAATGGAAAAACTGCAAATATGCAGAAATGGCCTTAAGATTAAAATATTCCATAAAAAATTTAAAGAATCAAAATTTGGCACTCATCCAAGATTTTTATTCTACCCTGTCAGCAATTTGAAACAAACGAAGCGTCTTTACTCCAATTAGATCCTTCTTTGGAGATGCGCTACGATTTTGTTGTCGAGTGCTTAATTTCCGCAATGGAAGAAATTTCCTAGCAAAATGAAATTTCATTAAAACATGAATACAACATAATAAAAAACCAATTACTCTCGGAACATGCATCTTTAGTAAATACCTCTACAAATTTATATAACTTTATTGATCATACAAATCGCTTTATGAAAAATTTCGTTGCCCATATAAACTCTTTCATGGAAAATTCATTGGAAGAGCATGAATTATTGATATCTTTAAATTATTTACAAGGTTTCTATGACAGTTACCTGGTGAATACCTTTAGGTTATCAAACATCCTAATATCTTGCAAGTCCCATATGATTCCGTCATCGATAATCCCTAAGACTATCCTTGAACAGGACATTTCGCGACTACATACAAAATTAAAAGACCTAGACTTAGATCTAGCCATCCCACTGCAGAAATTCAAAATTATTACCATGCAGAACTTGTAAACTGTAATTTTTATAAAAATACTCTCGAATTAGAAATTAAAGTACCATTAAAAAATTTTAATACAAAATATGAAATTATTGATTTCATACCACTCACGTTCAAAAGTCATACAAATGAACTGTGTAGTTGGGATCAAGAGCCCTCTCTAATCATTCATGAAATCAGATCAAATACTGTCAGATACATTTCTGGAACTAATCTCCAATACTGTAACTCCGACAAACCTTTATGTTATCTCCCTTCAAATCGTGGAAGTGATAAACTATCGTCGTGTGCGAAAAATTTATTCTTTCAAGATTTAAACCAAAATTTACTGCAATCTTGTTCATTTAAGTGCACAGTTAACAATAACCAAACACTTGTACACCCCATTAGACATACTAAGTTCGCCGTAATAAATTTTAATACCCTAATTGCAACAAATTCAATAACAAAAAAATCCGAACAATTAAAAATAAATAATGACTCCCCTAGCACATTTATCCTAGATGTACCTTGTCATATTCAGATCAAAAATATTGATAAAAATAATAAAAACAATATTATCATACCGACTGAAATACCTTGCCTCTCCAAATCCCTCAAAGAGACAATAAAAATTGAAAATCATCTCCCTCTCCTGTGGACTTACTTCTCAGAAGCCACAGAACCTTTTGATTTAGCGGTAGATCTCGCAACATCAAAGGTATATAATCCAAAATGGAAATAATTTGTCCCCCATTCTATTCCCACTAATAAACTCGAAAATAAAATTAAAAATATTGAATTAAAAATCCCTAATTTTGAAAATAATAATAACATTAATATGGTTAATATAATCTACCTATCCTGGTTACTTATCTTAACTATAATTATAATTGGAATAAGTAAATATTTGTACTCAAATCCCTATTGAAATAATACTAAAATGTATATTGCTAAAACTACAACATTGTAAAAAAATAATGCAAAAAAACGCAGATATGTTAAATATAATAAAAAAAAAACATTAGGAACCTAAGAATTTTATGTATTAGTTTGTAAATTAAATTTTAGATCCTAAGTTTTAAATTGCATTTTATGCCATATATTTTTATGTATTTACTTACTCATATATATAAATGTAACTGTTAATTATAAATTTTTTTCCCCTTAAACTAGCTGAGAAAAAAAATTTTTTTTTCTCCTTTTTTTTTCTTCCCCCTGGAGAATTGTGTAACGGATATGTTCGTCGTATTTTAATATAGATGCACATATTTCGTTCACAGAAAAATACGTATTTCTTACTAAGCAAATTCTTTCCCTAATATGTACAGTTAACTGGCGAAAGTACCATTACTTCCTGCCAGCAACTACTACACGTTTTCTAACGGAATATTCGAGTACCTGAATATTCTGGTACCCGAATATTCTCGAAATAATTAAATACCTAAATCAGCAAATCCCTACTTTACACACAACACCATAGAAAACCATATACCTTGACAGGTATATAAACTCTGGTTTTCATTAAAATTATTGTATTGTATTGTAATCTTTGACACTGTTTACTAGTATATTATAATATTCTAGTTAATATTATAATATATCGAAGGAAGTGTAATCGCCCCAAAAGAGGTTAGTTTCCAGTGCTGAACCACCTCTTTTGGCCGTTACAGTACGATAATTAAATTCTTATAATTTTTTCTCAGTTTAAACAAACTGAGGTTAATATTTTTGTTAAAAAAGAACAGGAATTAGTTTCTGAAAAAAGTATCCGTTTTGGCAGAATTACAACCACTGTTCCCCAGTACTGATTTGATAAGCAACAGTAAGACCAAAACCAGGACTATAGGTACATTCTCTCAGTCGGTTTTGATCTCATTCTGGCATAAATAATATTATTCTAGAGTTTGCAATTGGTCGTGGTTTTAAACAATGAAGTCTTGGTTTTAGTTACAGTTCAAAGACGTTAGAGAACAGTGTAGGCTATATTTTTTTCAAACTGTGCAATATCCATCAAAAGTAATGCTGCAAAACAGCATAATTAGGCTACCTGCATGGAACTACCTACTTTTATCGATGGATTTTCAGCGTGTGAGTACCAATACCGCTCTTTCTGCACGCCATTGTAAATGACATCTTCCATTCATAAAATAATAAAATCATTCAAAGTAATAGCCTTCGAAAAATTTTCATAATCATTTTCAATCCAGCCCGCCTGTCACAAATGATCGTTGTTTCCAAATCAACCATTTAATACCAAGCTATTAGAAAATGAAGGTTATGCAAAAATATGTGAATTATTTAGACAGATCTGAGAGAGAACTGTTCCTATTGAAAATTTCCTGACTATCTGTAATGATTTCTCCTCACATAATTCACATCGATATATCGCTACACCTCTTATAATCGTAGCCATAAACCTTATTTCATGCAATGTCACACCGTATTTCATCATCCAGATTACCAGACATTCCAAACCATCTATTTCGCTCATTCGATGATCTTATACAACATCCTCCATCTCTTTCTAATCAACCCGAGAACAGTGCAGTTCTAATAAATTAGTTAAGTACAAACTTTCTCAGGCATCATCATAACATCTTATTTTCACTCATTTTGTTCGGACCGCGTCAGTCCTAATAACTTTGTATTAATCGGTGCCACAATTCGATCATGGACTTCGTGGATTTTCTAAACCATATAGAGATCACTCCTATTGAAACTATGAGAGGTTAAGAAATTCGATAGCTGAGCCCACTCTGTGCTACTAAATTATTTTTATAATTGTTAGTTAGAAACCAAATATACAAGTAGGTACAGTAATTTTATTCAAGTTTTCTATTAAGTCGCTCGAAATTTATTAATCAACCAAATTTCCATCATACTATCAAAAGTAGGTAGTTTTATGCTGATAATGTTATTCTATATCTGACAAACGTAACAGTATCGCAGCACAAAGGACCTAAGCTGTTTCCGAATGAAACTTAAATCAGTCGTGAGGATGGAAAACACAAAAAAATCATCAAAAATATACCTACATTGTTTTTGTTAGAAAATGTATTAATTTTACCATCGATAGGGTTAATTATGCGAATGTAAATCGACAATACAACGTTGATTTAAACACAAATCAGGCCTACTGTCTACGAAGTCAGTATTGGCCTGTTCTAAGCAACAGTAACAGTAAAGGTAACCTAAATATATTGTGGGAAAAAATGTTTCCTCTCCAACCACCCCCCCCCCCGAAAAAAAAGTTCAACGAGTTCGTACTGATCCACATAAAATTCATTAACTGGGGTTGCCAGACTTTTCACCGGACGAAATTCGTAATTACGTATATTAATTAATTATTTTTGATTAAATCTTTATAAATTCCCTACATGACACAGCTGCGCCGAACGTAAGCTCATTATTAGGTCTAAAAACATGTGGTTTTCGTCGCCGAATATTTCCCCTCGTTTTACAGAAATTACTGGCACTTGTTTCCCAAGTCAGCAGCGTCATTTGTCACAGAAAGAGAGTGAAAAACTGAGAGAAACAAAAAATATCAAAACAACTTCCAGTCACGTAAATAAATATAATAATAAATTAAATTAAAATGAAAAACAACGAAAATCCATGTTTTTTATTTTGTTTTCCACTTTTTCTTTTTTTTTGTATCTTTTCTTTTTCTCTTTCTCCCTCTTTAGCTCTCTCCCGCTCTCTCACTCACTCTTTTTCTCTTTCTCTATCATTCTTAATCTTTTTTTCTAGGTAATTCATCCGGGTAAATAAACTTATGGCGAAAAAAAAACAAAAAAAACTTGTAACTCTAATTAACAAATTATATGAATTTAACTAAATCTCCAGGGTCCGTGAATAATTAACGTTTCGTAGAGATAGAACGCAGATGGAAATTTCGTTGTTCCAACAAATTTCAATGGACCTTAAATTTATTAGTGGCTTTTTTCCTTTTTTTTTTGTAGGTACGCTTTTCATTCTTTTGTTAATTGGCAAAAATTACAATGCAAAGGTACCGAGGTAAACCGCATATTGTGACCAAATGAGACTAATATATATATATATATATATATATATATATATATATAACCACAAACGGTAGGTAAACCACAGAAATATTCAGACCACAATATTTTTTTTCAGTTTTTTTTTTTTTTTTTTTTTTTTCGCCCATTTTTAGAAGTACATAAAAAAAAAGAAGAAAAGTTGGCGGCTGCGGTGGAAGCCATTTCATTTGGTATAGGTACCCTTTCATTTTTCAAATTTATTACAGTCATAGTCTACTCATCAGGCGCACACTGATTGCGGCCATTTATTGACGGCGAACGAAATTTTACTTTGGAAATAAAATTATGATCGTGTATTATTATAGTTAGGGATGGGCATGACTGCGTGCAATAATCTACCGCGGTACGGATACGTAATAATTTATTTTAATGCGAATCTGCAAAATTTGTGTCGTCTAATTTGTTGGAACGAAGCGATGTATTTCCGGTATTGGGGATTGAAACGTATCAGTTTTCTCGTCCACCGCCGCACCTTCACCCTTCTACCCTTACGTTTGGCCAAATTTCATCACCGATGAGCGATGACGCTTTTGTGCAGAATTTCCTATATTATGCTATTATTTATGTCGTAAATTATACGTAGAAATCGTGTTATTATAATATTCTAATCGAATATAACCGACGAGGGTAATTCATTCGATGCGATCGAGTGCATGCGGTTTTATTAGCAATTCGATACCCATAGTAGGATGGTGCAGATAGCCGAAGGGCTACGCACCGTCACAAAAGTTACAAAGAACTGAGAACGGGTGTGTCGAAATTCAGTTCCAGATAAGTTGGCGTTAGGAATATTGTTTGCGGAGGGGGTTGCAATTAACTGTAACTTACTTTCAAAGTGAATGAAAATCAACGTAGGACGATGGTGCACATTAATCGTCAAGTATTCGGGTAAAATTTCCGTTAAATTTTGTGGGTAGACCAGCTTGACCAGTTATCGTCGTTGATGAATGAATTATAACTGTCAAAACGACATTGTGCTGACCTAGGTACGTATAAGATTTAGGACAAGATATTGAAATTTGGAAAGTCGCAGCCTTAGCGTTAAGTTTTTTATCAGCTTCTTCTTTTTATTATTATAAGCTTTTATTCACTTGTAACGGCCGAAAGAGGTTGTTAAGTACTGGAAAATGAACCTCTTTTGGTGTATTTACACTTTCTTCAAGTTATGACAATATATTTGCAAAAATATTATTATTACTCGAGAATTAATTTAAATTATTAAGTTTATTATCCACAGCTATTGTGGACCTTGACTTTCGGAGGGACTTTAAATAAAATTTCAAATACAAAATATGATTTATCAGTCTATTAAAATAATAATTTGTACACACAATAGTACAATGTTCAAGTCAACTTGATTAATCACAGTATGAAGACTGAGAAAATATAAAATTACTGTACTAAGACTGAGTGAATGTGAAGTTACGGTACAATTATTTTAGTGCAAACAAGAGTTTATATACCCTGTCAGGGTATACGTTTTTATGTGGTATTAGGTATGAAGTAGGGATTTGTTGATCAGAGGGATTTATTTATTTGAGAATATTTGAGGGACCAGTACACTGAGGTCATCGAATATCCAGCTAAAAAACATGTTGTGAGTGCTGGCAGAAAGTAATGGTACTTTTGTCAGTTAACTGTTCAATTAAAAGGGACAAATGTACAGAATAAAAATATTTTTTATTTGTGTAGATGAATATGTACCTCAATACAATAATATGACCAACATATTCCTTATGCTACTCAGTACTGCAATATTATAATATACCAATACGGCAGCCAACCTTTCGCAATGAAATAATATTAATTTCGCATAGAGCTAAAGCCAAAAATAAATAAATGAAATCCATAAAAGCTTATCTTTTGAAAACTGGTTTTTAACATAAACTTATTAAAACTTAAATTCATAATATACAGCTTAGGGTAAAATTGTAAATAGTAGGTAGATATAATGATGAATTTTACATGACATTTATATATAGGTATATTGTTCTACACGATAAATAATACTAAAAAAAAAAGACGAGTGGTGGTACAACAATGAAAATTCACACGTGTTATTTAGATCATTTTAATTGATCTGACCCGAAGTACCCAAAATTTTGCCTTTGTGCTGGATTTAATTTCCCAGCTAGATCAGTATTTTCCAATTATTTCAAAAACAGTGATCAATAGTGCAAAAATATCTCAGTATAAAAATATTCTGTATGCAATTTCCTATAGAATGATGCTAAATATGATGTAATTCCTTCCATATGAGCTCATAGGGAGGTGCTCAATGTAAAACCCATCTTTCAAAAGCTCTTTTTTTTACAATCATCTCAAAATTCAAGTCGAATACTGCTAAAATACGTCAGCGAAAAATTATTCTACTTTAAATTTCCCATAGTATACAGTAATTATATTAAAAAACCACATCGACCACTTTTAGGGGCTACTTTGAGAGATGCTGAATACCCTTGGTGGTCACGAAATTGTTGATTCAAGTCAAAATTGTAATTATTTGACTACCTTGAACGTGTGAAATATTATTTTGTTGAGGAAGGTTAGCTGCAGTATTGGTACATTTTAAAATCGCTATAGTAAGTAGAATAAAAGCTTATAATAAATGGGTGTTACTTCAACATCGTTGCTCCAACATCTCAGCACCTAACTCAGTGCACCAATAACATCCGGTATTATGGTATGCCAGGAGGGGTACACTTGACAATCCCCCTATAGTCCCTACAATATTATTCAGTCAACCTGTTTTAATGTAGTTGGTGCCTCAGCTAAAATCATCTTACACAGGATGGTAACTTAGACAGAATTAATTACCATCCTACCCCAATTTTCATAATGACATGTTAATTTCCAAGTGGCAATGGGGTAAGGTATGTGGAATCTTTAATATTATCTAGTTTTATGGTTTCTGCTGTGTTTTGTCCTTGACAATAGGAATAGCCATTTAATGTAGGGATATTTTAAACTAATCCCCTGACATGGTCAAAATTCGAGTCCACGGACACCAGGCAGACTATTCTGGATTGGGTGGTGGTAATTCTGTGGCCACCATCCAGTGTAGATGATACTACCAAAGTTCCTAGACAGTGACAATGGTATTAGAAAAATATTGTTTAGGTTTGCAGTTATTACGCAAAAAATTAGGTTATTGTCGGAGAGAACGCTGGCGGCTTCTTCGATGATGACGGGTACATCGCGGACGGTGTTGAATTCGATAAGATGTCGATTACAGTCTGCACAGTCGCAATAAGATCGATTTTTTTCTGTATAATTAGCATTACGTTTGGGCTGACTTATACGTGGCCCTTTATCAATCGCGATTCACCTACCCTAATTGGACGGACTACTGGATGCAGCAGGAGGACGCCGCGGATGTTCGGTGCAAATACGCCGATGACAAGACGATTAGCCGCTGGTTGGCTGCGCAGTTGGCTCTTTTTCTTATGGCTTTGTTCACGGTAGACGGTTGCAGTGGCTTATTTTGCGAGTATAACTTAAGGTATCTGAACGATACGACGCTTCCGAGCAACGTTCTCAAACCTTTCATCATACTGATTGGAGATGTGCTGGACGTGAACGTGCTACCATTCGTGGCAAAAGTGGTGCCCGACCTCGTAGCCGGACTACCTTTGGTCAATGTCACCACTCAATGGAATTTGGCTCTATCCGCCTCCATTGCAGCGCCCAAATTCATGTTACACGATTCTACGCGCACCCAAAAGTCCGTCGTCAAGTCTGTCGAACACAAAAATCTGTAACTGCAGATACATTTGTTTTTGAGTATGACGGCTGCGGACGATCGCTGGACAAACTTGACCCTCTTCTATCCGGAATCCGATTTAGTAAAAAATAAGATATTGTTCATTAATGGAAAACCAGTTTACGTTCATAAAACTCCGTTTCATTAAAGGTCTCGCCATAAAATCTTCGCTATTCACGCCGATTTGGGAAACGACACGTTTATTTTACCCTATTATGTGACATGTTTGGACGCGAGTGTCACGTGTTCGAGCACGTTGCAAGTAATGAATGCTGAATTTGCAAATGCTCTTTTCTCACTTCTCGATCCGGGCGTGTTTAAATTAACGGGTCTCGATGACGAACCATTTGGCTACTTAACGGTGCCTTATGGCGAAAGAAAAATTTATATTCGACAAACCAGATCCGACGGCCATGTTTATTTTAAAAATAAAACGTATATCCGAGTAGATATTCTGAACAAGAAGGGGAAGACTGTGTGGAGTCTATATTCTTTACTCACATAGTAGAAAATAAAAATTTGTCATATTATAAACATGGTACGTTGAGTTCCGTCATCAATGGTTAAAATTCAACTCCCTAAAAATTTCCCCATGTTCTCCTATGTTTAGCAATGTTCAGTATATAAAATTACAGAAAATAAAATGTAATAGACGGAATTCAACGATGAATATTGAACAAGAATAATGACGTGGAGGCAATCTTGTTTTATAAGATAAGGGATATGTGGTGTGGCGAGAATTGACATATCAGATCGCTCGCGCTCCGTTTTTACACAACCAAGTGATCGGCACGTTTTTTCGTTCACGTTTCCGAAGCAATAATAAAGTAGTACAATGGTAATTAAAAGTGCTTTTTAATTCAAAGAATCGTTTTTCTTCTCGTTCTTATTAACATCGCTTATTATAATCGCGTTACGGAACCAGGATTATAAAACGGCAAGACATCTTTTGTTAGTAACTCCGATTCATCATGGAAACCAGAATTACTCAACTGACGGATCTTCAACATCAAAGATAAAGATTTTCAAACACTTGGTTATAACAACCGGTAACTATGATGTTCAAATCAATCGATAATCAAAATGTAAAAAAGATCGTTCTCTTGAATTAAGGTCCTTTGACAATAAATTATGGGGAGTTGTGTGAGGTACCATGAGGCAAGACCCCATGGTTTTAAGTAGTATGTAGGCTAGCTCGTTTCACGCCGTTTCCCCTTTCTGATCTAGGATATCAGTATTTCTTGCGATCTGTGATCTTGGGCTTTCTCTTCAAAATCTTAACCTTTTTATCATTTCTAGTTTTAAACCAATTCTACAAACATGTGACTGTCATTTTGGGATGTCACAACTGTAGTTGAACACGTAATCAATGGCACAGGCATGAAAGTTGACGTTGAAGCTCACAATTTTGAACCGAATTATACGTTGGAAATTTTTGCTGCCGAACCGAATTGGGTGGTTTACAATGATGAAGAAAATCTGAATACATTGTGGTCAAACAAATTTCTCATAACTAATGTCGGATTAAAAATCAAAGGTCGCGTTGATGACTCGCAGAAGTTAATAAAAAAATATTATGACTCATTGAAGAACGACGTAGCCTATCGCCCCCGATTGTCGACGCTATCAATAACGAATGTGTTTTTGAAACATTTACAAAGAGCCATTAATTAGCACGTCGGCAGTAGGTAGTGCCAGCACTTGTCCGGCAAACCTATGATTTCTGTTTGATTTGTCGATGTGTAAACATCTGAGCACTTGGTCGACGGTAGAGGCTGAATGAGAATTACGTTTGACAGATTCGTGTTAACTGTAACTTTCATTTATGTGTGTTACACGATGTGTTGGTGTGTGTAGTTGTGTGCGTGCAAAATGTGTTGCGCACGCATACATATCCACAGTATCATTATATTTACACATAAATCCTTCATGAGTATGCCCTAGCAGAACTTGCGCCTTTTTTTTTTCTTTAATATTAATAACTTCATTGTTTTAGAAAAATGTGAATTTTTTGTTCAGATATACTTAATTTTTTTTTAATAGTAATATTAAGTAGGCACGCATACGTACCGATTTTAGGTGTTTGCCAGTAAGATGATAAAACTCAGTTTCTACCAATTATTTTTGCCTTCATTAATGTTTCAAAAGGTCTTTACAGTTACTCACTTTTGGTATTCCCGTATCAAAAGATAATGAATTTTCATCACCAGATAATTTCTTCTACCAATTGAGATGATATTGGAGGGCTTGCTCTTACGTCCTGACGTAATCGATCGATATAGTTGTTACTAAATTATTAAATTTAAATTTGTTACGTGTAGAATTCGAGCTTAATAATATTACGTTTGCGCTTTCATATGTATATCTGCAATATGTCATGTTCACGTAGCACTTGTCTTTTAATACTTCAAAACGTAATTTGTTTTGCTATTTTTTGGAATATTCGTGGCAACTGATATTACTACATTAAACTCGTATTGATAATTCTTGTAATTAGATTGGTAATCAAGTATGTAATTTGTATCTTGGTTAATACACGTTGATACCTATTTCTTTTTGTAATTAGGTGTTTATTCAATATCGTGATGCATTGCTAAATTAAATTATGATCTGAGGTTTCACCAGTGATAGAGGAGTGAAATTTTGTCTCTATCGTGATATTACTGGTGTTAAAAATTGAATTCTTCTGAGAATGGTATGTATGGAGACTATACATCTCGTACACACGTCATTCCTTATCAGGCATATTATATTCAACAGTATATAATATACACTGTTTGTTCGTATACTCTTACTTGCACACACAAGCAAGTAAGATGCAATGTTCGGCCGATGACAAAATGATAGATAAAGATCTCTGTAATGTCTCGGACCAGTACACGAACGCATTATGTCATTTCTTATTAGTTGCTTTAGCAATGAATAAGAAATTACTTGATTTCTACAACACACATACATATGTATATGTACATATGTGTGTCTGTGTGCGTGTGCCAAATCCTGTATATAAACTCTCTAAACCTGCTGCAAAATTGTCAGTGTTTGCCTAGGATTTGGCTCTCCCATACCTATGGTATGAAGTGGCAGAACACGCAATTAATTCTGTAAAATTTAACTTCTGGTGAGAATACTTCCTCATGACAAGGTATTCCACAGTATGTCTTGATTTTGATGTCTAATTCTCCTAGCGATCTTTTGTGGTGCCAACATGGACTCTGTTAACATTATTTCTAATGTGATTTTAGCGTAATTTTATTGGTAAGTTGAAGCAGTTTAAGATTTTGTGCTATCCTGGGCCGTACCTAGCTTTTTTGTCTCCCTATGCGAACAAACTTTCTGATGCCCTCCCATTACCTAAATCAGAATGATATTCTTTGTCGTCCTACAGACAATTATCGGCCAATGACAATGTATTATATTAAGGGTTTTTTTTTTTTTTTTGGTTAGTATGGCGTCCTTGCACTCTGCCACCCTGTGCAAATGCACAGATCGCACGTACCTAGTTACGGCTCTAGTGCTATCACTAGGTTCAATGTTGCTATGGTAGATGTGCACCTCTCATGGCGTGCCATAACCAGTAAAATAATTATTTTTTCAGTGATATACCAAATTTTAATGTACATAGTGCCGATCGAACCTATTTAGTGTTAACCAATTCCAAAACTTGTTAATTTATGTGAAAAAAAAATCACATTTATGAGAAATTTCAAAAAAACTTGGATTGCTGACACATCTGGCCTACCACCCTAAATCACAACCCTTAAATTTGCGATCTTTTCCCCTTCAAAATTTTTCGATTTACATTTTTATTTGAGAATTCGTTATTTTAAATAACTTCGTATGTTAAAATTTACTCAGACATCAGATCATAGTAGAAACTTGTTCTTTCTTCATTTCATGTTTTTTCCACTTTATTACCAAATTAGTACATTGGCTTCGTTCATTCTCTTCATCTTTTCTTAGATCTTCATTTCTGTCTTATCTCATTCACTTCTAATCATGTCATTTGGCTGTTACCGCTGCTTCATCTCTACTCATATTCTGTCAAATTTCACATTTTTTCACTCTTCACTTCACCCTTCTTCGCTGGTATCAGTTCTTCTCTCTTTACAATGGTTATTAATCCTTTTTTTATCTTCCTATTTTTATCTTCCTAATTTCTCACGTCATCTTTATGATCGATGTATTGGGTTTTTACTTTCTTTCTTTTTCTTTTATAATGAAATCAATAATTGTGGAAAATTTTAATTTTCCATCTCCTATTTTATCTCACTCTTTTTGTAGACGAGCAGTCTTCTTTTCTCACTTAAATATTCTCTTAATACTAATAACTGCTTATCACTGCTTTACTAGCTCTCATTTGCCTAGGGTGTTTTTATATTTTCAAGTATAACTTTTTTTAAATTTATATTTTTACTGAATACAAGGCTCTGATTTTTACAATGTACTGAGTTTTTCCAATTGGCATTGGCCATTTGGTGGTGTTATCCCTGGCATTAAATTGATATTCATCCAGCAGGTATGTATCTAGGATTAAATGTTTAGCCCAGAAGTAAATAGTTTCTGTTTTCACCAGGCATGGTTTAAATTTTGAGTCCAATGGATGCCTGGCTGGCTATTCGGGTTAGGCAGTACCTAATATTTTTTAGTATTGCTGTCCAGTGAGGATAATTTCTCCCAAGTTTGTAGACAGGGTGAGTGTTGACTTGAAATACAGTAGATATTGCTATTGTGAATGGGTTTTACTGCCCCCATTCGCATACCACATTGCTTTGTTTTCGTAACAGTTTTAGAACAGGAAATAATTTGGTTTTCAGAAAAAGGGATTAAAAATTTTATCCATGAAGTAATACTCAGTTGTATGAAGTGGGGTCATTCGATGCAGGTTGTATCAAACATTGGTCTTTATTTTGTAATTTATTAGCAATTTATAAACTGACTACAATGGGTGAGGGCTCATTGGAATGTTTCAACCTTTACGCACAAACGTATGTGAAAATTTTTTCAATTAATTTTAATTATTCTATTCAAATAGTAAAATAAATTGAAAAAGAAGTAAAACAAATTTTTAAGAGTCAAAATATATCGAAAAAATTTTCAATATAAACTTCGAAATTTTACTTTTAGCTGAACTCTATCAACAAATACATCGTATCCTTCATTCATAACTAAAGCTACTGTCTAATTAATTTCTTCAAACTCAGTTACTAGGTTTAATAAAAATAATTATAATTTTTATACCCTGTGATGATTGTTATATAACCTCCGACGATGCAGATTCTTCTCTTCTCTTGATTAAATCCGTTTTGTAATAAGATTTAATTCATAAACTGTGATAGGTACGCTAATCAATTTTTTTAAATAAGATCTTTAAATTTATACTCCATTTGCCACTTCTAATGAAAAAGTTCAGGCTTCCAGTATATCTGTCACAGTCAATTTCCAAAATCACCCTTTATCAAAAATCCCTTGGCATTTACTTTTTTTCGGTCAAATGCCGTAATGACATTATAGCTTTTGACTTGATGAAATTAAGCATTATATATAATTCTCATCTCTCTGCGGAATTTTCTGGAATTATATTATAATTTAGCAAAGTTTTCATCAATATTACATATTCGTTAATCAAAATTAATAAACCATTAAATATTTGTGGTTAAATTAATTCAAACGTACTTATCATTAATAAAATAATATAATATTGAAAAATTTCAGTCATTTCAAGCATTTTTTTTTTTTTTTAATTACAATAAATTCTTATGTATAGTGTACAATGCTTGAAATGACTGAAATTTTTCCATATTATATTTATATAATTAATATGTAAGAAATAACTTGACTACTCGTATTTGATGGTTTATTGATTTTGACTAATGATTAATATTTGTAAAACGTGGCCAAATTCAATAATTATAGAAAATTCCCTAGAGTAATGCGCATTATATATAATGCCTAATTTCATTAAGTCAAAAGTTATAATGTGGATTCATTATATGTAGCATTTGACAGCAAACAGGTAAATGCCTATGCATTTATAAAAAAAGCTGATTCAAGCATTTGACAACGACGTCACTATAATAAACGTAAAAGCCGTTAATTATTTCATGAAATTATTTCCCCGATATTGTCCCGCCAATTATTCCCTCGATGAACATGCACACTACCTTACTTAACAACACACAGACACGAAAAAAAAGTTTATTGTCTCCTTCCATACAACAAATTCTACAGTGTTACTAGAAATTCAGTGCTTGTATATAATATAACAAATGCTTAATTATATATCTTGATCTTAAGGAGCTGCCCTTCCCACCCTCAATATTCACAACAATACGATTTCTGCTAAGAAACAGACACTGCTGTTTTGTTAAATTGAGTTTTTTCATTCTGGAGCCCGTAGGGTGTCCAGTACCCCATAACCACTCTTATAATACATGCCTTTGATATTTGAATGTAGTATTTTTATTATAAGTAAGTAATTTTTTAACAAATGGTTGTTACTTGAGTATTGTTCTTGCACTTTACTTTTACACCTCAGCACCCAACGAATCAGTGGTATCTGGTATTTAAACTGAAAATAGCTTTTAATCATATTTTTCATTTCTCTTGTCAAATTTCGTGAATTAATGAAGTACCTGACTAATTTTAAATTAGTCATCAAATCACAACCAATAATTAAACCGGACGTAGGATATTTTTTATCAATTTTGAGTTCAATTTTAATTGATGATTGTTTCTTTCTTATCATACTGACGCTGATAGAATGAAATTGTGTGCAGACCAATTCAGACAGACACCATTGTAAATGGATTTATCAACTGTTGAAACGAAAATCGAGATGCCACCTACCTTTAGAAATAATAAAATTATGTGAATCAAGTACTTAAAATTGAAAGGTTATAGTTAGACTATAGTAAGTGTGGGGACAATACTCATATGAGGTAATAGGGGCTCGCACCCCTCGACGACAGTCGCCGCCCAAAGGCTGGCAATAATCGTCTTTATGACGTTAAACGAATTTACACTGGTGCGTTTGTATGTTTGTACCTGTACATACGTACAGGTAAGATACATTGCACGGGCTGAGATCAATTACCTGATAACGATCTCGGTGATGTCACGGCCCGGTACCAAACGCGCTGCGTTGTTTCTTATCACCTTGACAGAGGTAAGAAACGATGTAACGCCTGACATAATTACGTACATGTACGTATGCATGTGTGTCTGTGTGCGTGTGCCAAATTCTGTATATAAACTCTCAGAACTGGCTCAAAAATTGCCAGTGTTCGCTGAGGATTTGGCTCTCCCATACTTAACCGTATGAAGTGGCAGAACACGCAAAATACTGTTGAAGACCTTCTAGTGCGAATATCTCTCACGACAAGCTATTCCACAGTAAGTATGAAATTATTTTTTCCACTGACTACGTTTTTTTAGACTATATTTGTACCCCTCATTGTATACCACAATCTGTAAAATTATTTTTACTACTGTTACCATGTCTATCTGACTGTTAAATTTACCCTACCTCCCTGTAGTTGATTTAGTATTAAACAATTTAAAAACTGGCTAACATATGTAAAAAAATCGAATTTGTAAGAAATCTCAAAACACTGGGATGACTCAGTTTTTGTAACATTTTTTGATAAGAAATGATCGTAGGTACTATTTAAAGAAAGAGATTCCAAGTTAAGACCATAGGAACTCGGCTTAATGTAAGTGCTATAATACTTACCATTATCAATTTCACTTAATTTTATTCATTAATATTAATACATGGTTATTATACCCAATCAAACTGGAAATTATAATGTTTATAATACTTTTCAAATGCCCATTAAACGTTCCATTATCAGCAGAAATATTTATTGAAGTATAGGTATGCATTCTACTAGAAGTAAGTAATAAAAATAGTCGCGTCTGAGTTGTTCATAATTTTGTTATTTGTCAGGAACACCTTTTTCTTTCCACAAAATAGATTGTATATCGGTAACACAAACAAGGGTTTCTCTGTACGTTGTTGATGTATTTTTCATCAGGTTTTTCAAAAGTTTCTCAAGGGTTCTAATTGCTGACACACAAAAGACCCTGTAGATGCTTCAGTATTAAAGATAGGTAAAAAATGTAAATAACTTGTTTTGTTCCCTGTAAAATTTTGAGCTGGAATACTTATTCAAAAATTTTGTATCTTCAATTTTTTTTAAATTTTGTTCTCACAAACCTTGAAACATTGCATGGTCCATTTGCCTTCAAAATGAAGTTATGCAATTATGTGAGCATAACATTGCCTTCTTAGTGGTACTTGATTATATTGATATCTTAAGTTCCCAAGGCGTTTTGTTAGAGTCCCTCTATACGTAAGTAGGTACAACATTATTCAGCAGTTTATGAGGAAAAATATAAAGGGATAAATATGCACGACCACAGCCTGGGAAAAACGCTATGTCCTAATAAAGAATTATATAAATTTTTCATTCAGCTAACTGGAGTAATAATTAATATGGGTGTAGATGGCTTCGTCTTGACGGAGTTCATATGTTTGAAGTGGTCACATATGACTCCATCCCTTTAAAAAAAAACCAACAAAACTGACAAAAACCCGTTATTCTTAATTTATTTTATTATATGTGAATCCGTTGTTTCTCTTAATCTAGAGGGTATCCAGGCCCCCAGTATATCCACCTTATCCAATTCCATGTGTAATAAAAGCGTATAAAAATGTTCGATATTTTAAAAACTGAATAACCTTTCACTGATGATGATAGAAAATCCAGCCTAGAGAAACAAACAACATTTCTAAACCAATACACACATACAGACACACACACACACACAAGCACACACATACACATACATACAATCAAGCTATGAAACATGTGCAGTAACAAATATTGGACTTTGAAACGTTTTATCAACATTCTATCTTTGACGTGTTTTTGATCCAGTGTTGGACATCTCTTTAGCTGTACGTCTCTAATGATGCCACATTTCCACTTATATTTTGTAGTTAAGACTCACAGTCATTTTTATATCACAAGTATAGATAACTTACCAATCCAGTAGATATTATGACACGGTAAGTAGATAATAATGGAATAAGTCCATTACCCTATCCTTGACAGACTTCTCAATGTGTTATAAATGCTAAACTGAAAAACCACTTGTCACAAATTTTCCCTCACTTAGGCACTAAAGGTCAGTTTTTCAAAACCCAACTAACAAATTTAACAGTTAGCCAGCGCTAAAATCCTATTGAATTCTCAGCGTGATCTGCTAATTAAATTAACTGAGCTTTTAACTGAGGATGGAAAAACTGGTAAGTATACTAAATACCCTATTTTAAAATCACCAATTAAGTATCCAATAAGTTATCGTTAAAAAGAGAATAAAAAAAAGAATTAAACTTCACTTTACCGCGATGAACGGAGAGGAACTGTAATGGTGGAAGGGTTGTGTAAAAGGTGTTGGGTAAAAGCTGCTAATTGTCGTGTCTTCGCGCCGTATCTTAATATTCGTTTACGTATTTAGGAAAGCAAACCAGGTCGAATAATTTAGTTGATAAGATGCAGTTAATGAAAAATTAGCCAGTTAACAACAAAATTCGTGTAGTATAATTGAAGATGCACCACCACTAACTCCATCCTCAAAACCGTTCGAGATGGGCTCATTTCGAAAACGTTCATTAATCAAGTCATACGGAGCGATACCGAAAATTCCGCAGGGACATTATCATTTGGATCCAGCGGTGTGAGTATGTGCCTTCATTAAAATACGTTCACCTTGTTTCAAAATTTATCAGCATCCCTTATTCGCGATGCTTTTGATTTTTAGTTTTCACTTTCACCTTCGCATAATATGCCAAACCGACTATAGGGTATAGGCTATATTATATTTACCCAGTTTCACGTATACCTATGAAGTACCTGGCTCACCGAGCTTTGCTCGGATGCCAAAAAAGAAAAAATTTTGTTACTTTTAATCAGGCTGGAGAATATCAGCAATGTATTTATTAGGTTTATATCATTCGGTATTATCGTAATCGTATGTATCGAGAATTAAGATCGCAATATTTAACTCATACTTTATTCGTCATAAATTATAATAATCATACGCAGTTTAGGCCTCGCAAAATTCTCTAATAAAACCTTTCTTACTCGTTACTTTTAGGGTTAGTAAATTTTTAAAGGTTCGTTGTTATCACTTGCAGCTGGTGGATAGATTGAAATGCTCACATATCCGCTCAACGAATTTTCTCAAACTTGAGACCTATGTATATCATTTTTTTTGTACCCAAATACCTCTATACTGTAATTTTCAGCAACATCGTCAGTCCAGTTCTTCATAAGGCATTTGCGTGCACACATAAACATATACCCACATACAATTGTTGCTCGTATTATAGTGTAGGATTTGGACATCCTTCTTGATGGACGGTTATCTTTTAATATATAAGGTATTTTGGTAGAATGTGGTGTTATATTCAAGTTCTATGTCCATCTGTTCCACATGAAATCAATGCAAGTGGTATGTGTGGGTACTTGAATGAAATGAAGGAAAACTTCGTTTATTGTTTGACAAATGTAATATAGCCAAATAATTAAGTATGAAACTAATATGGATTAGAAATTTGGCAAAACATTAGAATATTTTTTACAGCAACAAAAGTATGTAATTTGAAAAATTTTTTTTGCAGTAGAGAATTTTCCCCACCCATTGGATAAATTGTAATACCTACATACTGAGGAAACTAACTGAGCTAAGTTTCATTGCCAGTCGATCTGATAGGCCCTTTAGTTCAAAGTTATCAATAAATATTGATAAAAGTGAATCTCATTCAGTTCAAACGGAAGGTTTCATTTCCATGATATATATCTAAATTAATTTGAATCGACAATCGAATCATTAAAAAAATTGTTTGATAATAAGGCGAGTTATATACAAATATTAGGTACCTATCGTAATATTGGAAGAGAAATTTTTATCAGAATCTATTCACAAAGTTGTGCAGCTAAAATCGTTTAATTTCTGGAAATTGAAGTTCCTTTCAAGAACTGGGTCATCAGACAGGTGCTTGCATTTAGAACAAAAATTGTTGAGAACTTACATCAATGTAAGTGTAGTCCAAATTGAACCCAGTTACCTAAAATATTTTCACTTATCGATCTCTCATTTCAAACCGTTACATTACGAAAACTGATGATCTGTAGCTAAGCAACTCACCAAAAATTTATAATTATGAATATCTACTTTTAGGGCCACGAAATTCGATTTTCTGTAAACATTCGAGTATTCAACTGATTTTTATAAAATTTTTTCTTTGATTTTCATTAGTATCTTCATAGCTAAGGGGTTAGGTGCTTGGCCTTGCAATCGAAAGTTTGCGAGTTCAAAACTGACCATCGACCGCCAGACTTTCGATTCAAAACGGCGGAGTATTCGGTTGTGCTCTATTTGTGCTCCAGTATATGATTAAAGAATATGAAGCTATGAATTTGCCACTGATGAGACCAGTATCACAAGATTCATAAAAGTGACCTCCCAGATGCGATTTTTGCAGAGTTAATTGATTATGTTATAATAGAGGAACATTTTATGAAAACCTAACTCTTCAAAACGTTTTTCCCAAAACAAAAATTTAGAAAACCTCGGCAACACCCTGTATACAAACTAAAACATTATGTAGGCCATCAGTTATCCGTGAAAATAGAGGAATTTATATTTTACACAAATACGTCCACAATATCTGATAGGTCACACCCTAAATTGAAATCCCAATAATAAATAAGAATTTAAAACTCTTATGAACATAAGAAATTTAATAAAATAAAATTTAAATAAACAGAAGAGGGCCAAAAAAATTAGTTAAATTATTAGTCCGGACTTTAAAAACTCAAATTTGATAAAGAAATATTTGGCGAGTCTTATGGGAAACGGCGTTTTGAAAATTTCGAATTACCTTCAAAAGAAATAGTTCTGATAAGAAAAAACCATTTGCTATGCCAAAAAAGACCAAGTTTGAAAAATATTTTCAACATACCAAAAAAATAATTATTCGTCATATTTTTCTGAAATTTCGACAAACCTTTAAAATAAAACACTCACAATGAAATTTATTGGGATATGGTGGGGTTTGACCTTTTTCCTCACTCCCTAAATTTCTGGGAACCTTTTTAAGATCTGTAGAGGGGCCAAACTAAAAATCTTAAACAAATTTGTATTTGACTTTCAGTTAAAATTCTTTTTCTGATTGTTGTAGGTCTTGCAACGAAAAAAAAAAAAAAATACGTATCTACCTTTTTCAATCTTAGTACAATCATATTTTACAGCCAAGTATTTGTGATCTTTTTAACCCAAATATTATGTTTGGAAAAATTAATCAGTAATATTGAATTATTTCTGACATGGAATTAATAAAATTTGAAAAGTTATTTTTATAATTTTGTCTATTAAATTTTTTTTTCCCGATTATTGTTGTTTTTTTGAAATAATTAAGAAAGATAAGTAAATATGCATATTGGCTAATCACTCCTTAAATTTTGGCATTTTTGAAATTTCAGGAACAATAATATTTAAATTCAACCAAGTGATTAATAATCTGAACAATAAAACAAAAATTTCTAATCTGCAAAACATATTGGAATAAAAATCCTCTTCTCATCCAAATAATATGAAGATGTCTTGTTATCTCTCTGAACTGAACCTGGTTTCAGTGATAAAGCAGTTCTTAGAATTGAAGTATATTCTCTAAAAATATGTGTTCTGTGATGTGCGAAAGTCTAAATAGAAGCGCGTACACAGTGGAAGCAAGATTCCAGAAAATGGATTAAGAAAAATATATTTTTATGACACAAACTTTATTTCACTGTGGGATGGATGAACCAAGAAAGGGAATCAAGCACTCATAACTTACTTCACACACCCTTCACTTCTATTAGGTTTAAAGAAATTACCACATTCTACAATTTATCATTATAATTAGAGATTCAATATGTACAACTTTAGGATATGGAACATATATAAACTAGGAAAACATGGACAAATGAAAGAAGAATGTGAGTATTTAAATTAGGAAAGACGAACCTTATGTACTTTACCAAATTTAAGACAGGCGCCACCTTGGACTGGAAAGTCTGACTATATCACCAAAGACGAATTTCAGGAATTTAAATCAGAAGAAAAAAGTTACTTCATATTAAAAGTGAGAGAATGAAATATTCACGAATAAAAAAGAAAAAAAAGAGGAAATCATGTTGAATACTTGATGTGAAAATTAAGAGTGCCGAAAGGTACTGACAAAAGTCGGGAGTTACGAAGACAAAAAGATGGTGGTTGAGATTTGGATTGCTTGCCAGCAATAAGCAGCTTCGTCTATAATTTTAGTGCAAGAAAAGAAGAAAAGAAAGGAAAAGAAATAGGAAAATAAATAGAAATAAGGCCTGCAGGATACAGTTCCTTGATCAGTTATCCGATATGAATTAGTGGTGCGATATATCAATATTTTTTCGAATCAGTATGCAAAGTATCGATATTTAATGCAAAATATTGTCATTTATCGGGTAAACTGGCGATTAATTTAGTCAAATATGGATATTTTCCTATATTTTTACGTATCTATAAGTAGGCTACCCAAAATATCAATATTTTCTCTCAAATATCGACACATATCGATACTTTTTGTACCTCTAGTACGAATAATTTAGTAAAATAAAATTTTTACGTAGAGTTTCAAAAAGTTTCATTCTATTTATTATGTGCTGTTAAATTCTTTTTCAAAACATGAAATGGTGAGTTACCTAAAGTGTCTTCAAATAGGTATCAGGTTTCCAGAATATAAAATAAAATGATCCATAAAATATGGTAATTTGGTGTAGGTATTAAAGCAAGGAGTCTATACAAAGTCCAGAACTTCGGCTTATCCGGCCAGAACAATTAGAAAGTCACCACTCGAACGCTCCCAAGCTGTAATATTAAACGTTTTCCTTCTGAATGAAATGTTTACAATGTTTTCCTTGTACCAACGCACTGCAGCAAAGCACAAATCGAATTTCGTGGTGACTCAATTCGTGTACACGCGTGTTTGGCGGTAAGCGATGGCCGCGTCAATTCAATAGAATAAATCACCACTTGGGCCCGAAATGCGGAAAAAGTTTAGACGAAATTAATCGTTTTACAGTCTTCTCTCAAAGCCAATAATTTCCTTCTTTTTTTTTTTTTGTTTTTTTGGAGAATTTGGCGTAGTTTTTCGCACATTAATGTATCCCCGTAAACCTCGGCCTCTGTATACGAATCTCTCATAAATGGTGAAAACGCTCCGTTAGCGATTGTTTCTCCATTTAGGACGATTTGCTCTCTTGTCTAAAATTTCGTTTCGTCTCACTCTTGTGCGACCATAATTCTACTTATATAAGTTTCAAACGGTGTGAATCCACCGTGGAGATTACGATCCGGCCGTCTATACCACATAATATAATGTGAAGAACGAATTTTTGTCGACAGTCGAAAAATGAAACCGTAAATTGGAATTAGAAAAAGAAAAATAGTTATACATATTATAAGGGGAAAAAAAAAAAAAAAAAACTATATAAAATGGAATCGGCTGAAATAACGAAGAGAAAAGTTTTCATTTTGTGTCAAATTCCACATTTAAAAGGGGAGGCCGTCGGCGACACGCTTCCAGATGGAGTTATTAAATCGTGTAGCTGTAGTAATGTATATAGACTAGATAGGACTAAAATCACGTTTGTTGAGTGAAAAATAAAAAAAATGTATCATTAATGGGTTCCATGCCCAAAAAGATAGAGAAAAGGTGGCACGTTGAGCTGGAAATGTGCGAACTTTTTGGGACGAATTGACAATTCGTTTCACCATAAAATCGTTTGTTGAAAAAAAAAAAAAATTTTTTTCCCTTCCTTTTCAATTATCGTGAAAGTTGAAGTAATTTCAACTTTATAACGATTTTGAAAGCGGATGCACGTAGTCGTGAAGCTACCTCCAATTCTAATTTTGTGGTCAGTTTGACAGCTCAGAAATGAAGTTAAGTATATGAAGTGTCTGAATATTTTTCGTAATATAAAATTTGGATTCGACTGAAATTACGAACTTAGTTTTTCGTATCACTGCGGTGAAATATTTTTCTTCAACGTAATTCAAACGTATAAAATCTACACTTTAGAAAAATAAACAACAATTTGAATGTTGAGAAGTTGTTCCTCTGTAAGTATACCTGAATTAATATTTTGTCCGCAACTTTAAGCGCAGCAATATAACATCGACAATTCAATAAACAATCCTGAATTTTTCTTGATGCGCGAAAAAAATTACAAAAAACTATCGATGATTATCGATATTCAGCGAACATATTGTGTATCGAAATTTCACTGTAACAGTTTTACAAATACGAAAAAGATGCTTCAGCTAACCTAAATAATTTACTTTTCTCCAGCAGTTTTTTTTGTTTTAAATTTTTCACGCAAACTATACTGAATCAATAGGCACCAAACTCGTCCTACATACGAACTACACGTAAACATTTTAGTCCCATCCTTTCCGTAATTTCCTCAAACTCCTAGGGAAGCTACTTCTCCAGCAATTTTTACTTTTCCAGTTATCTCGAAACTACTGAAAGGCATTAAACATCTATCAGACCTGGACCCATATGAAAAATTCCTGTCATAAAAATTTGACGCCATTTTTTTCATAATTTTATCACGACAATGAACACAAAATTTTCTCCAGTAATTTTTCCATTTCCAGTATTCTCAAAAACTACTGTATAAATAGACACAAAACTTCTATGAAACTTGAACATATATGTATATGTTGTGACGTCCAAAAACAAACATACATCCCGAGTATAGGGGTTTGATATCACGATTCGAAGTATATCAATGAGTCTCAATTAATCGTAGAGTCTAAGCCACAAGTCAGCTCAAACAGTTAGGCCACCAGCCTACCAGTGAAAGCTCCCAAGGCCTACGACCCATTATCACAGTTCACATTTTTATTACAGTAAAAAGGTTACTTACAGTTAGATGTAAAAATATCAGGTCGTGCAGGTATCACAGAATTGTATTGCCTTGTGGTCTTCGATGTCCTGTGAACCAACAGATTCCAACCAAGTGTATTCGTTGTTGGAATCAAAAATGGTGTAACGGACTTACAGTTTCTGCTAACGGTGTTCACATTCGTATAGTTTTGGTAAAAACAACTTGAAAAAAGGGTGACTTGATGTCAAAACAAAAGCTGTAGTATGTCGTGAATAATATTTCGTATTAACAATGAATAGATTTCATCACATATAAAACAAGACTGACTGTTCACAGTTCAACCAAATTTGCGAACAATCGAGAGAGATAAGGTGTTGGTTCACCGATGACCGAGATTTGAGAATATACACGTCACCACATTGTATAATAGTAATCGATTAACGTGTCTTCATTGTCTCATAGAATTGGAATTTATTTCCATGTTTAATCGATGTATTTCCATTGAGACTTACCAATAGTATAATCTTAATGTTTGTGAGCCATTTCCTATTGTAAAGTATAATAACAATCGTAATTTGGTGGTGACGTGAGGGGAAGGCTGTAGGTAATCAGATGTCACAATGTATAATAATGATGTATCAAGAAAATTATAGTCCATCCCTATCATAGTTTCCTCAAACTTCAGGAAGAATCACTCTTCGAGCTATTTATTATTTGTTTTCCAGTTTACTCCTAAACCTAACTATTTTCAGACTTGCACTTATATAAAAACTATCTTTCTAGACAATTTGAGACTTATATAAATTCTCTAGCTTTTCTGAAACTGTGAACACAATATTTCAGCTATACATAGCTACATAACTATGTAGGTGTACATAAACATAAAAAAATTAGGCCAAAATGGGAAAATTGAACCAATAATTATCTTATTCTCATGAAATAGATAATTTTCATCATCCCCACCCCAAACCCTTTTGTGAGGTCCATTTTAATACCTCGTTTACAAACAAATTGACTAAAAATAGGAGATAATTCGAAATTTGGGGGGCTATGGCCTCTACCAAAACAAATTTGATGAATTTTTTTTGCCAGATAATTCTAAATTTTGCATGTATTGTATTTCTATTACCTACGATATTATACAGGACCTATGAAAGCGGGAAAAAAATTTCAAAAAAAAATTATGGGAGCCACAGACGCCTATGCCTCCGAATAGTTCATATACCGAATTGAAGTGTACATAAATAGTTGTGACTGCACATTTAGGTAAGGAGAAATAAGAAAGCTAGCTAAAAAGAGAAAGGGTAAAAAGTCTAACCGATTTTTGTTGACTATTTTCATCAGAAGTTATTCAATAAATAAGCATTTTCATTGTTTTAGGGTGGGCGTAAAAATAAAACAATAAAATAAAACAGAAAAGAAGTGTTTAATTTTGATGATGCTTACGAAAGTTATCTTGAATAAGCAACAAATTTAGAATACAAAGGTACTTCTATTGCTGAAAAAGATTAAGCTGATTATATGGGACTTATTTAAAATTCCAATTGCCTAGTAATTTTAACAGTTATATTTTAAAATGTTATTAAGTTATATAATGGTTTATTGAGAAACCAGTGTGGAAAGTGGTATTTCTAAAATGAGTGTTCAGTTTGCACAAGCAGCGTAGCATAAGTGCAGCAAACTTCTCGTAAATGAGTACTGCCTTCCCACATTTGTTACACTCTACTAACTTACCTATCGTCGCTTTTTTTTAAAAAAACTTCGAATGTTGAAAAAATCAAGTTTTACATGAACAATGAAAAAATGATTGTCATAATTATTGAGGTCATTATATTGAAGAAGAGAAATCGGAGAAGTATAAATTACAATTGGTTTTCTTTCACTCTTCCTCATTTTATTCAAAATTGTTTAGACTTGCGAAATTTTTAATCTAAGTTTTATTCCATGTGTTGGAAATATTGACGTTTTTAGTATTGGGAATATATATATATCTCTTAAGCACAATGTAATCTCTTATCAAGTGCAACCAAAATCATATACACACTTTGTTTGTTCATATGTTCTTATTTGCAGATATAGGCAAGTAAGATACAACGTTTGGCCGATGACAATATAATAGATAAAGATCTCGGCGATGTCTTGGACCAGTACATGAACGTATTATTTCATTTCTTATCAATTTCCATAGCAACGAATAAGACATGATGTACTTTCTATAACACTTATACATATGTAAATGTACATATGTGTGTCTGTGTGCGTGTGCCAAATCCACTATATAAACTCACGAAACAGGCTACAAAATTGCCAGTGTTTGCAGAGGATTTTGCTCTCCCATACTTTACAGTATGAAGTGGCAGAACACGCGATAACTGTAAAAACTTTCTTCATGTGAATACCTCTCACAACAAGGTATTCCACAATACGTATGAACCAATGTAGGAGAATTCCTTTATGTTTGTCTTATCTCTTTCTCTCGTTCATCAGTGTAGATGCACCTTTTCATTACAAGGATTGTGCTTTATTATTATTTGATCAGTATTCAGCTATTTGATGTCCATTGCAAAAAGCGATCTATTATTGTGAAACAATAATATTATTAAAAATAGCGTTGAACCATAATACATTAACCAATTATTCCACGCATGTAAAGACTTGTGTGGAATGCCTGGGAGGTCATTTTGACATCCCACCCCACTGTCAAGACAACATCTTTTTATAAATTCCGATCATCACAGCGACTGCCCCAAGTTAAACCATCGTACAGGGAGGCAATTTAAAAATATCACCCCTCTGACTCCTCAGTCTAGCAGGTATCCGTGGATCCAATGCAGCATCCTTTTTGAATGGTAAAATTAATAACACCAATGTACCACGGCTATATGATGAAAATTTACTTACATCACCTCTAAATCAACCCACTGTATTTTTATGACCCACATCGTCAGATTCAGCCCATTGCCTTTTAAGAAATTAACACATCGTGTATTAAATAACCACGTTTTCGAAAAAATATATTACAGCAGAAAACATAGTAGAAAATAAAAACAAGTGCTCTGTATGAAACCAGATGACGAATAAAACTAGTGTAGAGAGTGAAAAAAAAACATACGAAAAATTTATAATAATAGGTGTTAATATTACGAATAAGTAGGGGAAGAATATATCTATAGATAGAAAAAGCGATGGAATTAATGAAAAGAGATTTGTGGACCGAATAACACTGTGAGAAACCCAGGATGATAATGAGATGAAGATCTTGAGAGATAAGGTAAGAAAAAGAAGAATAGTAAGAATTATAGTACTCTGCAGGAATATTCAAATCAGGCTAATTTTATATGATTTTGAACTTTGGTATGGGAAGAGCAAGGAAGCCTACAACTTAAGAAATTCAAATAAATGAAAAAATGACGAGTACAATAAAAATGAAACAAAAATAAACATATAAAAAAATAATATCGATAATTCTTCGAGGTATTTATTACAGTCGATAAAAATATATGGCAAAATTTATACAGGTTTCTTCAGCAATATTATTAAGGGTATCGGTCGTATACATCAGTTGTGTAATTTTTTAATTAAAAACCATAAAAATCACCTAAGACGGATTTTTTTTTTTTACCTCTTCAATCTGCAGCTGATACAAATTTTTCCTTAAATACGTCGTAAGTCGAACTTTAGAATGATGGTAGACTCCCGAGGTCTTTGAAATTCAATTAGTTGATTTTTTTATCTTAAAAAACCTCTTAAATTTGAAAATCAAAAACCGAATTACAATATTTTTGAAGAAAAGCAACTATTTATGTATATATATATATATATATTTTTACCCCGACCGATTATTTCTATTCATTTAAACTAAAAAGAACGGTACACGTACTTTAGATCCATAACTATGTTAAATTGTCATACATTCAATATAACATTAAATTATTAATATTATATCAATTTTCCAAAGAGTAGTCAAAAATCATTAGATTTCAGTTGAGTATTTTCTGAGCCTTTGATACAGCGAACAGTATAATTATTTCAAAAACGTTTGGTAACGTAGAGGAACCATTAAGTTAGCTCGGCTTAAGCTTTTGTGTCGAATAGAAAGATGTTGTTTCTTCACTGTCGAACATTCTTCGTCGGAATTCAAAATGAAATATCCAAAAGGAAACGCGGCGGAGGGCTCGAAAGTTTGAATTCATTAAATTAACGAATCATCCGGAAGACCAAGATAATAATTCAGGCGTTAACTCCAGTCAACTGGAATTGAAAGAATTCAGTGATTTGAATACGTGAATTAACTAATTCGCTATTTGAGTTACTTAAGGGGAATCTAAAGCTTTTAAAAAAAAAGGAACGAATGAATATTGGGTGAGAGTTTTTTAATACGAAAAGATACAGCTACAAGCAGAACAAAATCAACGTTTTCGAAATAATGAAATTACAAGAACACACTCTAAGTATACCAAATTTATTTGTCAAATAAATCGAATTCTTAAATGAAAAAGGAGTTTGTTTTACATTCTTTTGTATTACGCAGAAGAATAAAAAAATATAGTGATACTTCGCCAAAATATCCAGTTGGTCAATTACTTTCATCTAAAATTTAAAATAAATTTCTCCACGAATTTTTCAAGTAGATTTTTGAAGAATATTTATTTATTAAAATTTCTTGAGTATTCGAACCTATAAGGGTGGGAGTGGGTACATTTTTCGTTTCATGATTTTCTGAGCTTTTGGTACCTTTTTTGAAAATTCATTTTTTTTCATGTACCTCTTTTTGCGTTGAGTCCATTTCCAGGCGTAGTTTTGATCGAATGGTTTTAAAATTTAAAACACTTATTTGGATCTATCTAAGGAAGAATCCTTTAGTTCTTCGTCTGGATTGGGCTCATAGTCCGTCCGGTTGGTCAGTTTATATGCATGTTTTATTGAACAGCATATAGGTTGCTATTTTCAATCAATAAGCCTAAAATTTAGTGTACGTACGTGTTTTATGTCAGAGACAGTATCAAATAATTTTGGTGTAGATAGGCTTCAAGGTATGTATGATAGAAGCGATTTTGTTGCAGTTTTGACAGATTAATGGCTCTAAAAAGAGTCATTTTCAAGCTATAGTCACAAAACTTGGTACAGATATTGACTTGTAGTATATCTAACATTAATCCAAATTTGGTTTCACTCCCTGAGGCCGTTGGAGGTGTTAATTTTTCATGTTATCTCAAATAAAAGTTGCAATTCTCTTTCAATAGTCACAAAATGTGGTACAAACCGTACCTCATGTACAAGAATCAAACCTGCTAATTTTCGTTTTGATTGGTCAATTTGTTTCCAACTTATTAGTTATTCAGTGTGATTTTACCTCTTTTGAAAAATTCATTTTCTAGCCGTTATAGAGTAAACCACTCGTTTTAAACTAAAAATAACACGATAAGTATCAGAAAAAAGTCAATTTTTGTCCACTCCGCACTGGCTGCCTTACACCAGATTCCAACACGAACACTAAAATCTCGGCTAATATTTTCGTAACCAGCAGGTAGACAAATACTATACCTACATCGTTTTGTAATGTGGAATTTTTTTTTCTCATATGTGTTTTTTTTTTTTTTTTTTTTACATATAATTTACAATTTTTGTCACTGCAGGAAAGAAAACTATTGAATTATTTCTTAAAAATGTGCTTATTGGAACTTGGAATAGTTTTTCATTTCACAAAAAAATCATGATTTTTGACACATTTATAAAACATTTTGAAAACATGACACTTAATCAGTAAATTTTATCGTATGCATCGTATTTGTGGGATATTGGTAATTGTTTTACAATTATATGAATATTTTATATATTATTTTATCAGAAGAACGTTGGTGATATAGGTGACTTTTAAACAAAAAAAAATGTACTTTTTTTTGCAAACCTTGCTGCACAGGAGTTTTTTACGTTTGTTTTACATTTTTCTTGGAAATTACAAAAACCAATAGGCAACAAACTCCCATCAAAACCTGGTCCTATCATAAGTACAACCCATCTTTCGTGAAAATTTCTACCCCATTCCATTCGTTGTTTTTCTCCAAATCGTCAACACAAAATTTTCTCCACATATTTTTTCTCTTTCAGTTTTTCCAAAAACTACACTGAATTAATAAGCAACAAACTTCTTTCAGACTTGCACATACATAATAACAATATTATAAAGTGAAAATTTCAGCTCTATCGTTTTCGTAGTTTCATAAAAATCGAGGAAAAATCAATTTTCCATGAATTTTTTGCTTTCCAGTTTTCTCAAAACTATTGAGCCAATAGGCATCCAACTCATTAAATTTGGTCCTGTAAAAGAACTACTTTTCGCGAAAATTTGAGCCCTATCCCTTTCGTAGTTTTTTCAAAACCGTGAACCTAAAATTTTCTCCATAAATTTTTTATTTTCTAGTTTTCTGATAAACTACAGAATGAATAGGAACAACCGAACTTGTACCAGACGTACATTCACATAAGGAAAATCTGTCGTGAATATTTCAGTTCAATCCCTTTGGTAGTTTCATAAAAATCTTGGAAAAAACATTTCGTTCTCATTTTTCTCAAAAACTACTGAACCTATACATCCCAAACTGTTACCAGACTAGTCCTGTATTATGAGAACTATATTTTGTAAAAATTCAGTATCTCTTTTATAGTGTTCTCAAAATCAAGAATCGAAAAATGCGATACATACATAATTATACATAAGTACTTATAATTTTAATTGTGATAATTCTGCAAACTTTCACATGCTTTTCTCTTCAAACTACGTATTAGAAGTTGAGGCGTTTTTATTCTAAGGATACGATGTGTTAAAGGAAAAAATGCCCGAATAGACGTTTATTTCATAGACATTTTTTGAAATGTCTAAAAGTTTTCAGCCCTTTCATGAAATATCTGGTACAAGTTGGGCAAAGTGTGAAATATACCTAATAGGTAATTTTCTTGTCGAATTGGGTTCTCTGATCTTACATTTTTGTTGCGTTTTTGGATAAGAAATAGAAAAATATGTTTATTATATCGATCGCGGAAAATCAAACAATCTTTTCGAAAACGTAGTTCTCACCTCCAGATATATTATTATAATACCTAATAAGTGAATAGGTAAGCAGCAGGTGCTTCAGTGGCCACTACAACCGAAGCAACACTGTGGCGGCAAGGAGGAGGGAAAGAAGAGAAGAAATGTAGAAAAATGGAATGAGAATTGCAGTATATGGTACAGTGAAAAGAATGAAGATGAGAAGACAAGGCAGAAAGGCAAACTACATTCGTGGCACTGTAAGACAAAGTAGGAGAAAGGAAACCAGTTAGGAGGAAAATCTTCAACCGAGGTTACGAGTGCAAAAAAGAAATAATATAATTATAGAAACGACGAAACTGAAAAGAGGAGATTGCAACCAAGTTACCTATGTATAGAAAAGTTTGGAAGTATGAGGAGTGAAGAGAAGGGAAAAAGGAAATAAGGTATTAGCCATGACAGGTGTATGCGCACAAAAAGGAAGAAAATATAATTAATCTGCAGTGAGTATTGCGGGATGTACTATTGTAAGAATTTATGGCGAAAAAGGTTTTTATTTATTTTTAATTAATTTTGGATGGTGGCCGCATGTGTCAAAACGTACCTATATATAATATTATACCATATATTTTTTGTTAACATGTGCATGTAGATGCTGGTTTTTCAAGATTGTATGTCGTACCTAAAATAGTCGATTTTAGAGATTTTCATTTTTTCACTCCTTGATGGTTCCTCTACTTTTTGTCAGGCCTCACCAGTTCCTCAAATTTTCTCACATCTCTTTTTCACCAAAGAATACTTACTCCAATTCTTATATCTTATTTATTTTTATAATTTTTTTCAAGTTGAATTTATTTTATAACATGTTTTGGGCAACTGGGAATTGAGCCTGCATTTTCTGCATGGTAGTCTATTATCCAAACTGCGCCACAATTTCTGGTTGATAACATATTGTAAGTTCACCTTTGTATGTTGTCGATGAACTTTCTACAGAGAAATAGTTTTTTTTTCTCAAATATCTCAAAATAAGCATTCCCTACACTTGTTATAAAAAATATAGTATGCTACAAGTGGTAGTGAGCTACTTTAACTTGTGTGAAGTTTGCAGCCCTTGCTCCCTTGTTTTTGGCTCATTTGCAAACTTGGCCCACTTGAAGTATTTGCAGCACAGTACACTATTAATAGTTAACCTGCTGCTCAAAAATCAAGAAATTCTAGAAAAATTTAAGATGCAAGTTCATTTATAACATTATTATACATGTGGAGATAATACTCGTATGAGGTAAAGGGGCTCAAACTCATTGATGACAGTTGCTGCCTAAAGGCTGGCTAATATTTGTCTCTATGATGTTAAACAAATGCACTGATAACATTCAAATGTAATTACTTATAATTAATCGCAAGTAATATACGAGAACTGAACTGTGACTAATCAAAAAATTATGGTGATGTCATGATTTGGTACACAAATCAGTCCGCCATTTCTTATCTCTACAAGAAATGACAAACCATCCTTATACACGGACGTACATATTTACTATGTATGCGTGTATGTAAATAATCTCCTATATAAACCATCCGAACTGGCTCTAACATTTCCAGTGTTTGCCCACGTTTTGGCTTACCTATATGTGGATACATATGAAGTGGTAGAACACGCAAATAATCTGTTGATTACCTTCTTGTGTGAATATTCTTTCATGACAAGGTGTTCCACAATATGGTATAAGTTTAATGAAAACAAAATAAATTTGTTGAAAATTGAAGTAACAAAGTATAAACAGTATTAACATGAATATGTTTTACAAAAAAAAAAAATTCTGATTCTGATGGTTTGTAGCACCTCTGACGGGACTTTTCACGTTTTCAAGTCAACCTTTCTAATTTAAAACCTAATATTCATAAAAGATACATTCACCCACTTTTGACCGATACGGTAGAATATTAAAAAACGTTTCTGATTCTGAGTTTTAGTACCTCAGATGGGGTCACAGCACATCTTCAGGTCACCCTCTTTAATTTGGGACATCAAGCGTAAAAATCCATTCGCCAACTGTTGACTGGTTCTTTCCACAAATAAACCCCTTAGTGTATTTAATAATATAAAATATAGATGTATCCGATTATTGTAGATCACGTGGACATAAAAAAATTATATCGAAACTGGAAAATGGTATCATTAGTTCTCTTTTGTCGTCAAAATGGAAAATTTTCATCATTCACACACCCCCTAGCCCTTTTGTGCGGTAAACTGTAATACCCCATTTGCAAGCAAATTGGATAAAAATTCGTTAAATAAGTACACACCAAATTACCGACGTGTGACTGTCTTTGTGCCATACCTACTCTAATATGGTCATTTTGTCACTCGTGTTCGATGCAACGAGTGGGACTTGTGAAATTCGACTTGTATACTAATTATATCGTTAACAATCGTCTAAAAGCCGCAATACAATAACAAATGAACCACGAATGCGCCGTCGAGATTCTACCTGGCTGTAACCACAGTTACGTTAACCTTTAACAAATATCTCAGACTAACAGGAACGAATATTTTAGCTGCGTACTGTCTACATTTGTAAAATTTATGCTATACTACACAGTAATATTATGTCGTTGCGCACGTTACGTTTCATGTCAGTGGCTGTCTGTTGTGGTGACATTTTCGCCTCAAGACGAATGTGAACAAAATTTCACATTTTTATTTTCGTTATTTTCCTGTACGAATAGGGATTTTCACTTCGTTTGGCTAATGAATGAGACATTCGTCCTTTATTTAGGCCAATATAATTATAGGCTGTAGCCATGAAAATAAATCTGTCTGGTCGTAGAAAAGTCTCGGAATACGTGACAGATGACTTATACAGGTATAGGTGGTGGCCACCGTTACCCTTTTTTGGTAAAATCAAACATTTTCAACCCAGTAAACATGAAGAAGTTACGTAGGTATACGCATAGTATCTATCGTAATATTAGGTATATCGTCATCTTGTCATCTGCAAATTCAAAATTTTTAACATTTTTTTACTCGTATACACGCATAAAAACATAATAATGTTGGTAGCAGATACACGAAAATCGTTTAGGTAATGAATATTTCATTTAACCAGCGATAAATGGCACTTGGTATTCCATAACAGGAAGGCTTATATTTTCTAACACGAATTTACTATGTTACACTTTTTTTTTTAAACTGGATTAACTCGAAAAAATGAGTGAAATTAATTTAATATGTTCCACGTTTGGTCATAAATTGTAAACGAAGTCAAAACACGTACAGAACTCATCAAAATATCTAAATCTAAAATATTGTAAAATCATTTTGAATGAAGTATTTTTCGAGTGCTAATTAATAAATGCTGCTAATAAATTTTACTCGTCTTCGCCGTACGTAGGTACCTACTTTGTGTTTCATCAAGGGTTTCATTTTGTAAAGTATTTTTCATTGGTTTATTAATACATTTACTTGGCTCTTCGTATGTTTATTTTTTGAGAGGATAAAAAAAGATTTTGTATAATAATTGTGGAATACCTTGTCGTGAGAGATGTTCTCACCAGAAGGAAATTCTACAGAATTTGTGTTCAACCACTTCGTACATAAGTATGGGTAAGGCAAAACCAAGGCAAACACTGGCGACTTTAGAGCAGGTTTGGGAGGTTTATATACGGCTTATTTGCACGCACACAAACACACGTATGTAAGATAATACGTACGTTGGTGAGAACGGCCAGGTCGCATCATCCCCTATTGAGATAGGAGATGGTTGGCCGGTTTGTGTACAAATCATGACATCATCTTATTGTGTCACGATTTGGTACTCGTACATTACCTGCAAGTACATACAGGTAATTACGATCGAACGTATTTTGTGTATTTAACGTCACAAGGACGATTGTTTGCCTGCCCTTTGGGTTGGCGACTGTCTTCAGGGGTCCGAGCACCTATACCTCATATGGGAGAGTCCCCACAGCTACTCCCCCCCAGTTTTTGAGCCACAAAAATGATTGAAATGCGCAAGGCCTGGGGGGACGTGTGGGTTTAACGCCGTTTTTGATCAGCCTCCCACTTCGCCAGGGCACTACCTACTGAAGCCCCGACACACTCGTAAGATTCCTTACAAGCGTGTGCTCTGGCCAAGTAGTTTGCCCGGCTATCCTCTCCCCTATGCCTCAGTGGTCGGTTTTTGGTGAAGGTGTAGGGATGATGACGGGAGTGAGGGGGCAGCTGATGTTTAAACTGAGGCTGCCTGAGCATCGGGGAGTTTGAATTCCCCGCTGCCAAGCCGGCCATCTTCGCCTTTTTGTTAGCTGCCCTCTCCGCTGTAAACAGGAACCTCATCAGTTCCCTGGTCTCTGTTGGCTTCGGCTCCGGCGTCGGGGGTTCCGTCATTGGAGTCGGTTCCGGTGGAGTCCAGAGAGGAGAGATGATTGGTGGAAGCGGAGTTGTCATTTCCGTGAGAACACTCTCCACAGCTGGTGCCGTGTCCATCAGGAGTTCCTCTTCAATTCGATCAAGTTCCGACTTCTGTTCTGGAATTTGCCCAGTGTTCTTGGCGACTTCCAGAACTTTTGGGTTCTTGGTTGTGTTGAGGAAGATTCGGGTTGGTAGCGACATTGGAATAGGTGTAAAGGAAAACGGAGAGCCAAAAATATCGTTCAGAAAACACATCTGAGAGCTAGACAGTTCTGAAGTGGGTGAATTTACTGCTATTTTTGATTTACCATTACAGTTTTGTTTCATTATTTTCACATCTTCTTATCAGCATGTAGAGGGGATAGCGCTTAAAATTCTCGGTCGTATGCAAGTTTTCTGGTTAAGTTCTGATTGGTTTAAGCAAAGTTATGCCTGAAATAAACTCATAGAATATTTTATTCGAATTTTATTACAAAGGAATCTCCGTTTGTGACGTCACAACGTTGAGATTATCTTTGTATTTAACGGTAAATGCACGTTGCGATGTTTATTTCCGTATCACACGTGGATTTGTTTATTCCTGTTGTTTTCTTTTTGTTGGCATTCCTTGTTTGCTTATCTCCGGAGTTTCTTTTGTCTCACGGAGTTCCAATTTTCGTCGCATATTTTTTAGCGGATTTAACTTACGTAGCGGATATTACTTTTTCAGGAGTAAATTTTATTTTCTTCGCATTAACCTCTCAGACTTGCGAGAAGGGTGGGAATTTTTGCGTATTTTACTGCCAAGGGGCCTGCCTCTGTTTTGTGGGCATATGGGGGCCTCGGGATCGAATGTTTTGGTAATAACATCGTCCGAAAACTTCTCAGACTTTTTTATTTTTTGTGTTTTCTCTAATTGTGAATTTTTTATTTCACATTTTTTGAAGGGTTCTTCTATGATTATTGGTGAATCCGTCTGGATATTTTCTATGTTTTCTCTCGGTATCGTCTTTATTCTTTTATCGTCGCTTACCATGTATGCAGGCTTCAATCTGTCGATTGAAATTGTTCGAGGTTCGCCTGTAATGAGTATCACAAAGTTTTTCTCATCTCGTGATATTACTTTGTAAGGACTGGCGTATGGTTTCTCCAGCACAGATCTCATATTTTTGTCTCTAATAAATACATGTGAGGTATTGGCCAAGTGTTTTGAGATGTAAATCTTGGGCTGGCCACGGTGAGCTGCCTGTTCAAGAAAATTGTTGGCATCATTTCTTATATTTTGTACCATAATTTCGAGGCTAAATTCCTTCAATTTTGTGAAGAAGTCCCCTGAAAGGCGTAGCTCTTCACCAAACACTAATTGTGCTGCAGAGTGATCTGTATCCATTTGCAGGGCTGATTGGAGGCCTAAGAGGATGGTAGGGAGTACATCTACCCATCTCTTGGTATCATGGGACATGATAGATGCTTTGAGAGCTCTATGCCATTTCTCAATTTTGCCATTGGCTTGAGGATGGTAAGCTGTGGTATGACTGTGTTGGACACCAAGCTTATTGGACAGCTCTTTAAAGAGCGAGCTCTCAAATTGGCAACCTTGGTCTGTAATTATGACTTCTGGTACGCCATACCTCGCAATCCAGGTATCGTATAACCTTGCAGCTACAGTAGGGGCTGACATCTCATGTAGAGGGATTGCTTCTGGCCATCGTGTTGCCCTATCTATTATCGTCAACAGGTATCTGTGTCCTTGAGATGGTGGAAATGGGCCTACCAAGTCCATATGTGCAGTTTTAAACCACTCTGTTTGTTTAAAGGATTTGAGGGGTGAGCAAGTGTGTCTTCCTACTTTGGATTCTTGGCAGTTAAGGCAACTGCAAGCCCATTTGTTGCAGTCAGACTTCATTCGTGGCCATACAAACCTTGTCAAAACCATTTTAGCACTACATTTTGGTTCAGCATGTGACAGATTATGTACACTGTTGAAAGCCAACCTGCGATATTTTACCGGTAGAAATGGCCTATTCTTACCTGTACTGACGTCACATGTTAATAAAACATCAGTACCGGGAATTTTTCGCTGTCTGAATTTGAGAGTAGTATCATCGTTTGATAACAACTCTTGCAATTCTGCATCCTTAAGCTGTGTTTTATCTATTTCAGCATAAGGCAATTGGACAGGAGCCGAGATAGCTTCGATTCTACTCAAGGCATCAGCTGGAGTGTTAAGTTCTCCACTTATATACTGAATGTCGGTAGTCAATTGACCAATATAGTCTAATTGTCGTGCTCTTCTCGGCGATGCCGGTTCTGCTTTTTGTGTGAAGGCATATGTTAGGGGTTTATGGTCAGTATACACAAAAATTCATCTACCCTCTAACTGGTGCCTGAAATGCTTCAATGCAGCAAAAATTCCGAGCAATTCCCTATCGTATGTGCTATAATTCTTTTCTGTTTTTGAGAGCTTCCTCGAGAAGAAAGCTGGTGGTAATTTCTTGTTGTCTTTGTCAAGTTGGTATAGGGTTGAACCAATAGCAAAATCAGATGCATCGGTACTCACGCATAATGGCAGACTTTCGTCTGGATGAGCTAATAGAGTTGCATTTTCCAGTGTATCTTTGATTTTCTCAAAGGCCTGTTCGGCTTCTTCATTCCATTTGAGTGGAGTTTTATCTTTCTTTTTACTTGTTTTAATTAGTGCAAACAGCTTACTTTGTCTGGCTGCTGCATTCTCCATGCAACGTCTATAGAAGTTCACCATCACCAAGAAACGCCTAAGTTCAGCGACATTTGAGGGTTTCGGGAAGTTCAGTATTTGCTCTACTTTGGTCTTCAATGGGGAAATGCCTTCGTTCGAGACTTTGTAGCCGAGGAAGTCAAATTTGGTCTGTGCATATAAGCTTTTACCTACGTTGATAGTAAGCCCAGCAGCGTGTATACGCTGTATGACGGCTCTTACATTCTCCTCGTTCTGTTGCTCACCGCCTTCAGAGCAAATGCAAATATCATCTAAGTATGCATATGCAAATGGCAATAACCTAAACAGTCCATTGATGAATCTCTGGAAAGTTTGTGCTGAGTTGCGAAGTCCAAACGGCATTCGAAGGTCTTCAAATAGTCCAAAGGGAGTTATAACCGCTGTCTTTGGTATGTCCTGGACAGCCATAGGAATTTGGTGGAATGCCCAGTTGATGTCTATTTTGGTGAACATCGTTTTACCCTTCATATTCGCGTTGAAGTCCATTATATTGGGGACTGGGTAGCGATCAGGAACTGTTTTGGCATTTAAGGCCCTGTAGTCTCCAACAATTTGCCACTCTCCACTTGCTTTTTTGGTCATGTGGATAGGGGAGCTCCATGAGCTTTTCGAGGAACGACATATCCCCTCCTCGATGATGCGATGGAAGTACTCTCATGCCACTTTGAGTTTGTCATGCAGTAACCTTCGTGCTCTAGCATGGCAAGGCAGTCCGTTAGTCTCTATACAATGAACGGTGTCATGTTTATAGGTAGGATGCCTGCAAATTGATGGTTGGGTGACTCCAGGATAGTCAGACAGGATCCGTAAGAGTTGTCCGTCGACTTTGGTACAGCTGGATATGTTTGTGTCCAGTCTGTAAGCTAGCGTTTTGCCATCCACACAATGTTTAGATTCACTATCGATCAATATGCCGTTTTTGAGGTCAATGATCAGGCCAAAATGTGCAAGGAAATCTGCACCCAGGATCGGGTTTGGAACATCTGCAACTGTGAAGGACCACGTCATGATTTTCTTGAGTCCGATGTCAACTTTGCTGGTTTCAAGTCCGTAAGCTGGAAGGTTTTGACCATTCACAGTACAGAGGTAGTATTTCGGAGGGAGTACTTTTTGGGTTTTGTTAACTGGCAATATGCTCAGGTCTGCTCCCAAGTCAATTAAGTACCTTTTCCTGTTTGTCCTGTCCTTAATGATCAGGCGGCATGATTATTTTTCCGAGGGGTCTTTGGCCGCATAGATGGCCCCTTGTTCTAGTTTGATGCCTCCCTGGTATAGGATTTGCCCCACCATTTGCATCTGTTATTACATTTGGTGGCCTCTGTGCCAAACTGGTTATGGAAAAAGCAACATTTATCATCCCAATTTCGAGACTGGTTTTTGGGAGATGATGTTCTCGGTGGAGTTGAACTCTGACCCCTGTTATTGGAACTAGATCTGCGATCTCTGGACCGGGACTGTCGTCATTTGCTATTGCCACTGTTGTTGTTGTTGCTTCTGCTTTTAGATCTTTGTCGCCAGCTACTATTAGATTTCATGGAGCTTTGGCCTTTGTTCCTCTTTATTTCATCAGTTAACTGAGCTATTTGAGCTTGAAGTTAAGCTATCTCTCCAGTCTCTGCAGATACTGCACTGACCACGGGCTTTGACCTGGTGTATTCGAGCGCATTATCTGCTGATTTTGCAAGGAAGTCCAAGTCTACGGATGTGTTTATAATGGTCGAACCTACGGCGACTAGGCATTGCACAACACTTTGGGGAAGTTGTTTGCAAAATTGATTGCCTATGACAGAAGGGGCTACGATGTTATCCGCCTTCTGCCTTAATTTTGCTATGAAGATTGAGGGCTTGTCATCCCCCATCTTCATACCACCCATCGCATCGTCAATGATTTGGTTTTTAGTTTTACCAAACACATGCCTTATCTTCTTGACGAACCAGGCATATTTATCCTCTTCTGTCGAAGGGCATTCCATGATATCTGGAATGTGGCGGATTATCTGTGGGGGCATGCCTCCACAGATGTGTAGATACCGCTGGTTCAGGGTTATATTCTCCATCTTGAACCTGCCTTCCAATAGGGTCAACTATAACTCTACCTCGTTGGGCAGAAATTCCGGGATCTCTATCCTTCGTCTTTTGAAGTTGGGGTTCTATCCTGGCTGCAATTGCAAAAGTTGCATAATCTGCGCCAAGACTTCAGGTGTGAGCTGTGGCTGAGCGCTACCTCCTTGCAATGGTTGTGGGTTTTCATTTCCATTTGGTGGTGGGACCATTGCTATGTCTTTCTGATGACAAGTGTATTCCACAGAACTACTTCCTTCCTTGCTGGTCAAAAACACTGGCTCCTGTGTTTGTAGGACAGGTGTTTTTGTGTCAGAACTTTGGCTTAAAGTTCGACCACTTCTCAACGTTTTTACTGCTAGTTGATCTTTATTTATTGTAGCTCCCAGTCGTGTTAATTCTGGGTGTTGAGGGCCTTCTTCAGTATTTGGTAAATTCTTAGAGTGTCTAGTTGAAGTTGGGGGGTCGGGGGATGAGTCCAACCTTCTTCCTCCAGGTCTGCTGTCTTGTTTCTCTTTGTTTATATATTTTAAAGACAGGGGTGTAAGTTCCCACTTCAGCAGACTCTACTTCAACAACCTAAAAGGTGTCTTAGTCTGCAAAAAAATTTTTGTATTTGCCAAGCAAGCGAGTTTCTTGCCAGCGCACTGCGCCAAATTTTTGTAAAAGCGCAACGTGCCTAAGGACACCTCACGACTTAGCCAAAAATCACGCTGGGGTCACCACTGTGGAATACCTTGTCGTGAGAGATATTCTCACCAGAAGGAAATTCTACAGAATTTAAGCGTGTTCAACCACTTCGTACCTAAGTACGGGTAAGCCAAAACCAAGGCAAACACTGGCAATTTTAGAGCCGGTTCGGGTGGTTTATATACGACTTATTTGCATGCACACAAACACACGTACGTAAGATAATACATACGTTGTTGAGAATGGCCAGGTCGCATCATCCCCTATTGAGATAGGAGATGGCTGGCTGGTTCGTGTATGAATCGTGACATCATCTTATTGTGTCACAATTCGGTACTCGTACATTACCTGCAAGTACGTACAGGTAATTACAATCGAACATATTTTGTGTATTTAATGTCACAAGGACAATTGTTTGCCTGCCCTTTGGGGCGGCAACTGTCGTCAAGGGGTCCAAGCCCCTATACCTCATACGGGAGAGTCCCCACAATAATCAATTATAGTACCTATTTTATATATGTCTTAAAATCAAAATAAGCGGAAAAGTTTGAAGCTATTGATAGGTTTATCATGCACTTCTTTTGTATCTTTCATTTTTTTATTTCAAAACAAAAACCAATGTCGTTTTTATTCATCTCAAAGGACTTAAATAATAATTTTGGAAAATGAAGACTGTGGGGGGGTATACATCTTGTACGCACGACATTTCTTTTCAAGTATATTACACTCTATATCATATATACACATTGTTTGTTCATTCTTACTTGCACACACAGGCAAGTAAGATACAACGTTCCGCTAATGACAATACAATCGATAAAAATCTCGGTGATGTCTCAGACTGGTACACGCCATATTATGTCATTTCTTATCAATTTCCATAGCAATGAATGAGAAATGACGTACTTTCTATAACACATACTCATATGTATATGTAAATATGTGTTTCTATTTGCATGTGCCAATTTCCCTGTATAGTCACAAAACTGGCTACAAAACCGTCAGAACTTGCCCAGGATTTGGTTCTCCCATGGATTCGTGTATTATGTGGCAAAACACGCAATGCTGTTGATTATTCTGTGTATAAATACTTCTCACAACAAGGTATTCCACAGAAACAAAACATATGTATTAAAATTACTTAAAATTCTTAAAAATGATTAGTTTTTAGAGAAAGACTTGTATATGGAATTGTTTTTAACGATAATAATTATCCTTTCTCACCAATAATTGTAGTCTATAGACCCAAAGAGTAATTTTAAGGTTAGGTCACAAAGTTGTGATTTTTGGATAAATGTAAATATGACCGTATGGAGTAAAAGGCGTTCTTTGTGTTGGAAAAAGCTAATAAATTAGTCCAAAGTAAGTTAATTTCATATTATCAATTCAGGTCATTAAAAATATGATGGCTTTGTTGCGTCCAATCAAAAAATGATAAGTACAAGTACACATATTAAGTTGTTTTCTTTTGACTTTTCAAAAACTTAAGAAAAATTTACAAGATTTGCATTTCTTGTACAGTCGAGGATATGTTGGAAATGACTTTTGTATTTAAACTTCATTTTGTTAAATAAACATTATCTTTCTCGTGAACTTAGTTTTCACTATTTGTTAGGCCAACTATGCCATGTGATAGGGGCTTAAAAATGGATTAGGTACCTCGTTTCTCTATTGGTAGATACCAAGTAGCCTATTTTAAAAATTTCTTGGATTTGGCATATTTGATTTTGAATATATAGGATTGATACCTATGGAATTTTTTTGGGTGTTTTTGAAGTTTTTATTACTTTTTGTGAAAAAATTTGTTTTCTTCGGGTTGCAAACTTTGTATTTCTCACTTTTTGTTGTATATGACGTCATCTTTTTATTATGTACCTCAGGTTAAACATTTCCTATGTTAAAATGATACAAGCTCTTGATATGCAATAGGAATGTGGGGATCCACACTTCCAGCTTTTTGGCAAACAATGGTCCATTTATTACCATTTCCTCCAACCATGTGTAACTGAAAGACCAAATATGAAAGTTGAGAAGTGCATTAAAGCACAAGTAGGTACTCGTTAGGTACTGGTCAGTATTTATGACGTATATCTACTTACACAGGCGCACACCAGACGTTATAAAAAACGCTCAGCATTTGTTACATGGCGATGGCGTCACGACGTTGTTAAAAGTAACAAGATTATTCCTGGCCACCTCAAATTGAGCACGATTTCCTTTTAATATAAGTATCTGCTGTTGTGGAGAATAACAAGAAATAAATCAAACAAACGGACTTAAAAAGAGGCCAGTCTTCGCCACCAATTTGGCGAATTCTGTTGTAAATTATTCATTGTGTACGAAGATTTACAAAATGTGGAAAATGATGAAAAGAGACCGTCTTCTAAGTATACAATGTCTAAATATTCATCAAGACGAATTAATAAAGTTATAATGTCTGGTTAGCCTATCTTTTGTCAGTTCTCGCTTAATGTACCATCAACGACGACCATATTGTGGGCCTGTACGGCTAAAATAAAATCTTTCAATTAGGACCTGCTTATTGAGTAAAGTTTGAAAATTATTTAAGCCTTATTTGTGAACCAAGTTTGAATTAATTCGGAATTCTAATTAAATTTTCCCTATTTTTCATCGACGTGACGAAATTTAGTGCTGGTGGAAGGTGCCCACACATCAAATCGATTCGTGGGTGGCTGCCATGTTTTATGAATAAATTTTTGGAGAAATATAATTATGAAATAAACACGACGATGGTTGGCAGTGAAAATAGATGGAGAGCTTTCAATCAAGAAGCAATAAAAGAAGGGATAATAATGTATCCACGTTTTTAAAGCAACTTTATGATAAGTACTTTTCGTCTAAAGTTAGATACCTACGTATTATAACCCGAGAATAGAACATCAAGTTTATTGTAATTAGAGAAGAAATTAAAAACTCAGTCACGATTATGACAACTTGCGGATGAGTAGATAGAGAGATTAGTGCCCCTCAAAATTTCGTTTTAGTCAATTTCGTTTGATATTTCGAAAAAACGAAAATATGTTAGTCTTTTTGATCGACAATCTCCTATAAAATGAAGGCTTAGTACATAAGACAGTGGAATTTTATGAAATGGTGATTGTCCTTCGAGTAGAAGCTTTTTTACCCACTTCGATGGCAAACATGACTTTAAAATTGACCTCATGGAGGACATGGTGATGAGGTTGATAAAAACTATTCATTTGAAGACAAAAAAAAAAAAAAAAAAAGACTGACACCATTTTCCTATTTTGACATAACTTGTTTTAATGTAACTGAGTATGTTTCTTTATATGATTATGTTTTTACGTATCATCAACCAAACGTTGTGTCCTCGATTCTGAAAAACTGTACAAAAGGGTTAGTGCTTAAATTACCACAAAATATGGTCCTCACATAGGTGCAGGTATAATAAAAATTTAGTGCCTGTTGATTCAGTACCTGTATAATTTCCGTAAAAAATATAAGGCAAAATATTGCTGGAGAAAAATAAGTCATATGTGTTCCTTAAAGTTTCCTTTTTCGTATTTCCGGCCCAAACAATTACGAGTCTCTTTAATGTATTGCAGTTAGCAGAAATTTTGTATTTAAGATGGCAATGGGCTGCGATGTCAAACTGCGTTTTTTTCAGATTTTATTATACGTATCTGTTCCATAATTTTAAGAAAGAGTGTCGACTGGAACTTATTAAAATTAGAGCCAGGCTTTATTTGAGAATATTATTATCAAATAAAATGATAATTTAATCATTTTTTACACGTTTACTCGTAAGTTAACTTAAATGTGTTTTTGAAAATATTTCACTTAGCCTACACTGAAGTTTTAATGATTAGAGATTACGAATGATAGGTTAAAATAACATTTTTTACGGGGATTAAAATTTCACAAATTTATGACTGACCGTAATGCATGTCATCATCAGTGACCTATTCTGTCAGTAATAAATGAAAACCTTTCAGCAGACACTGAACGGAAAAGAAAATAAGCAATTGGATTTTCTTTCTCGAAATTATTATATTTCTTTTATCAATAGGTAATGAAAATGACTTATTTTTCAAATAGGATATAGTATAACGACTTAATCAAAATAATTATTTATAATTCACAGTAACATTATTCAATGATACCCAACTAACGAAAATGCCAGTATTTTAATGTGAGTAGGCCTAAATAATCGATCAACTACGGGCGAGGAAGCACCATCCCTCGTAGGCCTAATTCCAATATGAATTTTCTTGTTGTTTCCAGATCCCACTCAAGGAAACCTCGAGTCTGAATAATGTCTCCGAAGTGCCTCTCAGCAAACGATGTACAGAATTCGGTCAATTTCTAAAATTATAAGAATAAGAGAGATGAAACTATAGTTCTCAACAGTAAATCCAATGGATAATTAATATTAATAATCATTAGCGTAGGTACCTTTTCTTCGAGTCTTGAAGCAACAGAAAATATACTTGCAAAATTGTCAACTGTAGCGTGAGTTTTGATTATTTTTACACAATATATTTTTACGTCATCATCTTGGTATTCATGAGCCAAACAAAGAATCCCTTTTAAAAAACATTCATTAGAAATTTCGAAAACATAATCATAATTATTTTAAAATTATATAATTAATTTGAATAATTTTATATGAGCAAAGTATAGACGTACCTAATTAAGTACTAGGTAGCCTAATTTTAATTATGTATTATTAAATTGGTTGCATACCTAAGGCAAACTCTGGGTCTATTTTTTTCACATAGAAGAATCGAAGGTACGCATGTATCATCACATAATTTTCTTGAATTATAAATAACCTACATTACAGTAAAAAAGTTTTAACGAACTTAGAGTTGATACTTTATTGGTTAAATAAAACAATTATCAGTAGCCTATACAGACTACATAACAGTGGAGATGTTTGAAGATCTCTTCCCAAATAACTAAGTTGATTTTGATAATTCTGTAGTCAATTTTAATACGAGGTGTATTACTAAAATGTCAAAAAACATTAAATTCTTGAAAGAATCTCTAATACACCCGATTGTTATTATTGAAGACATCATAATATTTCGACATATTTTTGAACGATTAATATCTTGGTAAAGAATTTTTTTAAAAAGATTGACAGACCCGAAATCATGGTACAACCTACGGCCTATGGGTATTTAAATTTGCACGGAATAAATAAATGGAAAGTAAGTAATCGAAAATGGTCCGCGGTTGATCTTAAAATTATATGGAACTTGAAAAAGTAAATTTTATAGCTTCGTATTATAATCAACTTATCTTTTTATTATAAAATCATAAATTAACTTACTTTTGATTTGCATCATAGCTATCTTTTAATAATTTTTGAAATAAACCAGACCGGTTTATAACATTTTTATGAACGAAAATTTCCTTATTCTCTGCTATGATGGTCAAATCTGATGTTTCCTGAAAAATTTTAAAAACTTCAATTACGTAAAGTGTATGATCATTACATTTTCAATTCCTATACTTAGACAATATAAGTTTCAAAAATATTGGTTGTCTTTAGGCACATTTCCAATAGTCGGTAATAGGAAGCATTTAAATTTGTCTTGTCATTTTAAAATAGGCTTACATTTTGAATGGAAAAGAAAGAAACTAAGAAACACTTAAGAAGTGAAATAATATTAACTTTAAGCTCTATGGAATGCATAATATTTAAAAACAAAAGGGAGGCTACAAACATAATTTTATTAGACAAATAAACAATTCGGTGATTTATATTAACAGTGAAGAGGAAGCTCAATGATGAGCTGGTAACTCATAGCAACCTATTAAGCACAATATTTTTATACTGTAATGATAAAGGTTTTTGTGTTTGAGCAAGTGAATTCTGATTAAAATCAACAGTGACGTCATATCCCATATTTTTTTTAAGTTTTAAACAAAAATGTGGGTTACGTTAGATAAATAATCCTATGTGGAATACCTTGTCCTGAAGAAGTATTCACACAATAAGGTAATCAACAGCTTTGTGTGTTCTGCCATATCATACACAAATATATGGGGGAGCCAAATCCTAGGGGAACACTGGCAATTTTGTAGCCAGTTTTGTGAGTTTATGTAAAGAAATTGGCACAAACACACAGACATACATATGTACCTATATATACATATGAAATTATGTCATCTAATTACGTCTCTTATTTTGTATAGAGATAAGAAATGACGCAGCATTTTTGGTACCAGGCTGTGACATCAACAAGATCATTATCAGGTGAATTATCACTGCCCAAACATTATATCTTACCTGTATGTATGTACAGGTAAGAACATAAAAATGTACATATATTCATTTGTTTTAACGTCATAGAGACGAATAATATGCCAGCCTTTTGGTGGCAACTTTTGTCAAAAGGGGCAAGCCCCTTTACCTCGTACAAGTAGTTTCTACACCTACCTTTGCAATTATAATTTTATTATAGAAGAATAAAAAAACAAGGCCTCACTAAATTATCACCTTACTATAATTTTTTTCAAGCCACGTTACTAATAGTCAATATTGGCATTTCTTCTAGGAAAAAAATAAAAATTAATCAACTAAGTAGATGAGAATGAGGTTTTCATTCTGAAAGCATTAACCAATCTATTGAACTCTTCAAAAATTAAAAATTTAATCACAAAATTTTGCAGGTAAACTGGAATAAAAACACTTTAGCATCAAGAAAACAATAAAAATCGTTTTTTCATGATTTGAAATGAAGAATATTTTCTCTTACAGAGAAAAATTATTCAGCTGATAAAATAGCATTACAGGTTACAAATTTTTACTTACACACTTAATATGGAGGCTATAAGGCACGGGGTACGGTCATACAGCTGACTAAAAATATGTTGTAAGTACATAAATAAGCTTTTTTTTTTAAATTTTTAAATTTTTTGTCAGCCTCATTACCTACCTACACTCTGGTATATCCAGCTTATTGTAAAAATATTATGGGATCAGTAATAATACGATTGTAATAGACCTCATGATTATAGAAAGGATGATAATATGGGCACCTACCTCATCATTGAAAATCAATTTAGTTTTTTCTCCAAACCATTCTTGGTCAAGATCTGGCTTCAGTTGTTTATAAGTTACCTCTGTCTCAGAAAAATGAGCAAAAGCTTCGTGAAGCGAATGGAATTTTGTCTCAGTCGGAATATAAAAATTAAAACCTATGAATATAAAATTATATGCCTGTATAAATTACATAAATATTCAAGTAGACATACAATATAACATTTCCTCAGTAGGTATAAAAATAATTGTTATTCATTACTGAAGTAAGAAAAAAATGCATTCCTCACCCTCAAGAAGATAAGGAAAGCTCTATAAGTGCTGAAAAATAAACTGGACAGTTATGTACCTACCTACCCAATTAATATTTTATTACTTATAAGAAAAATTATGGTATGTCATAAAATTTTAAAAGCCATAGTAAGTACCATCAACTTGTTATTCAATACATAGGCTTTTTTTTTTTTTTAAATAGAAAATATTTGATTTCCTTACCATTACATTCCCCCCACACAAATATCTTGAAATCTTCGGTCAAAGCAGCTGATGTATTGCTGTAGAAGTTAGAAGCGACCTTTTGAACTCTGCAAAATAAAAAGGAAAGAAATGAAAATTCACAATTTTTAAGGAACAAAGTATACAGAAGCGTGGTGGTATTTTTATGGACCTGCTCTCGTTGCTATAAAATAAGGAAAAATCACTCACATTGTCAGAAAAACACTACCAATGCTCAAAAATTAAAACTTTTTGTTTAATTCCTTCAATGACTCTCAGAAGCATAGAAGTTTTAGTTTTCTAGGAGGCTATATCCAAATACTAAAATTAACTTCTGCTAAGCTCTTCCATGATTTTTAATTCAGTATATAAAAGCATACATGCATTTTGGTGTGGAAAACTCACATTTGAAATTACATTAAAATCCTAAAATATAATACCAGAAATAATTGTATGTATGTATGTATTATGTATGCATTAATGTATATATATAGCAACAGTACGTTTATGGTTCAAAATTGCAAGTGAACAGTATGTTTGGGGCTCATTTTTGGATCCACTTTCTACATTCCGGAACCACATTCTACATACCCTTTTTCTCAGTGAATTTTATTTTTTTTAAAGATTTTATTACACCATTTTGAAGTGCTTGAAGTCACCAATCATATGCACTAGTCAAAATTTTCTTATGATGATCAGAAAAAGAGGAGTTAGTTAAAGGTTTATTTTTTGGATCCACAAACATACACTAACCATCTTTCAACTGAAGATGTATGTGCACCTGCAGTGCTAGTGTTACTTTGTATATACATTAGAAATGAGAAGTAGCTCAATGACGTTTGTAGTACTAAAGTGGTTCAAAAATTTGACAACATAGCATCCAGTCATTAATGATTGAATTTTGCAGATGATAGGTACTACATGTGGTCTGGTAGATTTAAAATACTGGCGAGAAAAGCTACAAAAATTTGACAGTTTTAGGGCAAATGGAAATGTGTGAGAAGGGGGGAGCATATTCTCAGGGTATATGGGGCATGGTAATGGAACATTTTCCTGATTACGTTTTTCTAAAAACCTTTCTTCTGAAAAACAAAAAAGTTTCCACATTGATATTAGCCGATTCTAAATAATAGGTAACTTACATAACATTTATTAATTCGTACGTAGGTATGGAAGAGAATGAAACACAAAATAAAATATTTTAAGTTAATTTATCCAGAGGTTAAATGCGGCATATATATGATTCAAAAAAAAATTTTTTTCAGACAAATTTTACAAAATGAAGTTAGAAATAGGTCTTCCTTAATCGTTGAAAATAAAACTAAAAGTAGTTATGTACCTACCTGCACCTAATAGGTATTGATGATAAATAAACGATAAATTATAGCAAAATTTTCATACTTTTTTCAGTGGTTTTTCAATTTTTAGTTTGGTTAGGGTGAAAAATGTATTTTTCTTGATGGTGCTATTTTCCTTTCGGCTGTCTACATGATTGTATCTATGCTCATAAGTATTAGGTTCATCAGTTCCTTGTAGTTTTATGATAAAACTTTTCAATTAGTGCCAACTTCTATAATAATTCCAGTCTTTGCATTTTTATTTTATGTTTTTGTTTTTTTTATGGTTGGTTGAAATTTTATTTTTTTATTTAATGCTTTTTTGTTTTATTTACATTCTCGTCAGCGTCATTTTTGCACTAGTAATTTGTTAGATATGTGCCTACCTACCTAACTCAAAAGCTGTTTCATCAATTTTTTAAAAAATACGTCACCACCATGGGATCATCTTCTATAGAAATATTATTTAAAAAAATAGGAGTTCATCAAAATCGATACTCAGGCGCACAGGAGGTAAAAATATGCTGAAACGATAGAAGAATTATTTTTGGAAAAATATCCATTTGGAAATAAGTACTTTCAAATTATAATCTGGAAAAAAAGGTCATTAGGAAAAAATATTTTCCAAGGAAATGTTTTTGGAGATTTTTGTTTCTTGAAAAAATGTCCTGTAACCATGAGGCATGCACTGCATACACAGTCAGTTTTAAAAAAAATAAAATTCTCTATTCAATGGTTAGTGGTTTAAGTAAAACCAAATTTATTAAAAAAAATGTAAAGATATAATATGAACTACTTTGATTTAATAATTATAATGAAGCTGAGTTTTTTTCTACCATTAGTGCTGCAATTATGACAATTTTGAAGAGTATTTTATACGTCTCGGTGTAGTGTGTCTAGAGAGTATTGAAAATATCCCTTATACATATGCCTACATGTTGTGGGTTTTTGGGCATTTAAATTATGATTTATAAGAGAACTATATGATCAATGTTATTGTCACAATATATTTCTACTCATATGGTTCATCTCAATATCACAACCCCTAAAATAATCTCTTTCAATTCAGAATATATTATGTATGGACAAATATTCACGATACCATATAACCAGCATATCAGTGTCTCACTTGCACATCATTTTATCATAGGTACCCATTTCTTTCTGTCGCACATTCTAGACAGTCAATAGCTCTATCTCTTTCTAATTTTGTTAGGATGGCATTCCATTGTCACGCCATATATTTCATCACTTCACTTGTTCATTTGTAGAAAATTCTGGACTATCCTCTAAAATAAATAATTACAGTAGAACATACGTAAATTGTGAAACAAGCTGTAATTAATGTGGATTGTTTCCATCATATTCATAACAAATACATATATAGTAGGCTTAAGAGGATATAGTATGAGGCATGTAAAGACAGTCCAATTGAAAAAGAAGTTTGTAAATATAAATTATATTTAGGCCTAATAATTAACTCAAATTTATTTTCATACTTTCGTTACCTCATTTACCTTTGGCTACTTATTCTATTGTAACTTTTACTGGAAATAGAATCTCCATAAGAATTTCTTTGTGATACTAAATGAAAAAGCAATGGTGGCTCTAGATTGCTCCAAATGGTAATTATTTAGTAATTACCTACTACAATGAAAAAACAATATGGCAGAATGAAAATTAATTATATACAACAACACTAAATATTAAAACAACTATCTCCACTAAATAACCAAGACTGTAAAATGCAATTCCAGAGACTGCAATAAATACTCAGCAGCCTGTGCATCCATATATCATGTGTAACATATATTGTGGGTATCAAAGTGGCTCCTTCATGTTTGGCAACACAGTGGAAGACAAAACAAATGGTTAGCATCAACAATATATACACTTTGAGTCACATTAGTGCTCTGCATATTTGGAACCACAAACATACACTATATATATAGAAGAAATGTATATTAAAAATTTGATTTTTCTTTACCCCTCTGGGGTTGCCTCAACTAAACTCAGTACACCCAGTCTATATATGCATTAATCATCAGTCTACATTTATTTTTTCTGGTGGAGGACCAAACGTCTGTTACATATAGTGAACCACAAAAGTAGTACTTTTGATATATATATATATATATATATATATATATATATGTGTGTGTGTGTGTGTGTGTAATGTATGTACGTGGGTATGTATGTATGTAACCACATTCTGAAGAAATAAATCAACAATGTGATTGAAATTTTCAGAAATGGGATTTTTAGGTATGAAAAAATGATCTAGATAGGTCCCAAATTTGAGAAAATTTGTTGAACAGAAATATGAGCATGTCAATCAATCCATCAGCATAGTGATTGATAACAACGAATTATGAACAAGCTGCATCACTAGATGATGTGGCAACAGGGTTTTTGCTTTATTTTTACATGATATTTTTTCTTTCTTTTTTTTTAGGTTTGTTTTATTTGTCATGAAAAGTGACCCTAGGTTGACACCATTAACATCAACTATGAATAAAAACTGGAAGTAGAAAAATACAAATAATCGAGAAATTTCAGAAGTATTTTTTAAAAAAAAGACAACTGTTGAAAGGAAGTGATGTAGCTATATATTTTATTTAATAATAGTTAACAAAGACGAAACGGTTGAAATTGAAACATTATTGTCAATTGTCATATTTTCCATAAATTTATTGCAAAATTAGAATCAAAAAAATAAATGGTCATAAATAATATCATATAAATGGATGAAAATTTTTTTTCGTTTTTTCATAGTCGAAATAGAAAACATAGAACACAGGCTAAAGAAAATGAAGAAGAAAAAGAAGAAAAATATCGAATTTAATAGAGTTTTTGCAAGCAAAAATCCTAAAAATTTGCCTGTCTGAAAGTAAAGGATAGAAAAGGTTTTATTAGCGAATTTTGCTATGCCTAGGCTAAATATAATTATTTTGTTTTATGATTAACGAAGTAACGAGTTTAATATTATGATCTTAATTCATGATTCACAAGATATACGATACCTAATGCCAAAGTATATAGCTAACGAATATATTGCTGTAATTATCTGGCTTGATTTAAGTGAATAAAATTTGTTCTATTTTCCACATCCGAGTGAACCAGGTATTAACAGTAATATAAAGTGGACTTGCAAAATTTTCCTCAAAATAGAAATCATTTGAAAATAAATAGCATTCTTTAAAAATTTTTGGAAACAATGTTTTTTTTTCTAATTATACCAGCACTCAATGTGTATAACAAATATCTACCTAGCCTGTCAGGATTTCAAATTTACTGAGCGATCTGGAAAATCATTTTTAGAATGAAAATACATATTAATATTTTATAAATGGTGAAGTACCTGTACTTTTTTAATTAATAACGAAGTTTTCAAAAAATTTCTAGATTTTGTATAAAATTAAGAGGTAGGTAGGTATAATTAAAAAAAATCTAATATCCCGAATAACTATTTTTCTACATTTTAGAAGATTTATACTGAAATACAGTCTCGGTAATTAATATAGGCAATTATTTGTATGTGTGGTTGTGAAAGCTGACACCAAAATTAGCTGAAAATGACCAATGTGAGATATTATGGCTCAAATTGAAAGATAATGTCATTGAAGAAAACAAATAAAGATTTGATGACCAAGGAATGTTACTGAAATTCGAAGAACGAATAAATTGTCTTCTGGAAAATCATGAGCCAGTCTGACCCTTCAGTTAAGGAATTTTCTTTTTATGTTTTCATTTTACATAATTACCTGCTGTTTACCTAAAGTATTTCTTTGACACAATGGAATAAACATCGACATTTTTGAATTCATTGAAGTAAGGTGTCACAGTAATGGATTTCATCCGAGAAAAAGTCAAGCGACTCAGGTTAAACATATTTATCACAATATGTGTCGATTCTTTGGCTATAATATTTTCAATATCATTCATTTTATTCCCTCCAAATGTCAACTTAATTTATCATATATGTAGGCTTCTCTCCAGTAGAGATTTATATTCATTTTTGTGATATGCGACCCTGGGTGGCAGAATCCAACCCAATACAAACCAACATAATTTCCCCATAAATAAAAAACAAACTCAATTAAATGAACTGAGAGCATCTCCACAAAACAGTATTTGGTGAAGATGTGAGTTAAGAGCCCAAGACCTGCTCAGCTAGCCAGGTGATTGTTTGAACCGCTTTATATCATGCAACAGGAAAAGGGTAAAATGAAAAATAATTACCTCATAGCTGATTTCCAAGAAGGCGTCTTTTAGAAAAGATCCAGCCTGAATTAACCCCTGTTAATTTTCTCGAGCAGATGCCCGCGAATATAAATTAAACCATATTAAAAAAATCAGTTTTATAAAAATTACAAAAATATTTCGACCAGTTATGGACGACAAAACAAAGGATGAATTGTACAAAAAAATTCATAGTAATACAGTATGCCAGATATAACATAATAATTTATAAGAAAAAAGGTAAGGGAAAGTCCGACAGCCGAGGTTGTATTGTGTTTTACCACCACTAAAAATAACATGGTGGTGTGATATATCCAAAAGTTTGAAAGAGAGAAAAACTAGGCTACGTAGCTAGGCTAAGAGTTTAGCCTAGCCGAAGATGCTCACGGCGTTCTGAAGTGCGTGTATTTTATTTTATTATTAGGGAAAAGGACGAAAAAATTTTAATTTTGTTTTTTAGGGGATGGTCGCATCCTACATTTTCTTCTGAATAATTATTTTTCTTTAAAAATCTCAAAATCAATTTCTATAATTTTCTGCTAAGACTTAGAAGTAAGGGAGGATGTTTGGAACAGGTGATTGTAAAATTTGATGTTGGCTCTTAAAAAAATATAGGTATCCGGTAGGGACACAATAAAATATGAAAAGTTAAAACATGGCCCCCTTTTTAAGGAATTAGTCGAATGAAAAAATGAACATCAAATTCAAAACTTTTTGAAAAATTTATTTATTATTTAGACTCATTTATAAGGTAGGTGTCCAGTTCTATTGATAAAATTAGGTCTAAATATAGGACGAGGTTGTTCCAAAATATCTAAATTTAATTTAATTTGTACCATTAAAAAAAAAAAATTGTGGAAAACTGACATAAATGCAGGAAATTTTTGAGGTAAAGAAATAATAATATATTAATTTATGTAGGTAGGTAACAATATTGTTATGAAATATCTAGAAAAATTTTATTTTAATATAAGTTATTGTACTTGAAGAAAATTTTGTAGGGAAAGTGTACAATTTAATTTCATATTCTTAATATTTAGGTACACATATCTAATTTCTCATACTACTATGCTGGAAGTTATAGAAAAATCTTGAAAGTTATTGTATCATTTTCAATGTATTAAGAACATCATTATATTTTATTTTCAATCAATAATCCAATTATACCAGAATGAATGAAAATTGTCGGTACATTATTTATTGTTCAATCACTAGTTGGCAACACTATAACGGAGAATAATTTTACGAATATTCGTGCATAATTAAACATATATATGTATAATTTAATTAAATATATTTTTTTTTGAAGGGGCGATATAATATTTTTTTTTATGTGCCTTAATAGGAAGCGATATAGATGATTTTTCTAAAACTCGAGTATAAATAAAATATCGATAGTTAGGGGACCGTCGTTATCGAAATTATTGGTTCCGTTTTATCTGATTTAATCGGTTGCTCTTTTATGACGGAGAAAAACGGTGATGCGTAATTTGGTCTCCCCGGTAAAATTGATAAACGGCGAAACGGAGAATATAATTATTTAATTATTTATTTATTTATTTTTATTTTTATGTAATGGTACGGATCGAGTACTCAAGTACTATTACGGCTCATATAAACGGAGTAGTGTGAAGGATTTTATATATTTTTTTAGGTGAATTTATAAATATACTAGAAGGAAAGTCTTTTTTAGTACTCGATCCACACGATCTTTGGTTGTGGGTTGGCTGTATGGAAGGACAATGCGTTTGCAGACGGAAGTACAGTCGACTAACTGCCTTTGGAGGGTACATGTGTGTTCCATGTATCTAAGGGAGGTGGTGTTTCGGGCTGTGAGTGGCAAAGTTTGTGACCCACAGTTCAGAAGCATGAGTCGTGCTCCTTTTTCTTTTTATTATTGACCTGGCGTTGATTCACCCGACTAGAGCCTACCGGATTTATTATTTCTTTAGAACTAAACTTTATCACAAATATTATATATCTATTTATTTTCCCAATATTTTCCTTTCCTTTATTTAAATATTTTGTTACAATGAGCTTAATCATTTGTATATCTTACCTAGTAAAATGGTAAATGGTAGAAGGCCTAAAACTAAATCCGGGAAAAATCCGGCATGCAAAGCCACAATCAAAGCGGCGGTCAACATTCAAGCAACCGTAATGTTCACAAAAATAATAATAGTGAATCTGATCGTGATGAGCCCTACATCTCTGAGAATGATATCAAAAATATATCGATGAGTGAGAATATGGAGGTAGATGTAGAGGTCGACTTAGAAACCGAAAAACGTCTATTAGAAAATAAAAATAAAGGAACCACGGGTGAGATCTTACGATTCTTTCAAGGTCGCAATATATACATATAAATTTTTCACAAATAATTTACTGAACGAAGGAAGTAATAATGTGACGTCATATTAATTAATGCGGTATCATGTATAATTATTCCTTCTAGCCAAAACAAAGGCGCAATTGAAAGAGGCACCAGTGCGTAGACCAAAATCTTCCGCTGCAAATAAAGGGGAGATTCCTCGGAAGAAACTTGATCAGTCTGTTAAGGCCAAGACCACAGTACCTAAAACTTCTATTCCTAAGCCTATCGCTAAACCTTTACCTACTTCCCAATATAAAATCCCAAAAATCTCAAAGCAAATGGTGAGCAAGGCAACTCAACAGGCACTGGCTGCCAAACCTACAAATGAGGAAGACATTCAGTCTACCTCAAAAGAGGCAAACGTTAGGAGTATTGGCATGGAAGTGGAAAGGTGTTTCAGCAATAAATGAGACAAGAACAGGCGAGGGAAGCTAGTTTGAGGAATCCTGCTTTAATTCAGGAAATGCAAGATAGGATAGTGTTTTTAGAAAATACGTCGGCGGAAGTTACTGAGTCGGTGAGTTATCCTGACCCTAATTTAATTAATCCTGGCGAAAATATTAATATTAATAATAATATTAATGATTTAGGTGAGTTAATAAACCGCAAAAATAATGATAATGAGTGGCGAAAGTGAAAAGAAAACGGAGATGTTATTTAATAAGGACAATACAAAAACGGAATATAAACTTACTCGAAATATTCGATATGATTTATGGTTTGATTACCTGAAATCAGAACTGATTTCTAAGAATTTATTTAATTTAATAGAAAATAAAACAGGTGATGAAAATAGATATACTGAACAGGAGAAAGAAATTAGGTTAAATTTAATTAGGGATATAATCATAAATCATATCGATGACAACTATCATAAATTAATCGTCAACGTTAAGGATCCGAAAGAAATTTTAAAAGTTTTAAAAGAGTTTAAGCGATGTGAGATGCATAGGGCGTCAGAGGCACTTCGCAAAGAATTAGCTCTTTTAAAATATAATCCTTCTAGGGTAAAGCCTTATCAGTTTTTCCAACATTTTGACAAATTAATTAAATCCTATGAAAATAATGAGGATAATGATGAATTAACAGAGAAAGAAAAACGGAGTTATTTTTATATGGCGGTGGCTAAAAGTTTCAATATGATAACAACTATAAATTTTATTTCTAAACGAACTAATAACGTAGGCCCATCTATTGAAGAACTCAAATGTTTAATCCTACAGGCCAAGGCAAATAGACAGATGGAACTGCGAAACGAAGGTTCGAATAGGGGGTCGGCAGGACCAACAAGAGGCAATGTCGTATTTACTAGACGATCACATGCGTGAACTGGTGTTATAAACAATAGTAGGATTAGTCCAGGTGCTAGATGCTTCAATTGCCAGGATTATGATCATTTGAGCAATACTTGCCCTAACCCAACAGTTGAAGGCCGTATGTGCTTCAACTGTGGAATTGTTACGTCGACACACAGTGCCACTTCTTGTCCTAAATTAGGGAAGATGAGACCTGTAATAGTCTCACAAAATGATAGGTACAGACGCTCATTTTATAATAGTCGTAGGTCTAATAGGTATATGTCTTATCGAGGGCGTAGCTCGTATTGTGGTATTGCACCACCTAAGGGTGGATTTGTTAATCCACAACCTAAGTTACCAACTGGAGGAGTAGCCAAACCTTTTAGAGGAGCACCCTCAAATAGGCATGGAAGGGGTGGAAAAAGTAAACCGGTGAATAGAAAGGTAAAGGACACTAAAATTAATGATGAACAAACGGCGGCTAAATATGTGTTGGTCGAAGTTGACAATTTAAAGGCTCAACTGGAGAAACATGACGCGACTTTGGATAACATTGAAGTGGATGTTCAATTTGACATCCCTCAATCATCTGGTATTTTGCAACCTCCTAGCCCCTCACCTTATTCGACCATTCAAAACTTGGAGCAATCTTCAGCTTTGATGGTCACTTCTGAGGAGGAGACCCTGTTGGATCTGGATGACGCTGATAATTCGACGTTGTCTCAGAATAATCCTTCAGGTAAACCTGTGTATAAATTATTGTTTTTGTCAGATAGTGAGGCAACTTAACACATTATTTCCAGTCCTGTACCACTTGTTAATAAAAAACCCCATAATGAAAAAGTGCTAGTGCCAATGTAGACTCGACATTGTCCTGTGAGTTAACCGGTGACTTACTTACTCGTGATTTACTTCGCAATAAAGTTAGGTTTAATAATGTTAGGTGTTGTCCTCAGTTGTCTGAAAATTTGTTTTCAGTACGAAAATTGATAGATCTAGGTTTTACTGTAGTTTTGAATAATCAAAACATTAGAGTGGTAAACGGTGATCAGACGGTGACCTATTTTTCTGGAGAATATAAAAAACAGTTTTGGCATATGGAACTGGTGACTGATCTTACTAATGATAGCGTAGATTATGATGACGAGACACCGGCGTTATCTCGTCACTTGCATTTAAATTCTGCTCATGTTACTGACGTCATATCCGCAAACAATTTGCAGGGAGAAGAGGAAGAAACAGGTGAAAATATAGGTAACGGAGAAAGAGAGAATTGTTCGCCGGTATAAACGTCAGATAACATTGGTGGAATACATATAGGTAATAAGGATAATATGAATAACAATGATAATAATAACAGTAAAACCGAACAAAATAAAACGGAGAATAATAATAATAACAATAATAATAATAATAATAATAATAATGATGATGATGATAGTAATATAGATGATAATGATAATTTAGAAAAGTCTAAAATGGAGGGAGTATATGATAATAATAAATGCAAAAGTATAATTGACAATGAAAACCCGGAGAATGATCGAAAGGTAATTAATATTAAGGAAATTCCCGAACATATGATATTAAATATTACTGGAGTGAATAAGTCTATACCCCTAGAACTGCACTGGCACTACAAGTTAGGCCATGTGTCAGAAAAATATTTAAAGAAATTGTCGCAAACTAAACCGGAGTTAAAAGGAGTTAAATTTACGGGAATAATAAAAGACTGTGAAATATGTGCAGTCTCTAACCTCACTAAATTACCCTTTAATCAACCAAGGTGGAGAGCTGAGCGTCCACTACAAATGATTCAATCTGACGTAATGGGTCTTATATAACCCACTACATTTCCAGCTAAACGGAGATTTATAGTAGTATTTATTGACGACTATTCTAGGTATGCACAAGCATATGCTATGACACAAAAGTCTGAAGTTGGCGAATGTTTAAAAACATTTATACGGAGCACTAGAAATCTATTAGTGAAAGATGTTAAGGTGTGTTATTTGAGATCTGATCAAGGAACGGAGTTTACAGGAGGATTACAAAACTGGTGTTAGAAAAGGAAAATATCGATATCCAATTAGCACCACCCGATACACCCCAACATAATGGTGTGGCTGAAAGGTTCAATAATACCATTCAAAGCAGAGTGAGAGCTTTAATGGCATATTCAGGGTTACCTAGGAATATGTAGGATTTAGCTGTTAAAGCAGCAGTTTACATGTACAATCGTACCCCACACAAATCTATAAATTATGATATACCTTTGACTAAATTTGCACCAAGTGCACCATGTCATTTTAATCAATTACGGAGATTTGGTTGTTTGGCATATTCAAAGGTTAAAAGAAAACCGGAGATTAAATTCTCAGAACGGGGAATCTATACTGTAATGGTTGAATATACCCGATCTGGTTATTTATTATGGTGTCCAGAAACTAAATCCTTAATTGAATCGCGAGATGTAAGATTTAATGAGAAACTGGTGTATAGGAATAAATATAAACAACAGGAGAGAATTGAAAAAGGAGATATTAATTTGTTTAATGATTTTAATAATAAGAATGAAATGGAGAATGAAACGGAGGATAAACAGGAGGAAAGTAAAGGAGTAAAAAGGAGATAGTCAAACCGATTAACAGGAGAAAAGAGACAAAAGGCTGAAGCTTTTAATATCGAAGATCCTAAATGGATCAAAGCTGAAAACCTTGATGAAGTTCTAGACGAGTTTGTTTATATGGCTATGGCTGAAGTGAATGAGGACCCCAAAACATATTTGGAGGCAATTAACTCATTCGCTAGCCTACAATGGAGAAAAGCCATTCAAGACGAAATTATCTCGCTCCAAGAACACGATGTATGGACTATAGTTGATAGACCATTAGTTGATGAGAATGGAGAGAAACCAAATATAATAGATTCGAGGTGGTTATTTAAGGTTAAACTGGAGCCAACAGGAGATGTGAGATATAAAGCGAGACTGGTGGGAAGAGGATTTAAGGATAAGGTAGAATACAGTTTACTGGAAATATATGCTTCAGTAACACCATTGGCGACTGTACGTAATTTATTAGCGATAGTAAATAAGTACAATTTGGAGATTTGCCAACTGGATGTTAAAACTGCCTTTTTACACGGAAAAATAACTGGACCTATATATATATGGAGATACCAGAAGGAGAAGGTATTGATCATTCTGAAACAGTAAACAAGGTGTGTAAATTAAATAAATTGATTTATGGGTTAAAAACCAGTCCTAAAAGCTGGAATATACTTTTCACGGCGGAGATGAAAAAGTTAGGCTTAAATAGTGATGTAAAAGACCCATGTTTATTTACTTGGAAAAACGGAGATAAATTTATAATCCTTCTAGCTTACGTAGACGATATTCTCATAGCTGGAAATTGTTCAATTTCGATTGAACAATTAAAGGAAAAATTTAGGAAAATATTTAAGTTTTCCGATATGGGAACTCCCTAGGATTACTGAAGTATTGAAATTAATAGAAACAGGAGTCCAAATAAAATTGAGCTAAAACAAACACGATTTATTAATAAATTATTAAGGAGATTTAAAATGGAGGACTGTAAACCTTGTAAAACGCCTATGGTAACTAGACAAGTAAAACGGAGGAATGAGAATAATTATGAACCTAAAAACTGAAATAAAACAGGAGAGAAATATCAATTTAGAGAAGCAGTTGGTTGCTTGTTATATTTAACCGGTGGAACAAGACCCGATATAGCCTTAGCCGTTAACCTAATGAGTAGGTGTCAAGGTAATCCAACTGAAGATAATATACAGGAGTTAAAAAGAATCTTCAGATACCTAAAATACACTGAAAATCTAGGCCTAACTTATAATGGAAAACACAAAAATATTATAGGATATTCTGATGCTAGCTGGGGTGATTGTCCTGAAACAGGAGCATCTACAGCAGGACATTTAATTAAATTATTTGGAGACACAATAATGTGGAAATGTTATAAACAACGGAGAGTAGCAACTTCTACATGTGCAGCGGAGTATGTATCGATGAGTGAGTTAGCCAAAGAGTTAGCTAATCAAGCCAAAATAACGGAGAAAATTATAGGTATCTGATTTCTACCTGTACAAATTTATTGTGATAGTCAATCGGCAATAGACGGAGCTCAGATGGTAGGAGCTCAGATGGTAGGAGCACTAGGTTTGAAGTACTTGCATACACAATATCATTATGTACGTGAAAGTCAACAACTTGGTGAAATTGTTTTGGTAAAAATTTATTCAGAAGAACAGGAGGCTGATATTTTTACTAAACCACTACCTATTGAGAGTTTTGGAAAGTTTACTAGATTAATATTAAACTGTGAGGACAACATCTATCATTCCATAACGGAGAAATAAATAACATATATCATAATTAACAAATTAAGTAAAACACATAAATAAACATAAACATATATACATATACTCACACATATTTTCTTAGACAGTAATACCTAGTATATTGTTTCAGATTAAAACAATACGAAAACGGCGATCTCTAGAATGATCCAGAATCCCCGATTATTTTTATTCTTAAGATTTGTTATGATTTTTATTATGTCTATTCCTGTGATGTCGTATATATTTTCTTTTGTCTGCATTCATGTTCCTAATTATGTCATTTGTGAGTTCTGTATATTATATTTTTTTCTATTCTTTCTTACATTTGTTGAGCTCACTAACCTACAATAACTTTACTTATAACACGAACGGAGAATACGATAAAATTTTAGGAAAAATATAATGGAGTACTATATATATATATATATATACATATTTATATATCTTGAATAATATTTCATTAAGAAGTCTTATGGTGGCTTAAGGCAATTTAATGAAATGTTCATGATATTTTCTATACTTTTGGATATACCTTTTTTAATAAAAATAAATAAAATCGTAGAGGTTTTTCATCTACTCCTGTAGATTTTCCTCTACACAACTGGTGGACCAAGAGGTTCTTAGTTTATCCTTTTTACATAAATATACTGTGAATTCATAGAAAAAAAGGATAAACCTTTTCCTCTTAATTTTCTTTAAATATATTTTTATATATATAATTCTTTCGGCGAAAAAGGTTTTTATTTATGTAATATAAAGTTTTCCTCTTTAACTAATATTTATATTATATAACAATTTTATTGTTATTTGATTTTTTTTTTGTTCTTTGTATTTTTTGATCTATAAGGAGTTTTTCTTGAAAAATGTTTTCTCCTATTTTGTTTTTTTTATCGCACTATGTACTTTTTAATAACTATATATTGTTCAATCACTATATCTTATATATCATATAATATGCATTTCATATGTATTTCACACTTTCAACGTCGTAATAGAACAAGGAGGGAGTGTCGGTACATTATTTATTGTTCAATCACTAGTTGGTAACACTGTATCGTCATTCTCCAGTTCCTATTCAGTTGCGTCGTCTGTCTGTTCAGTTTGTGAGTTGTGTCTGTTCATGTGAATATCTCTCTCTTCATTAAATTCATTTATTAGTGCGGTACTTGTGTTTTTCTCTTTTATTTATTCTCCGGTGATATAATTAATAATCGTCTACCTCATACTTCAACGGACTCCAAGCCCCCAGAGTCCAACAAACATATTCACACTTTACCTAGGATTAGTTCGTAGGCATCTGTGAATGTAAGTCTTAGGAAAACGAGGATATTTGAGTGTCCCAAACATAATTTTCTTTTTGCTCTATTTAGGGTGAATGTTTGTGGGATAGAAGAAGGACAATATTGAGAAATATGTTTTCTCTTTCAAAAATGATGAATCATCAGTTCGTTCTACTATATTAGACTTTTCATATTATTACATGCTACCTACTGTAAATTAGCTCCTCGTATAAACTCATCATCGTCTGGGATGATATAATTAGAAAGAATGTTTTCTGTTGACCGTACGTAATTTGTATCCGGCAGAATTCTATTCAGTACTACAGTCTGTATCAGGTAATTTTCAATCTTCTAATTGTTTCATTCCAAATGTTAAGACAATGTAAATTATTTTAGGAGCAAAAATAAAAATTCTGAGTAAGTGAGTACAGTAGCTATTGTCCTTTTGTTCATTCTGTTTATCAATATATAATAAATCTGGAATTTTTGGGGAAACTACAAAACGTTCCGAATAGATGAAGAATCTAAGATAAGCTGTTGGGGTTACACTGATTGTTTGAGCACTTGTTGGTTACACTGATGTACGATACCGCCGTTAATACCACTAAGGAAATTTGTTCTCTTCTTTATACTCACTTCTTCTTTTTGTACTTGTAGAGTTGACATCTACTTGTTCTTCTCTATATAATAAAGTGATTGCTTGGTGCGGTACTGGAGTTATGTTATTTCTTTGTTAATTATTCTTGATATATATAAATATTTATTATGGACATCAAGCCCCCAATGTCCAATATGGTGGAGGCGCCGGGTACCTGAAGAATTAACGGGATTGGAATCCCAGGGCAAAGATCCCAGAGATTTCAATATCAATGCAGGTATTTGTGAGTATTTTTAAAATTTTCTCAGGCTGTTTGGTGACAGAGGCGGAAGAAAGTGGAGTGTAACACTAGTGTAATTATATAAGAGGTACCTCATTAACTTAAGTCTGTCGACAGCAACTTATTCATTATTTTTAATATTACTTTATACTGCAGTGTATGTGGTTATATAGAGACGGAGAATGTGCACATATTAATTTACTTTGTATCTATTTTAACAGCATATATGTCTAGACGGAGCATGGAGATTGAAAGGAGAAGAAGTTGAAGTTCAAATAAAATTATTGTCGGAGTTGGGGAAACTGTGTATTGAGAAATGGCGAAGTATTTCTTTAAGAAATAAATATTTTTTTTGGGAGAAAATATATTGTTTAGTGTACGTAATTTTATTACACACACTATCAAAAATAAAATACAAAGAAATCGTATACGTGGAGAAAAATATAGGCCTGGAGATAATAAAATGAAAAAATAAAAAAAAGGGAGAAGGTTAAAGGAACAAGCCATCGGTGCCAATAATATTGGTTGCCAGATTGCTACAATGTCGGCAATTTCCTAATCCTTTGACAAGTTTGAGAAACATCGATGTTAAAACGGAAAATGAACGAAAAGGAGACAATGGAGGTCACTACTATACAACTCCGCTGGTGTACGTGTGAGTATGTGTGAGTAAAATACGTTGCAAGTTCACCAATATAGGCAATCCGCAGTGCATGAATAAACGTGAGAATGTTCATCGCCTGCCTTGCCTCATCATTGTTGGACGGAGTTAGATATATATATATAAGATGATGGATATCTTGTGCCAAATAATCCAATCGATGCAGCTATGTAACAACTGTATTTAAAGGAATATCATTACATTATTACATATTTCTAGAAAAACCAAGACGTACAATATAATATTACGTACCTGAATCGAAAAATAAGATTGTTCGACACACGGTTGATAGCGATACGAAAATTACAAAAATTATTAGAGTATAATGCCGCACGTTATAGTGTTAAGGGTTATAACATCATACTGTCGATGTGTCGATTAATTCTCATAGGTACGTAGGCAGGCTTATCTTAATCGTGATAGCTGATCCATGTTTTAGCATGATGCCCGGTCGACTTTGGGTAGACGTAGACCTTATATGCCCACCCTGAGAACAAAGACCGGGGATTACAAGATGGTTACGGCCGTACCCCTAGGGGGGGCAGCTCCATTTGATGCCGCCAAGAATCCCATGATTCATTTAGGCCATTGTAACCTTTGCCGGTGTACGCAGAGAAAACCCCCACACGTACGTACCCCAGCGCTTCCGCTTGACATGGTAATGAGGTCGTATTCATCCGTTGTACGACTCTAAACTGCACTACCCCGCGGAATCGTCGATGTAGGGGACAAGCTTATTGATGTGATATTTTCTTAGACTGTTGTTTATTTTTATTTCGACAATATGTTTTGAAATTATTTTTTTTATTTAAAAAAGTCCTGTTCTAATTTCATCTAGTTTCGATCTGTTGAGCTTGTTTCCCATCTCCACGTAGACCAGATCTCCAGTATTGAATTTCCAATCTACATGTGTTCGGTTATATCGCTCTTCGTTATGTTTGTGGGATCGTAGACTGTTTTCAAAAGCTTTTTGCTTGTCCCCATACCAATCCCCTTGTTTAGTTAGTTCCATTGGAGTTATGTTGCGGGACTCGCCAGTTAGTAAGTATCTTGGCGCGAAGCCAGTGGAGGAGTGTGGTGTATCGTTATAGTCTTTAACGCATTTGTGGGCAGTGGTTGTCCACGCTACTTTGTTTCGTTTCTCATTAATTCGGCATCTTATTTTATTCACCAATGTTTGATTGAGCCTCTCATTCAATCCATTGGAGAAAGCACAGTCTACCGATGTGAAGATCGACTCGATATTGTTATTTTTCAGAAACTCTTGGAACTCGTTAGATGTTATACTAGGGTGTTGGTCAGCCAGAAGGATCTGTATATGTTCGTCATTGTCATTCATAGTTTTTTGTAAAAGTTTGATAAGGTCAGATGCTTTTTGGGTTTTTGATGTGGAAATGAAAGCATGACGGGTGAAATGATCTATTAATAGATGAATATATTTCTTTGTTGATCGTCTGCCCCCAAATCCACCGATAGTGTCTAATGACATTATCTCGAATGCCTTGGTTGCAGGGCCAAGATGGCCGAGTGCACCGATATTGATCGGTGGGCGAGTCTTGTTTTTTATGCAAATTGCACACGATCTGCATTGACTTATGATTTTTTGTTTAGCATTCCTAAAATAGTAATATTTGTTTATTAAGTTTGTTAAGTGTTGTGATCCTATATGGCCAAATGAGGTGTGAGTCTCTTGAATGAGTTTTTTCCCTAATTTTTCTGTGATCATGATTCGATCTGTATTCTTTTTGTATTTTATGTTGTTTCGTGTCGTTACGTGTTCGGAGTTTATATTCTGTTGGTTGTTTTTTATTTCCTCCAGAGTCAAAGTATTCACAACACTCAGGATATCCTCCAGCTCGATTTTATTGTCCACAGGGTTTCTCGAGAGGCAATCCGCCTCTATGTTCGTTTTCCCAGGGTTATATTTAATCTTAAAATCGAACTGAGAGAGAAAATGTGTGAGGTCGCCTAGTTCCTCGTCTGTGCGAGCCCTGAGGTTAAGGTTTTCTAGTGGCTTGTGGTCAGTGTAGATTGTGAAGGGTATACCTAACAACCAATACTGCCAGAATTTAATGGCTTCTCTTACTGCAATGCATTCCAAATAAATTGCTTTTTTTTTTCTTTGCGCATCACTAAATTTTTTTGAGAAGAAAGCTACTGGTTTTTCAGTGCCATCATCTTGGATCTGTTTTAGGATGGCGCATGTGCCTTCAATAGAAGCATCGGTGTATATATTTGTGGTTGCTTTACGGTTAAATATAGCCAGTATTGGTTGTTCTGTTAAGATTTTTTTGGCTTTTTGAAAAGCTGTTTCACACTGTTCTGACCACAAGAAGGGTTGGTTTTTTCGTAATAAGTTATGTAGAGGATCTAATAGTTTTGCAGAACCTTCAATGTATTTATGGTAAAAATTAATTTTTCCTAGAAACTGTCGTACATTTTTCTGGGTTTTGGGAGTTGGAAATTCCTGGATCGCTTTTAGATTATCAGTCATAGGATTGACCGTGTTTTTTGTAATCTCATGGCCTAAATATCTTACTGAGTCTTGAGCGAATGAACATTTAAGTAATTTTAGACGGAACCCAGATTTGGGACTGCACTGTCATACTCGATTCTACGTCTAATAATAAATTCAATTTTTTTAGCGCATATTCGCTCAGTGATCCATCTAAATATTTATAGTTTATGGCATATTTTATGTCTATCCACCCTTTGTCTCCAAATGTTTCAATCATAGAGTCTCTCCATGTTTGCCAGGGATCGGACAGATCTATTAATTTTAACTGTAACGAGAACCAATCGAGTGCACTCCCTTCTATAAATAACCTAAGCGCTTCTGCAAATTTATTTTTATTGACTCCTACCCTTAGGCATTCGCGTTCGAAAATGGCCAGCCACGCATTAATATTAGTATTTTTACCCTTACCTGAGAATTTATCGATTACAATATCTTTCGTAATTGTATGAAGTGTTTTCGTGTTTACCGGAGATGATTCTACAGTAGAGGGGGTATGTGAAAACGACGAATCATCCTTGACCAATTCTTCAAGCATATGATCTTTATAGATTGCGTTTCCAACCTCGTCGAAGTATAATTCACTGATATCATCTGGCAGAGTGACGAGGACATTACGATACGAATTGCGTGATTTCAATACCCGTATTGCTGCTTGGATCGGTGCTAATTCTCTTAGTTCAGGATGAGACGTGATCGCCTGTAGATCTGGCGGGAAAAAATACGTTATCGGTCGTTCGCCGTAGAGAAGCGGCGTTATTGATTTGACACGGTGCTTGGATGTCTGGGAGTCAACTTTGTCGTATACGATGAAAATTCTACATTTCAGTGGCATGATGGAACAAAAATTTTTCGATTTATAAGATGATGGATATCTTGTGCCAAATAATCCAATCGATGCAGCTATGTAACAACTGTATTTAAAGGAATATCATTATATTATTACATATTTCTAGAAAAACCAAGACGTACAATATAATATTACGTACCTGAATCGAAAAATAAGATCGTTTGACACACGGTTGATAGCGATACGAAAATTACAAAAATTATTAGAGTATAATGCCGCACGTTATAGTGTTAAGGGTTATAACATCATACTGTCGATGTGTCGATTAATTCTCATAGGTACGTAGGCAGGCTTATCTTAATCGTGATAGCTGATCCATGTTTTAGCATGACGCCCGGTCGACTTCGGGTAGACGTAGACCTTATATATATGAATGCATTCTTTTGTATTATTTTGAATTTGGAGAAAACAGATAAGGAGAATTGGACAATCAGGATGAAGGATCGAGGTCGAACCATTTTAATTGCGAAGATAGTGAGGTCGATTTATTTTTTGGCGATCTTCATTCACTTTGAAACAACTGGTTGAGTTAAGTTGTCATCTCCCAGTCAGTGACACCTATGATATTTGTCGTGTGGAATTTATTCCTTATTTGTATTTTACTGTTATTTATCAGGTCAACGGCATATTAATTTATTTGTAAAATAATTTCGTAATTTTTGTTAGTGTCACACGTGTATCTAAATGGTACGTAAAACTACCATTTTCTGGAGGTACGGAGATAATTTAATTACAATCAATTTACAAGGAGAAAGATTGGTGAGTGAGTATTAATTAATTAAGTGGAATATATGGAGTTTGTATTAAATTTGGTTCGATCTCGTTGACTATCCTTCTCCTTTAATTACTCGAGTAAGATGGAGATAATTAAATACCGGTAAGAGGAAAATTGTTTGCGTATGCTAGGAGCTGATTGGTGTAATGAAATATGTTTCGTATAATTGTTTTATGCTTTGGAAAAACTTAAAAGCGCTTAATATAGGGAGTGATTATAAAATAATAATAAACGTCGATGTATAGGGTGCCACCGTAAATTTTTTTCTTGAAAAAAAAACTGATAGTTAACCACCACATACAGTTGCCTAACAGAGGATTGGAGAAGGAGTTGCGTAAAAATAGCTCCCCCGCTATTCAGAATACCTTTACTGTAAGGAGTAAAGAATACAGTAAAGCTATTCGGTGTTATAGGAGTTAGGAGATAATTTAAAATGGTGGTAGGATCGAGTGTATAATTACAAAATTATAATAATAATATCAATACCACCATAGGCTCTTTTTGGAGATAAAGGAAATAAAGGAGAAAAATCCATCTCGTATCGGAGAAACATAATAAGAGGCTGAAATGCACTCGATCCACAACAATCTTTGTTTGCAGGTTAACTATATGGATGGACGTTGCGTTCGAGGACTGAAATATAGTTGACTAACTATCTCTGTAGACATGTGTGTGTTCCTCACATTGAAGGAGATGGTGTTCCGAATTATGTACAACGATGTTCGTTGTCATAGTTCAGGAGCAAGGTCGTACGTTTCCCTCATAATTATTAATGCAGGAGAAGGAGATGAATACCCTGTAAAGGAGAAAGAGCCAAACGGACTTCGAACCAAATGATATTGTAAATATAATATAGGAGTAAAAATAAAAATTTTTGAACTAACAAATAATGTATTCTTAAAATAGTAAGATGCCAAGAGGTAGAAAGGCGAAGTCTGGAAAGGGAAACAGTGCGTGGAGCCACAAACAGAGCGGTAGCGAAGGCAACGTGTCTGATTCAGCCTCGTCTTATTTGGAGTATGCGCTGGAGGAGTATTTGATGGAAGAGTTGGTCGGTGAATCCGACCAATATGAAGAAGTCGACCCACAGACAGAGAGTCGCCTTCTTGAAGAAGGAGTTGAACGGAGATGGGGTAAGCCGTGATGATTTTTGGGGTTGCTCATAATATTTAATGCTTTGAAGCGGAGAAGGAGTAAGTGACGTCATGCCTATTTAATTGTGGTTCCCTTCGTTACAGTCAAATCCAAAGCAGCTGTAAAGGAGATGGTGGCGAATCCGAAATCGAAGTCGGGCAAGAAAACGGCTTCGTCGAAGGCAGCCACACCTGGGGGAGCTCCCCAAAAATCAGTGGCTAAAATATCGACATCAAAACCGAGGCTATCGGAGAAGCCAGTGGCAAAAAAGTCTGTACAGTCTCTCGCCAATTAAAAAATTCCCAAAATTTCTCGTGAATTGGTGCAACACGCTACAGAAAAGGCGATGATGGAGAAATCCAAAAATACAGAGGGCGTGCCAATGACTTCACGCGAGACGGATGCCCGAAGTCCATCAGCGGAGGTGGCGAGAGAATGTTTTGAGGCTATGAGGCGGGAGAAAGAAAATGAGGCGCAACAAACGGAGTAGCTGGAGGTTTTGGAGCTAAAATGCCGCATTGCATCATTGGAGAGTACGCTAACGGAGTTTACGAATCAGTTACTTATAGAAAAACAAAATAAGGATGTCGATATGCAAAATGAGATTGGAGAAAATAATGTAAATAGAGGACTAGGAGATGGGTACTCCGTCCCCTCTGGGCAATATACGGTGTTACAATTGTCAACGTTACGGGCATTTTGGAGTAAATTGCCCAAATCCTGCGGTGGAAGGGAGAATGTGTTACACGTGCGGAGTAGTCACGACGACACATATTTCAGCGACGTGTCCCAAGAGAGGAAAAATTCAACCGGTGGTACCGGACACAAGAATTCAGTATCTGAGAACTGGATTGGCGGAAGAGGAGTATTTTTGCGTGGCCGCAGAGTAGGTTGTGGAGTCAGACCCCCTGTGCAACAGAGTGGCTTGATTAATGATCCGATGAAACAGATCAGTGGAGGAATTAACAAGCCAGTTTGGGGCACAGTCAGTAATCGGAGAGGATTTGCTGCACGTGGTAAAGTTTTGTTTAAGAAGTAAGGAGATGCTTCCACGTTGTTGGGGTTGACACATGCATGGGCAAAATATGTGTTAAATCCAGAGGATTTGTACTCTTCAAGTGAAGAGTCCTTCATCTTCAAGTTGGCTGTTGAGGAGCACTTAGACATTGGAGCGGAGACAACAGTTGAATCGGAGACTGAAATGGTAACAATTACCAGAGTGATTGGACCAGACACTGTGGAGTACATTCTGGAGTACTTAAACATCCCACTGCCACCAAGCCCCGTCCCCTTTGTTAGCAAATCGGAGAATGCCCCACTTGAGTCGGCACTAATAGCCACAAATTTGGAGGAAACCCCCATGGAGGTTAGTCAACTGGAGAAACGACCAAATACGGAGTCATCAGGTAGTGCTTACAGAATATCATTTTTAGCTGATAGTGGAGCCACTCAGCACTTAATGTCTACTGCATATTCTTTACAATCTCGTAAAGCCTATATGAAGGAAGTTTTAAGTGCTGATGTCAGCTCACATTTACCGTGTACGGAGTTAGGTACATTAGTAACTCGTGACTTACAAGGAAACAAATTAATGTTTAAAGGAGTACGGTGTTGTCCTGACCTTTCGGAAAATTTATTTTCTCTACGGAAATTGATAGATGTAGGTTTTACAGTTGTCCTTGATAATACATCAGTACGTATTACAAATTCGGGGCAAAATGTAGTTTATTTTCAAGGACCCTATACTAAACTATTTTGGCACTTACACTTTTATACTGATCATACTTTTGGCCCACCTATTTATGACGATGAGAACCCCGAGTTAGCTCATCATGTAATTTTTAGCCAAGCTCATGTAGGAGATATAGCTTCGGCAAACAATTCAGAGGGAGTAGGAGATAAAGGAGATATTTTAGGAGAAGAAAGTAAAAACCAAGAGTATGACAATAATGGAGATAATATCAACAAAGAGAATTGTTCACCTACGCTATCGGAGAATGAAGACAATCAATTATCAGAGAAAGGAGACAGTGATAATAATGAGGAGAAATTAGAGAAAATAGAGAAAGATGGAGAAAGTCTTGAAGAGAAAAAGACGGAGGGAGTTGAGGAGAAAAATGAAAAATCAGTTATTGACACTAAAAACATAGAGTGTGATAGATATATATTAGATGAAGATAAAATGCCTGTTACTACTATCATGGAGATTACAAATAAACAAATACCACTTGAGTTATTCTGGCACTACAAACTAGGTCATTTGTCGGAGAAATACTTGAAGAAATTAGATAATACACATCCCGAATTAAAAGGAGTTTAATTCACTGGAGTAATCAGGGATTGTGAAACATGTGTTATAACTAATTTATCAAAATTACCATTTAAACAATCGAGATGGAAAGTGGAGAAACCATTACAAATGATACATTCAGATGTAATGGGACCTATCTCACCAGCAACATTCCCTTGAGGACGGAGATTTATAGTAGTGTTTATTGACGACTACTCACGTTATGCACAAGCACATATCATGACCCATAAGTTGGAGGTTGGAGAATGTTTGGAGTTGTTCTTACATAATGTTCGTAACTTAATCGGAGACAATGTTAAGGTGTGCTACTTGAGGTCAGACCAAGGTACGGAGTTTACTGGAGGATATACTAAGGAGATATTAAAACTTGAGAAAATTGACCTATAACTAGCACCACCTGACACACCACAACATAACGGAGTAGTGGAGAGATTTAATCGAACATTACAGTGCAGAGTAAGAGCATTAATGCTAGATTCAGGTTTTCCCAGGAGTATGTGGGATTTGGCAGTCAAAGCAGCTGTTTATGTGTACAATCGTACACCCCACAAATCAGTAAATTATGAAACACCAATAAAAAGGATCTCGCCTAACACAAATTGCCATTTCAACCAATTAAGGAGATTTGGTTGCTTGGCATACTTTAAGGTGAAAAGAAGACCGGAGACTAAATTCTCAGGATGTGGTGTACCAGCCATTTTGATTGGATATACTCCGTCAGGTTACTTATTCTATAGTCTGGAGAATAAAACGTTTATCGAATCGAGAGACGTATATTTTAATGAGAAAATAGTTTATAGGGAGAAATATAAACTATTGGAGAAAAATAAACATATTAACAACAACTGGTTTAATAAATTTAAAATGGAGTCTGAATTGGAGAAAGAAGAAGAAACATTTGCTTCAACAGGAGTCAAACGGAGAAAATCAAACAGACTGTCTAAGGCGAAAAGACAAAAAGTTGAAGCATTCAACATTGAAGGAGAAAACATTGTGAATATTGGAGACTCGGAGAATAATACAGACGAGTTTACATATATAGCTATGGCAGAAATAAATGAGGATCCTAAAACTTATATGGAGGCAATAAGTTCCTCAAATAGTCAGGAGTGGAGAGAAGCTGTAAAGGAGGAACTAAACTCGTTAAATGAACATCAGGTCTGGAGTATTATAGACTGCCCAGTCGTTGATGAACATGGGAGAAAATTGAATGTCATAGATTCTTGTTGGTTATTCAAAACCAAAATGGAACCACATGGAGGAATCTGCTATAAAGCGAGACTAGTGGGACGAGGATTTAAAGACAAAATGGAGTATAGTTTATTGGAGATATATGCGCCAGTAACACCGCTGACAACAGTACGAAATTTATTATCTATAGTAAATAAGTACAATCTGGAGATTTGTCAGCTGGATGTGAAAACTGCGTTTTTACACGGAGAAGTAACCACCCCAATATACAAGGAGATTCCTGAAGGAGTGGAGATAAATCCTTCGGAATGGGCAAACAAAATCTGCAAATTAAATAAATCAATCTACAGTTTAAGAACAAGTCCAAAGAGTTAGAATGTCCTTTTTACCGTAGAAATGAATAAAATTGGCTTGGTCAGTGATGTTAAGGAACCCTGTCTGTTCAAATGGAGAAAAGGAGATAAATTTGTTATACTTCTGGCGTATGTCGATGACATATTATTAGCCGGAAACTGCTTGGAGTTAATTAAACAACTTAAGGAGAATTTACAAAAAATATTTAAATATTCAGACATGGGAACACCCAAAGAATATTTAAGTATTGAAATAGAAAGAAATCGGAGTATTAATAAATTGGAGTTGAAACAGTCTCGTTTTATTAACAAATTATTGAGGAGATTCAAAATGGAAGACTGTAAGCCTTGCAAAACACCAATGGTGACAAGGCAAGTTAAACGGAGAAATGAAAATAATTACAAACAGATAGAGGAATCACAAATTGGAGAAAAATATCCGTTCAGAGAAGCTGTCGGATGTTTGTTATATCTGACTGGAGGAACAAGGCCAGATATAGCATTGGTGGTAAACCTAATGAGTAGATGTCAATCAAACCCTACACAGGAGAACATACAGGAGTTAAAAAGAATTTTTAGATATCTTAAACATAGGGAGAATTTAGGACTAACTTATCTTGGAGAAGGTGATAACTTAGAAGGTTACTCTGATGCAAGTTGAGGAGATTGCCCAGTAACCGGAGCTTCAACAGCTGGATACGCTGTTAAACTATTCGGAGACTTGATTGCATGGAAATGTTACAAACAACGGTGCGTAACCACTTCCACTTCTGTGGCTGAATTCATAGCTATGAGTGAATTAGCCAAGGAGATAGAAACTCAAGCTGAAATAACATAGAAAATAATAGGAGTATCTTATTTACCGGCGACAATTTATTGTGATAGCAAATCTGATATCGAGGGAGCTCAGATGGTAGGAGCACCAGGCTTAAAATATCTACACACAAGATATCATTACGTGAGATAAGCTCAAATTTAGTTAAAGTTGTGTCAGAAGATCAGGAGGCTGACATATTCACTAAACCTTTGTCGATAGGAGTATTTGAAAAATTAGTACAGAGAATATTAAACATTAAGGACAACACCGACCATTAAAATTTGGAGTAATATGACTTAGATGTTACTGGAGTAATAGTAACATAAATTAATTTACTTACAGATAATCAGTAGACACGAAAGCAGTAAATCGGAGACAAAACGGAGACAAAACAACTACCTCAAAAACGATCTTGTCAAAAATCAAGTCATTATTATTTAAGTACTACCTACCCACTTGTAAATATGTTTGTGTTCGGGAGGAGTGATTATTATTTATTTATAATTTTTATTATTTGTGTGTTATTGAATTGTTTTGTTTTTCATTTTGTACTTTTATTAATTATATGAATTTTATTATTTTGTACAAACTTTACACTTTATTTCAAAAAACAATAACAAATCACTTAACTAGTCTTATGGTGGCTTAAGGCTAATTAAGTGATAATAAAAATGATACACACAAATTTAAATATTTTCTTTGGCAATATTTCGAAGTTTTACCTTGTGGAGTAAAACGGTTTCTTCGAATAAGAGTAACAATTGGAGAAATAGAAGTTTTTCTTAATTATAAGTTTTCCTCTAAAGGAGATTTAAAACGGAGACAGGTGTACGGAGAATAGAGATCGGAGAAATTCAAGTTGAGGTTTTTTTACTGTTTATGCGGTTTTTCCTCAACAACAGGAGTAAATATTCTTTCGATGAAAAATTGGAGTTTTTCTATAATAATGGTTTTCTCCAAACCGTTCTTTTACCGCACCAACTCAAGAATTCAATGGACCAACTGCGTCACTCAACCAAGGAGGGAGTGTTGGGGTTACACTGATTGTTTGAGCACTTGTTGGTTACACTGATGTACGATACCGCCGTTAATACCACTAAGAAAATTTGTTCTCTTCTTTATACTCACTTCTTCTTTTTGTACTCGTAGAGTTAACATCAACTTGTTCTTCTCTATATAATAAAGTGATTGCTTGGTGCGGTACTGGAGTTATGTTATTTCTTTGTTAATTATTCTTGATATATATAAATATTTATTATGGACATCAAGCCCCCAATGTCCAATATAAGCAGTGATGCATAACCTCTATATATATATATATATATTGTTATGATGATTCTATCACTGAAAAAAAAATTCACCTTTAAAACAATTTCTTATTTTATTGAGATTAGCTTTGGTAGGTAGTTTTAGTTTGTAACAGTTGAAATTGTTCGAGTCAAGATCAATGGTCCTCTATTTTTTATTATGTTAAACTGTGGAACCAATCTTTGATTTTACATGAATTGTTTTCTTCCCTTATTCAAAAACATGACTCTCCACAAGGTGTTCCTAAATTGGGGTACCTCCTTTCCTAAAATGATGTAAATATATATTCTAAATGTACTCCATATAACAAATATGGGGTACCTGAAAATTTATGCAAAACATAAAAATTAGAATTATGAAAATTAATTATTCTTTTTTACAAATGTTACAAATACTACTTATAACATTCTGATTCCATTATTTCTTGTTGTTAACCTGTTTATCCTATTAATTTTTATGCGAAAAAATTTATAAAATAGAATAAATCATCTGACAGGATTGACAATACATGGAAATAAATGTTCAAATTTCCTGTGGATATTGATCATAATATTTATACACTCTTTAAACTTTTTTTGTGAATTGGTAAAATAGAACAATTTTATTAACTATCCTCAATTTTTTTCCAGCAGACTACGTTAATATTTTAAGAGAAACAATGGGATCCCATATTCGATACCTACGTAACCCATAATCGGTATATTTACCCAATTATAAAACACCAAGGGATAAAAACTGTTGGAAACGCTATCACTACAGAATCTCTGAACGGATTTGTATGTGATTTTTCAGAAACAAGTGTGTTATTCCAAAGAAGGTTTATAGTCATTGTGGAAGTCCATTGCCCCCCTGAAGGCAATGATCAGAATTTTTATCATTTGTGAAAACAGAAAACTCGCAAAATGTTGCTTGAAACAAACAAAAACGCGTAAAAAAGAATGGAAAAAACTTCTTCCTCTCTTTGTTTTTTGTTGTGTACTGGTTGGTGAGGCACTCTTTTTCTATCTCTCTCGCTCTCTCTCACTTACTCTCTCTTACTCTCACACACTCTCATTCTTTCTGTGTTTCATTTTTTTTTTCATCAGTTTTTATTTGAGTCCATAAAAAAAGGGTGAAGCTAATTTTTCCTCGTGTTATCGAAGATATTACGGGCCGCTGAATTAAAATTTCGGATCCAATTTCAGATTAAATCAATTCTTGGACCCTTTCGGAACACAAGAAAGGGGTACAGGTAATTATTTTCTACACTATTTGGCGATATTTAGGGATATGGGCGAACGACACTACGCGAGGCTGCGGGTAACAGCTTGTTTTAAATTTTAAATTCAAAATATGAACTTACCTTCCAATAGCCTCATTTTTGATGGGTGGGTGTGATAGGCAGTCATTATCACCTATGCCCAACTGGCCTTTATCATTGCGTCCCCAAACGTACAGTTCGTGCACATCACTCACAGCCAGAATGTGCGAGGCCCCACAAACAATTTTCTTCATCCTAATTTTACTCAGTTGAGGTACCAGCTTCGGTACCAGACTACCCTCAAACTTTTGTACAGTAGGAGGCGGAGTCTGAAGGGCCGGGTGGTTAGATGATGGCATGTACATAGATCCTGGAATACGTCCACTCTGATAGCCGTCAAGCTCAGAGGACGGAATGGATCGATGATTGTATGCAACCGAACTCGATCCATAACTCCACGCATATACCTTATCGAACAGAATGAATAACGATTTAGTCGTTCGAGCGTACAAAATATTATACAGCTTTCCTATTCGAAGTTTCATAAGAAGAGCTCACATTTCCGTTATGAAGAATTGCAACAGAGAAATTCGTTCCGCACGAAATTTTGACCACCACTTTTCCGCACAAAATTCGTTGAATGCGAATCGGCCATGAAGTTGTGGGATCATTTTCTGTACCGTAATTTGATCCCCAACCGAACAACTAGAATGGAACGCGTGAAAGTAAAAATATTGCCAAGTAATTAGTTGGGTATATAGTTTGTTTGTTTGTTTGTTTGTTTGTTTCTTGGTTCGTTCGTTCGTCGTTGTTGTTTTTTTTTTTTTTTTGTGGGGATCACCACTAAAATTAGATGGTCTTTAATATTGATAAACAATTGTACCTCGCCATCCATAGCCAGAGCCAAACAGTGAAGAGTTCCGCATGCGACTGTTTTGATTTTCTGCGGTAGGCTAGTCATTAACGTTGGCTCCAGGAACAAACGCGAGTATCCTGTTTCATGTACCGACAAAGTGACTTCAGGCAATACACTTACTCTCTCAGGTACGTACCCCCACGTATAAACCTCTCCGGCTTGCGTTAAGACAACCATAAATGGTTGCCCTAAGTAGCCACCCCTAATGATTTCTGTAAAAAAAAAAAACAAAAAAAAAACGTAATATGGTTATACGACGAATTTTTTCGTTTTATCGTCCGCAGAAATAATACAATTTGCCCAAAATTATTGCTTACTTCTCACGTTTTTTTTACACAGCACAGGAATAGCAACCGGCTTCATGTGACTGTTTATATCACCCAATCCTAAAACACGATCACTGTTTGTACCGCATGCCAACACTTCGTCATCGTCGGTGACTAAAAGAGTTTCGTATCCTGTATGAAGCGAAAATAATATTAGAAAACTGTAATTATAGGTTGGCATTGGTGGCCCAGCTAAAATTTTCCTCTGCATAGGGTTTTCAAATTTATTGTCTTATAATTTTTGTCAAATTTTGTTCACACCGTTCATTTTTATCCAGTTTACTTTATTAAAATTAACCTTGTGGAGAGGATAAAAATGGCGGTAGTGAAAATTTTTTGTTTCATGACAAAAGAAAACCAATGACATTTGTGGGTGTGTGTATTGGTGAATACACAGCACCACACAAATACCAATGAAGGCTGCTGTGTGTTCACGGAGTTGAGTATGCGGGATGAGCCCAGTAGACAAGTTTAGCTATATAGATGAAATATATAGCGCGAGCGCAAAAAGGTAGTTCGTGGATATAATCCACTGGCCCATTAGGTGGTCGACGAGTGTGTAGTACACACTCGTTTGTCAACGACCACCCGTTGCCACAACATTATTTTCCCAATTAAACATAAATATGTATGTTTGTGTATATATATATAAAATACTAGCTGGCTGTGGTGTCAGCTTTGCTTAACAAATGTTTAGGACTATTGGAGCTAAATCTGAGCTAAATATACACTGATATATTACGCAGAAAAATCTGAAATTCTCTCCTTTTTGGGCCCAAAGAGGGTCGAAGAATGGGTCTAGTAATGAAATAAACATCAAAATTGAATTCAGCGCCTCAAAAAACATGTTCGATGGTGTATTACACAATACAATATGAAAATCAAAAATTCTCCGCTTTTTGGGCCCAATAATGATCAAAGAATGGGCCTAATGATGAAATCAACATCAAATTCGAATTCAACGCCTCAAAACACATATCCGGTAATATACCTATATTATGCAATAAAACATGAAAATCAAAAATGTCTACTTTTTGTACTCCATGACCATAAGGGTTGCCAAATTGGTTAAATGATAAAAATAACATCAAATTTGAATTCAGCGCATAAAAAAACATGCTGGATCATGTAAATTTAGGAATCAGGAGCACTAATAAGTTTGCATAATGATTTTCCTCTGTTCATTTCATATACCCGTAACCCTATTAATCCATCCTAAATTGATTTTCCTTTACAAATAAGTTTTTCGAAGTGTTAAAGTAATAAATCTAAGTCCAAAAATTTCCTATGTTCATGAAAAATGCACATAAAAAAGTTCATCAACATCGGTTTGGTTGATTCTGAGATTACACTAGACATACACTTTTCCAAACTTTCCTCATTGTATATTTTCATATACAAGTGTGTATCGCCTAATATTAATCTATAAACTAACAGGAAAACAACAATCACAATGAATGATTGAATTTTACTTACCGTGAATATATACCAAACGGACTTTTTTCAATAATTCTTTATCAAACTGTCTTAAAGCTCGCCACGTTTCCAGATTCATGTTTTGCGAATGAACAAGAGAAGTTGCCATAGACTGAACCTTTATTGAGAATGCTGCAGTATCTACGTTGTTTTTCTTGATGAAAAAAAAAAAAATTACTTGATTATTACAAGGAGCTCGGCTTTGTTTTTTATGGTTTCTGAAGTTGACTTTGTGGAGTAAGTGGCGCCAAGTAGATAGATATTTCACAAAAAATATTGATACTTAATCTGAAATATTGTCATTTATCGGATAGATTATGGATTAATTTATAGGGGTTGTGGATCGAGGAAGAAGAAGTTTTGTAACGTGAAATAAAAAATTAACCAAAGTTACGTCTCAGAAGCGTGTGTATTTAACATCAATCAAGTGTGATAAGTGTAAGTACAGATTGAGTGAGATGTACGAAGGTGTACGGAGATAAACGAGTGAGTGGCGGAATAGTGTATTAGTGTAGCCACAAGCCATAATATAAAATAGTGTTTTGAATATAGTCGAGTGTTCGCAGGAGTGAGAGGGGAGAAGGATTGGTGGTCTCAACATATTTTAGTCAAATATCGATATTTTCTCTTAAATGTCGATATGTTTCCATATTTTTGGCAGCTCTAGTAAACTACAACTATTGTAATATTTCTAAATAACATTTTAATGAAGTTAGCTGCATAGGTACTATAGTTGTATTGAGCCTACGCATATAAGTAATTATAATGCCTAGGTAAAATAATTCAAATATATTTTTAATGCATAAAAAGCTAAAATAATAATAATATCTTCACAATTCGAGAATGTACAAGAGAAGGTGTGTTTTTATTCGGAAAAAAGTAATAACGCTAGTACTTTTATAAAATCGATATAATTGCTCGAATATCGAAAATATCAATATTGATATTTGATATCGAAATAATATCAATATTTTAGGAACTTTTTTTTTTTTTTTTTTTTTTCAGTACAAAATAAAATGTGATTATGCCACTGGCTGATGGGTCACTGGCGTCTGTGTCGATGGACCTTTATCACCAAATAAATTTAAGTGAATAATGTTCTTGAATCACAATATGACATTTTTAGATGCATGCGAGATTAGAACTTTTAAAATGAATACCTACCGAATATAAAATATGGATTGTAATAATGTGCGAGTAATTTTCTTCAACTACTGCCATTGTAAAGATACAATACAAAATACGACTTACATATAGGGAAATTATGTCATCTTAATGTTTCACGTCTCATACAGGGTTCGTATTGCTGTGGTTGAAGGTGGGCATCTTTCGCACACGATAGTCTCCACGGCATTATGAATAATAATTACCACGGAATAAGACCACGTGTTTCCTCGCTGAAACTAATTATAGGTTATACGTGTAGGCGTTCTAATAATTTAGTTATAGAGAAAACAAGTAAGGTCGAAATAGTGGGAAATGTGTTGAAAAAATATCGATATTATATCGATCACTATATCAACGAATTGAGAGCAGGCGTCTGAAAAAATATACGCATTTATATCGTCTAGTGATGGGCAAAATTGTTCATTTGCGAAACCTGGTTCGCCTGCTCCTGCTTTTTCATGAAATCTGTTTTTTCAATCTGCTCCCTGCTCCGAAACTGCTTCAATCATATTTAAAATGAAAACTATCGAACCAAGAATAAGTCTAATCCCAACCATATTGGATTGACCAGTGTCTGTCATCAATATTCATGCTATATAAAGAAGTCGCATCCCAATTATTCTCTTCAATACGATCAAGGTTACCAACAGAAATTGGGTGAAAATAGAGACATCGAGTTATATTATATGTTGGCTAACGATTCTATGAATGTTTGGCTGAATTCATATGTTTTGTTTTCAAAATGTTGCTGAAATTCCATCATTTGCCATTCCATGCAATGAAAATTATCGAGAAGAATATTGCAAAAGAACGGTTAATTACAGAAAGCTAAAATTTTTATGAGATATTTTAGCATGTTAGCTGAAGATTCCATGAAAATTTCAGCTCTCTACAATTAACCGTTCTCTCACAATTTCTTTCGATAACTTTCATGATATGGAATACCTACCTATGCAAATAATATACTTAACCTACGTTTAGTTGCAGAATTTCAGACATATTACAAGAACCAAGGGCACAATTTCAACTAAATTTTCACCGGATCTTAGTCAAGATAATCTCGATATTTTTGAAAAATTTCAGCTCAATCTTACCTTCGATTGTCGAGATATCGCTGAAATTTTGTTCAGATTGAGTGACTGAAATGATAAGTATTCGATCTAGTTGAGAAGTTGGCGGTATTTCAGCAATATCTCGAAAATCAAATGTGCGATTGAGCTGAAATTTTTACAGAATTTTAAGCTAACGTACGACAACAACCCATGAAATTTTCAGCTCTCTACAACGCTAAAAATTTCTCTTGTAATTCATCCCGTCTTCTTTGGTTGTACCAAATGATATATGAACTGAACTTAGTTTAGCTGCTGAAAACCAAAATCAGTGTTAGAAAAAATTTTGTTTCGGTCATTAGAGCATCGAAGCAGTTTCAGGAACTAGCTCTTTTAAAAAACCTTGTTCTTCAAACTGGACTCCTCTGGAGCAGCCCATCCCTAATATCGTCTAGAATGGAATGTGAATTGAGGGGGGTCTCAATACTGAGCGTTTTCCTAGGACCCATGGTTTTTGACGTCCTTATTTTCTGGATTTTTTTGTCTTCGTTGTTTCACACTGATGAGCGATGTTGATTGTTGAGGCGTTCAGCTATTTTACAAAATTTTAATTTAATGTCATAAGTCTCGGAAAAATTTCAGCAATGAAACTAATGGTTCTAACTTTTGAATAACTTTGGTATTTTTGACAGAATTTAACTTATTTATTGCATGATCCGTCAACTTCATGAAATTCATGAAATGCAATATTCCATTACTTTAAATAAGACATTAGAAATTCAAATATGTTAAATGAATATCATTGTTGTGAATTCAAAGCAGTCGTTTCTGAAAATAATAGTGTAAGTATGTACAAAAAAAAATTCATCATAGTTTTGAGGACTTTAGGAGTACAGAACTAACTTCCTGTTCTTTCCATATTTGATTAAAGTTATTGGGAGAAAACGCGAGAAAATTCTTGCTTGTAGAGAGCTGCAATTTAGTAGAGACATGTAGATAAGTATATTAGTTGAAGATTCTATTAAAATTCGGCTGAAATCATTCGGATGATTTTCAAGATATTGCTGAAATTCTGCAACTAAGTTGAGTTTATTTTAATATTATTTGAATCACTCAATCTGAACAGAATTTCGGCAATATCTCGAAAATCACACGATGATTTCAGCCAAATTTTCGCAAATACTTAAACTAACATCCTTCAATGTCTCTGCAAAATTTCAGTTCGACACAATCAATAGTTCTTTCACAATTTCTCTCGTTAACTTTGGAATTTCCCAAAAGTTTGCACAATTTCAGCGGATTTAGCGCCAAAAATACTAAAATCATGTTTTTGTTCAGCAGCAGTAAAGTTGGTGATATAAATAAATCGGTATAAATTTACCTAATTCATGTATCTTTCCAAAATAATATAATTTTTGTACAGGGATGAAGATTCCCCTACAAACTACCACGAGGACGGACAAATATTGAACGATGAAAAAAATATGGTATAATAAAAATAATGACGTCACAGACTACAGGTCCTGAAAAAAGGCTCAGTATTGAAGCTCTCGTCGTGAATTGAGGGTGGAAAATGAAAGTCGCATTTGCTGGTTGTTGCGTCACCTACCACGTGTATCAGAGGGTGGTGGATGCGTCAGTTTTTCTTCACCACGTGGTGCTACGTCTTCACATATTATACGTATTGAATTTCTGAGTTACTGTTCAACCGTTATATACCCATTTCAGATTCTAAATTTGGAATAAAATCGAACATATTATCAGAAATACACCGAACAATTGACCGGCGCCAAAATTGGTAGCATGCGATAGAAATAGATCATCATAAACATCTGCTCCGAATAAGAATTTCGTAGCTGTTATTCATATTGATCGAAAATTAAGCATTTAAATGTATAAAACCACCAAAATCGCAATGAAAACGGTGCTCGACTGCTACAAAATGTGAACACATTCGAATTCGCACCAGCGAATGTCTGAAATTCCACCTTCATTATACACACCACCAATATGGCCTACATGGGGTAGGTTACCTATAGGTATGATACAAAAATATTATTTCAATCACCATCATTATTCATGATTGTTCGAATCTCTCGTCTTGCACCGAATGTACGTATCTATACCTTTATCTACTTTAGGTTTTTTGTTTTTTTTTCTTCTGATTACGCAAAGAACTGCTTAAAATGGCAATTACCTATTATCCATTAAAAACTAACTTATATTACTCGGATAAGTACTTCTACGAAAAGACATATTAATTTGTTGATCTCATACCGAAACATCTGGTAGATATAGGTATAGTCTATACCTTTATTATTGACAAAACATTCGTTTCAATTAAATGACTGTATAGTTTTTGAATAAAACAACATCTATGGACTGCCACGTCCGAATAGCAAATATTAAGACAGGTTATGATAAGAAAAAGGCTTTCTTGATGAAAAACCAAAAATAAAAAAACAAAATATTCGATTTAAAAACAAATAATATGCGATTTACCACGAGGTAACGACACTTACTCGCGTGTAAGGTTCGAATTTCTCGACACCGAATGGAAAATCCAGTTGAAAATAAATGAAATCTCTTCTAATTGGCAGATAAACGATAAAATTAATTCATTAACCATTTACTTGTTTGTTATACCCACTGATTAGATTAATTGATGTTCGAATCCGGATTCACTGGAACAATTTTGTTGCACTTGAAATTTGAATTTTACTGTTCGAAAGGTAATATGGAACTATCGTAGATATACGAATATAGCCTATTGTCATCTAATCGTCAACCGGTACATATTCGTCGATCACTATTGTTGAGGCATTGGTCTTTGGAAGCGTTTGAAATGAAAAGGTTCATGTGGAAAACCGGTTATTTTTCATTGTTATTTGATCGATTATCTAATCTTCGGACAATTCTTTTCCTCTGCCTACGCAACGACAACGAGATTACATTTAATTCGTGTTTAGCTGCGGTACGTGATTGCTGCGTGAAGATCGAACGAATTTGTACTCGGTTTCAGCTCATTTTTAAAACGTTGTCACCATTCGAAGTGGTGAAATTTTTACAGGAATGTAACAGCGTTTCGTTGCGTATTGGGCGACGAAAACAGCATTACGCGAATAAAGAGCAGGAGAAGAAAACTAAAATAAAAACTCTGGCGCAGCTAGCCTCGCCGGAAAAAGTAGATTTTCGAGAAGAAAGAATTACGAATTTTGACTGTCACATTAATTGTCTGTTAGTTCGTATGCGTAAATTAGGTATGTTGTGATTGTATGAAATTTGTTAGCTACTGTCGAAATATTAGGGAATGTGAAATTTAAAAGCACTATTTTTTTAAATGAAAAATAGCTGAAATCCTCTCCTGTAAGGATGATAATGAATCGATCTGTTTTTGGCAGTTGCTGAGAACCAAGATTCGTTGGTTTCCCATAGGTAACGAATCAATTACATGGTAGAAGATGTCAATAAATTATATGAACTGTATGACTTGAACTTTATTGGTTTGTACTTCTGTAAGTGAACATTGTTAAACATGTTTCTGTAATAAGGAATCGACCTATTCTAGTTTCCTCGCCTTCACTGAAAGTAATAGTCTGACAAAGTAAGGCTTTGATGACTGTTTTGGTAGGCTGACTATTCGTGTTTACTTCAGCTTATTTGTCTTTGATTTGTGTTCACTTTTCTTAATTAATGTTTTCAATATATCTTGTATGTATACAACTCGTGACGTTGGTTTTCGTTTTCAGATGCTATTCTATAAACCAATGAAAAAACACAACAGAAGTTGAAATATGTCCTAAAACCTATACTATAATGAGGTCAAACTTAAGAAGAAAAAAAAAAAAATTTCACGTTCTATTAGGTTAAGTAATAAAAATGACCCAGAAATGGAACTTGGGAACGGGCAATTAGCTTTAAGGTTCATAGGTTACAATTCTGGCATAAATTTCATTATACCTACATTTAAAATTTCGTCTCAATCAGCTGAAAATGAAACCCTCTATCGAGTTAGGAAAAACCGGTATAAGTTACAAATAAATAATATTTTGTAGGTATATACTTAAATAATAATACCTACCTAGCATAGCCATAAATAAAGTCTGAAATTTGGGGGACCGTGGCACCGAATAATACAAAAAAAAAAAAAAAGTAAAAAATTTAATGAACAGTATATTTTACGACATTTTCGAATATTATGTACCACTAATGGGCGGATAAGAAAAAAAAAGTGAAAAAGTCGATTAAATTCGTCGCCAAACAATTCCAAAAATTTTCGTTTGATGACACGCCCCCTTCGTTCCCACGATATGTAGGTAATAGGTACCAAATAAGTTTACCGATATAAATATGAGTTATTGACGCCAAAAGTCATAATATTTAGTCATGAAACGAAAAACGTATTAGGTCTCGAGCCCAGGTCATTTCATGAGAACGATTTTACTGCGATGACTATTTCACAGCGAAAATCTGCTCGAGGTTAGCGAAATTTAAAAAATGTTTGTCACATCCTACTTTCCGAATAATCAATTACCAATTATAATATTTAATGTTTCCTCGGATAGTAATTATCAGCTAAATGTTTTAAACCCTACAATATTTCTATTTTCGTTGTATCGTAATCATATTCAGCCGCACCATTTTCTTTAACAGCCTATGTAAAATTTTCTCGTTTCTACGTGCGAAAAATGCTCCCATAAAGTAAGAGAAAATCACGTGCTTTCGTTTAACATAGCTGTAGACAAAGTTGCCTATTGCTCTGAATGGTAGAAATGTAGAAAAATCAAAATTATTCGCCCATGTTCGTTTTGCAACTTCATAAAATTTCCACCAGAATTTGGGAGAAATAAAAAACGGTAAATTTCGCACGAGTTCATAAAATATTCTGAGACGCTTTCTTGTTTCTTTTAATTTTTATCTTCAATTTGAGTTAAGAAGATTCAGTAGCGAACTACTGTAAGTTAGTTGTTGTAATTTTTTGCGAGCGAATTACATTATTTTTGATACTTTCGTGTTTAATTTATTATCTCGTCTAAAATTAGCCGCGAATTAATTGGGCGTCCCTAATTCTTTTCTCTCAGTATATGAACGCTATGTGTCAGTGATATTACTAGATCTGCAGTTTTTGTTTTGGGCAAGTTTTTTATTTTTATTTTGCTTGTCAAAAACACTACATACAAAATCATAAATTTTCAGACTGGCTTCAAGTGTTCCAACTTTTCCCAAAATTTCAATTTTTTTTTTTTGGTTGGGGGCTAATTGGCCCCATATACCCTCATGACTGACTCTGGTAGGCTCACTTTTGTTTCTTCATCCACCTTATTGTCGTGAATTTGATCTTGCTGTTTACAATGGTTAGCACTAGGACTGTTTTTGCCATCATATGTGGGGTAAGATGGGGTCAAGGGAACCAAAAATTTGCAAAAGATATTTACTCAAGCTATAATACATTTAAGAATCTCATTCTTGCTTTATTTTATAGAGAATGTTATCTTTAGCTTTCATATGCTGTCTAGTTCCCCACCTAACTTCACCAAATATAAAAACGTAAAATAGTGATATGGACCACTTGACCTGAGTGACCAATACAAAAATTTTCTGATTTTTGGTGCTAATTCACCCAATAATAACACACGATCAATCACTCATTATACCTCAGCTATGGTTTTTCCATACGATCCCACCCACGCTTGTTTTATTTTTCATTTCCTCGTCAGTATGTAATTAATTACTTTTGGCTACAGCTATAATTCTATTATAATCTGTTTTAACGTATATACCTTATTTCATTATTTCAACAATAAAATTGAATAATATGTAGCTAATATTATTATCCTCCAATAAAATTTCAAAAATATATGAAATAAAACTTTTGCAGTATGGTATTTCAGTATGATATTTCATATTTTATCAAATATTATTTGACTGAAACATGACAGAATGTCGTAAACACACTCGTTGGGCATTAAAATTAGTTATCTATATGTTTCCATCACCATTCAGTGTTACCAACTTTTCAGTACTGTCAAACTAGTAGGGATCCACGAGACAAAACTTTACCCCATAGTCCTTTGAGCCAACTCCAGATATTTTATTTGCTATTTCATTTGATGTTACCATATTATGCAATATATAGAGGGGCTAGATGTCTAAACAATATTGTAATTTGATTCACTCCAATTTGATAAACATAATTTTTCAAGGCCACTATATAAGTTCGCTTTGACAATCTGAGCAGCCTCTAATCTTTTGATATGCAACGAATCGATCGTTACAAAGTGCACTTTGATTATTCCTAGGAAGAAGGTACCTATAAAAAACTTGAATTATGATATAACTTTCATCAGAATTTCGGTAAAATTAGAACTCTGAAAATACACGTACTAGACATTAGGCGTGAAGAAGTTAATGCAAAAAAAAAAAAAAGTTTCATTTCATATTTATAATACTAATTATCTTATCAACTGGCGTATCCAAGAATAAAAGAGAAGGAAAAAAGCGACGAAGAAATAAAATGATAATTCCGAATAAATTAAGATCAAACCGATGCGATGGCTCAATTAATGTTAGTATTGGTAAAAGTAAGGGGGATAAAAAAATGTATACACAAAGAGTTGTTCATACAGGTGGGGGAGGATCAAAGTTCAAAAATTCAATTTTCATTCGTATACGACTACAATAATTTTTTTTTAAATCGTCAGTATGTGCTAATATGTGAAAATTGATTGGTGCGAAAATACGGTAAGTGATTGCGTGAAATTTGAAACGGTTTCATTGTCTATTGAGAAATTCAAGAGTGGTAAGTAAATTATTTGTTCAATTACCTACCTAACTGAAGAATTCGTGGGCCAAGTACAATGAAAATCAAAGCCGGTCAATGAAACTCAGAATCTTGGGTACTTCTTAGGACAGGAAGCATGAGATACCGAAACTATATTCTATTAAATTTTTGAATTATTTTTGAATTTGTTTCTTTATTCTTACTTTTTCAAGCAGTTATTTTACAAATCTCATATTTTTTCTCAAAAATCCACTAAATTTAAATTCCAACGGAAATCTCGCAGGCAAAAATTTATTATTTTTTTGTAAATCATGTGGATTCGTCTTAAAATAATTATGTCGGTATAAGTACTTATACTAACAATGGTACCATCAAGAATAGCTGTTATTATGTAATAAATTATTAGACTTACATTGAGGTGAAGTTCGTCCTAATGAAGTTTCCATATTGGAATGGTTTACTGAAATGAAAAATTTCAAATCAAAATTATGATAAAAGGTAGATAATTTGTATGATTTTTGGACTTATAATTGATGCGTATTTTCTCACACTAAGCCTCAATTAAAAAAACAAAAGTGAAACGAAAAAAATAATTTATTATTTCCCAATTATGTAATCGCCATAATAATTATCCTGAACCATTTGGTATAGGTAGATACTTCATTATCGAATATACCCAAATTTACCTATACATTAAGTTAGGTTAAACTGTAACTTCCTCAAAATTATTTCCAAAACGTTAAGTCAGTTTTTAAGTAAGTATAAGTATACAAACGAATCGTTGACTATTAAGAGAAATTGGCAAAGTTTCAGACTCGAACCACAACCGAAAAAGATTTTAACTTCTTTCTACTGTTGAATTATTCTGGTAAAACGTGCAGACGTTTCCCTGATTATATTTAGCGATAAGCAAGGACATAGATACCTCGATCGTAAGGAGTCCACATCTTTTCGACTGTCATTTCAATCCCTCCCCTCGACACAATACCACCATCACCACTATCACCAAAAAACACAAACCATTTTTTAATGTCGAGCTTTTTTTCGGAGTTAAGAGTAAAGGTGTGGACCGCCAGGACTCCCCCCTAATCTACACGTTTGGTAATGGGCAAAAGCATCCAAGGCGATTACTTAGTACAGCTATGTTGGTCTTGTATCAGTACGGTCTACTCTTACTTTTGGTCTCGCAGAAAGTGCAAGGGCAATAACAATTTAACGACGATAGATTTTGAATGATCAGATGCAATGAGATTATGCCTAAGTATCAGAAATATGAAAGAAGGGAGGTCACCTACCTATTTTAGGCTTATGTTCATTCTTTATTTAAAAATATTTTTATCTAATGGAGATTTACAACCCTTCTACCTTCCTAAATTTCCTCCTTTTCAAGTCGTAGTAAGCCAAAATCTGAGACATTTTATGAATCTTTAACAGCCTACTGTCAAGTACATAAACTTATGGAAGAACAACAGTTTCTTAAGCCACTCGTTGAAATTATGAAGTACCTATCGTAGGTATACAAAATGACAAATTCAATAATAACTACGTTTTGGATATTGATTTTAATGAAGAAAAATAGTTAGAATTTTATTAATATGGATAAGTGCTCCGAATCATTGAAAATGAATTAAAATTTGGAACACAGTATCGTAGAAATTCAACTACTTATTTATAGTTATTGTAACATATATTTTTGTCTATTTTTAAATATGACGAACATATTTGGCAACACAGTTTAGAATACCAAAAATTCATGTATTTGTCAACAATCTAAACATTCCGCAGCTCTTTATAAACAACCACAAAATTACCCGTATTTAATTTTATGTATGTAGACATATTATTGTCTTCATATTCATGACCTAACTGTACCTGTCCCTCGATTATATTGCAAGTCAGCATATCCCTATAATAAAAAGTCCCTACCTCACTTATCCTATCAATCACATACACTTACATACACCAAATGGGTATATAAACCCTCGATTTGAAAGAATTGATATTCATTTGGATAAAGAAATAGTTCTAAGGGTTTGAATTCCAGTGTTAAAGTAGTATTTAAATATTGTTGAATGTACTAATGTGTACGAATTATTATTTTATTAAAAGTGTTTAATGTACTCTTTGTGTTTGAAGTATTATTATAGTCTCTCAACAAGTTAAGGTCCGCAATAGTCGTGGATAATAAATTAATTACTTTAAAATATCATAGAGATATTAATGCTTTTTCAGTGTTAAATATCTCGTGTATAGTGTAACACTGAAAGTGGTTCTAAATAGTACTACCAGAGCTCCTTCTGGCCGTTACAGTTATATGTAATATATTTCAATAGGTAGATATTCCATTAAATAGGTATAGTCCAAAATCTAAACAAGAAATGAAAAAATGAAGTAAAATCAGTTTTCTGGTTGGTACCTCTTGTTTTTAAAGTCAAGAAGAGAATGAAAAGGACTGCATGGAGCAAATACGTACTGATTATGGGGTATGTACCATATATGGGGTACCATTGTTTCTCTTAAACTAATAACTCAGTTTACTGGAAAAAAATTGAGGATAGTTAGCAAAACTATTCTATTGTACCAAACCACGAAGAAATTTGAAAGAGCAAGCCTGAAATGATTTTTCCTCTCTTTTTATTTTTATCACTGTTCACTTAAATTTTTGGAAAATTTTCATTACTTTTGTGATAATAACTGACTGATATTTTGAAATAATATAATCAATTTGAACAGAAAATTTGAACATTTAGCTTCTGTTTCAGAGTGTCTCATTCTTGTAAGTTGATTCATTCAATTTTAATAGGTTTTTGTTTTCATCACATCAAAATTGAGAGGATGAACCTAATATGGGGTACCAATTATTTGTGTTTAAAACAACAATTAATGAAATCAGAATGTTGTAGGTGTAGCATTTACAACCTTTATGAGAAAGAATAAATACCTAATTTTTGTAACTCTAATTTTGATGTTTTCCATACATTTTCAGGTATACTATTTTAGAAAACGGTGGTACACCATAATGATGGAGTCATTCTAGAATATACCTGTGTAACCAATTTGAGTCATATGACAAAAACATTCATGTAAAATCAATGATAGGTTCCATAGACTTTTTAATGTTAGAAAAAATAACATCAGGAACGATTGATCCTGACTTCTCAACCAGTTTTAATTTAAATTGATTTTTCTAATTTATATACAATTTTAAAGTTAAGTATATGTACCCCATAGGTGTTCGGTACATTTACCCTATTAATAGTGTGGACTATGCCCGTTTATTTTAGTACCTACTACCTACCTACTGAGCAGTAATTCAGACGACTGCTTCACCAATTCAACTGTTCAGTTTTAAATTAATATTTTTTTATTAATACTTTCTATTATAATGAAATGCCTATCTAAATAATTTCCTAATAAACTAGTGCGATGTGTTATTCATCAAAGATAAAGTTCAATATTACTAACTTCCGTCGAACCAATACCGTTAGAATGTTGGCACTGTAGTAAGTCGTCCATTTTTATACTTCTTACTATTTAATATCACAATACCTAGGCAAAAACAAGTTTATGCATTACGTATAGTTACCTATCAATTTAAAGGTACAGTTCAATAAAATCGTTTTCGATACTGATTCGAAGAATTTAATATCAAGTACTGTGTTCTTTCGTCAATGATTAAAATGAAATCGTGGAAATTTAATACGATACGGTACCTAGTTATAGTTTACAATATAATTTATGTTTTCACACTTACCTACCATGACCTTTCTGAGTAACCAATGTGCCTTCATTTTCAACATTCAGAAAAGGATTGTTTGGCATAAAATAAATAGGTGCTAACCTCGAAATATATTTTCAAAAAGCCTATCAAAAATACTTCGTTTTCTTATCAAAATTGGTAGTGCTTTTTCATTTGTCTCATCTTATTTAGCCTCGTAATCAGTAATTTCTGTTTTTTTTTAACTCCCCGCCACATTTTGAATTTGATGAGCTGAAAAAAAACTTCCCACGTTATATTTAAATAAATTAATATTAAGCCATAAAATGTTGACAGGATTATGGACTGCGGATAAGTAGCCTACCGTATTCAGTTAGGCATAACTGTTCAGAGTTACCAACATGCAGTAAGACGTGAATCTAGTGAACCATGGAACTACTAAAAATATCTTTTGATTTTTTGCAAATAATTTCCTGAAGTAAAACTGCTCAAAAATCTAAAATATTGGATCCTGAGAAAGTTGAGGATACTGCAAAAGATTTCTTAAATTAGTAAATTTCCGAGGAAAGTGTCACAATTGAAAACAATTCAATTTTTCTAATAATAATTACATAAAGACAATATTCAAATAGCAGATATATTTTATTGCAAATATATTTACTTTTAGACGCAGTACACTCCATATTGTGGGTATTAAATAAAATAAATTTCATTTTTTGAATTAAAAACATTTTTTTTATGGGATTTAGCATGTCGGTAAAGTGATACACCACCCTCAGTTCAGTGGTACAGTGGGGTAGTAAACCATGAAACAAAAATTTAAAAAGAAAAACTACCTACAAAATTTTAATTGTTTCTTCAAGTTTTGTTTTTTAGATGAAGTTTCGTTCTTTTGAATTTCATTAGTCTCTAACTCAATTCCAGCTGGCACCAGAGAAAAAGAAAAAAATTATATCATGCCGTACCCTGGTCTCTCCTACAGTGTTACCTATAGTTTAAGATGCTGATTTTTCACTAAAATAGCCTCCGACACTTTTTTAACAAGTTTTTAAAAAACAACATCTGCTTTCATTTTTTTTCAAATATCTAAGGAATTAATTTAAATTCACATGAAACAATCCTTTCGAAGCGGTTTATCAAATTTGAAATTTATTCCTTACTAAGCAAGTAAAATTCTATGTTACATTTGACCTTCTATAATTTGAAAGGGCTCAGACATTTTAAAATTCTGGAAAATGTTCAATTCGGTCTCAAAATGATAAAATATAATATATTCTGCTTAGTCCCAAAAATTGCGATATTTCTCTGCAAGGGCTCAAATCACCTCTATTGTTGATTTATTACTTATACTTACAGCTTCATTATTAAAATCTCATCACCAACGAGCTGTTACCCGCAGCTTCACTTGCTTAGCGTCTAATAATAATTGTTTCAACCCATTTTTGGTTGACCCAATTAAAACCTGATGAAACAAAAAACAAACCGAGTGAGAGAGAGAATCATTTTATATCCGCCTCACCAATCAGTAGTCGTCAGATGATGAACAAAGAGTGGGGGTATGTTGTTTTGAAATTTATTTTCTACTCCTTTTTGTTTGGTTCAAGAAATGTTTTGCCCATTTTCTGTTTTCACTGAAGGTAAAAACTGGTAACATTGCTCCCAGGAGAGCTACAGACTTCCTTGATGTTAATATATCTTCCTCCAAATTACACAAGGTTTTCTGGAAAATTTCATGGTAATCCGTCCAGTGGTTCTGGAATCATAGTGTTTTCAACAGTTTTAACCCGATGTATTTTATAATACGTACCGAGCGACAGAAATGAAGCAATATAATTAATGGTTTTTTAATTTTGCCATTGAATGTGTCTGGTGCAAGTAGATTACAATCTAAACCATCTTCATAAGAATGGAATAAGCAACTAAACGTTTTTTCATTTGCCTTAAAACCTGAATAATGTACTATAGCGACTGTTTGACTCATAGCTGTGGTCGCAATTGTCAGAAAATTTCAAACACGACACATTTTGCATTCGATGGTTGGAACTCTTTGGTGCCAAAGTTCATAACCTCTGAACAAAATTCTCAGGAATTGTTGGAATTTAAGACAGTCTTTTACTTGCCTTTGGTTGAACACAACCACATATATACAAAAACAATATTATGGGTGTGGAATACCTTGTTGTGAAAGATATTCACACTAGAAGGTCTTCAACAGTATTTTGCGTGTTCTGCCACTTCATACGGTTAAGTATGGGAGAGCCAAATCCTCGGCAAACACTGGCGATTTTAGAGCCGGTTCTGAGAATTTATATACAGAATTTGGCACATGCACACAAACACACATGCATACGTACATATACATAATTATGTCATACGTTACGTCGTTTCTTGCCTCCATCGAGGTGATAAGAAACAACACAGCACGTTTGGTACTGGGCCGTGACATCACCAAAATCGTTATCAGGTAATTGATCTTGACCCGTGCAATGTATCTTACCTGTACATACGTACAGGTACAAACATACAAACGCACTAGTGTGTATTCGTTTAATGTCATAAAGATGATTATTGCCAGCCTTTGGGCGGCAACTGTCGTTGAGGGGTGCGAGCCCCTAATACCTCATACGAGTGATGTCCCCACAGTGGGCTTTTGGTATCGATTTTAGCTCAGTAGTATGCTCAAAATTGTTACGAAAAATTTTCACCTCAAAATCATAAAATTATGTGATGAGAGTTCAAGGAGACACTTTGAAAACAACAACATTTCTTGAATGAAAACTGCCTTATTGAGAGAAACAAAATTACGAATAGAAGTAAGTACCTACTTGGAGAATTTACTCAGTAGGTTTCCAGACATTATAATAATTGTTTTTTACTTGAATCTAATTGATTAGTTGGGATATAACAACCTTCTTCTTTATCCTCCACCATGTATATCAATTTTCCCTTACTCTTCGAATTTCTTAGGAGGCAGTACAAAAAGTTCAGCATGATCCCTCCAGTGAAAGGTAGAATACCATTTTCCATTTTTCAATTTTTCCCATCAAATAAATGAAAAGAAAAAAAAAGGAAGTATCTACAGTTAATTACTTAAATACCGGTACTCTTCCTAAGGTCTCTTCCCCCTACATTCAACGAAACACGTTTCAAATATCGAATATATAGGTAAGAACAACTAAAAAATTATGAAGCACTTAAAATACTTTAAAATTTTTCGCTGACAATAAAGAAGAAACTTAAAGAGAGACGAAAAAAATGTCATCAAATTAACATTGAAGAAAAACAACTCCCAACAACCAGTAAATAATTTAATTTGCCCAAAAGAAATACTTTCAAAGTTATTATACCTTTGGTCGTTCCAGTTGTCAAATCGCAATAAAGAAAAAACAGTAGTACGATACCGTAATATGAGAATCAGCAACATTTTTTTTTTCTACTTTCGCTTTTCAAATTTAAAGTTTTTCGTTTTTCTATGTATCACTCCGGCAGTTACGGAAAAACTTTCGCAGAAAAACTTCCGGAAAACGTTTCGAACAAAAGGGTTTTTCTAAGAAGTCTCAAACTCACGACACGAATAAAATAGAGCACCTGCGAAAATATTTCTCTAAACGAAATACTTTTCAAAAGTTACGATCTATTATGGTTAGACATTCTTACAAACTTGAAAATTTTGTTCAGTTCGAGCAGGCATAGCTAGTAATTGGATAATTATCTATGTACCTTACAGTATTTTGCTCATAGAATTTGTAGAAAATAAAACATTCCATTCGGGCAGTTATAGAAGTACCTGCAAGATTTATAAGAATCATGCATTTGATTCCAGCAACTGAACTGGCAAATTTGTTGAGGAGTTTCACGAATATTTTTTTAGTTTTCTGCACCTTATTATTGTTCATCTGTGATAAAATCTTATCAATTGTCTGTAAGGTTGCAGTACCTCTAGACCTACTGTAGTAATTACAGAAAAATCTATGATTCTGTACCTACAGATTTTTAACCAAACAGTTCTCCTGTATTATAGAAATGCTGCCAAACTCATTTCCTTCAATTTTTAATACAGATGTTTTAGAAACTATGAGTTCTGTAACTGTCCAACGGCAGCTTTGACCATATAATACTAAGGCTTGTAAACCCAACCATAACCAGAAGAATAACAATAAAACAATTCTTCAAATTAACAACATTGATTGAGCAACAAATAATCAAAACAAAAATATTTCACATAACCAATAACCAATAACAGATAACCATTGACCAATAACCAGAAGTAATTGGTTTACATTGGTTTTTCTAAAATACTGATATTATTGATTATTTTCCCAAAAATTACCAACTACCTATTTCCTAGAAAATTATCAATTATTGATAATTTGACCTGGGAAAAATGTTTTTTATCCATGTTTTCCATTAATTTTTTTCAACCAATAACCAGAAAAATCATTTTGGTTAGCCAGAACAATAAACAGTTACTAAATAAGTACATTTTTAACCAATAACCATTAATCAGCAACCAATATAGATCTCTATCGGTTCCCATAGTAACCAATAGGTTTCAAGCCCTATATTATGTATAGTACTACCGAAACAAACTTCATTTATCAAACCATGAAGTGAAAATTGCAATTTTGCAAACCGATAAGAGAGGAACTGATTTTTAAAAGAGCTGAAGTTTTCAAAGTTGATTTTCAAATTCCTCTTTCCCAAAAATATAGTGGAAGTGTCCCATTCATGGAATACTGTACCTAATGTGGAATACCTCATTTTACAAATAATGATAGTTGGCAACATTGATTTTTTTATCAGAAAGTGAAATCCCTACACCAAAACCTTGAAATCTGTAACAAAACAAACTGTCCAATCTGTTTTGTCACATCTATGCATCAAACAAAATTGAGCGAGATAGTGATCTAAGAAAATGATAGTGTATGAAAATTTGTTTAAATTCAATTATTGAGTGTATGCTGAATAATCATAGCTACAAATATTAAGCAATGTAAGTATTTGACACTGTTAATGCTCATTTTCCATATTTATCATATTTTTATCGATTATTTTCATCATTTTGTAAAAACACCATTTGTTCCTAATGTGGTACACGCATTCCTATTATGGAATACTTGTTTACATTAGTTTCTCTTCAAATTTTCAGCAAGAATGATGAAAAATTATTCAAATGACAGCCTATGAGAAGCAATTAAAGTAGTCCGAGCCAAAAAGATGCGATTTAAACTTGCGACCATTAAATTCGAAAACGCCAGTAGCTGAAAATTCAAAAGACAAACCACTTGTGTCTCCTGAAGATCTATACCCAATCCCTAAATTGGTTAAGAAGGTTGGAACACGAGGTAGAGAGGCTGGTACATCTGCAATACTCACATCTTCTCCATATAAAGCTAGTCTTGAAAAGACTGTTTGCGAGAAATCTGTTTGTGAGAAATCTGCTCGTGAGAATCCAGTTTGTGTGAATCCTGATCAAGAGAAGTCTATCCCAATAAAGTCTGCCGCAAATTCAAGAAAGGCTGCTAATAAAAAGACAAAAAAGATAGCCAAGAAAGGGAAGAATAAAGCAGTGAGAAGACGTCTCAAAATGGATCAACATTCAACTGATAGAGAAACTACATGCATTTATTGTTGTCAACTATTTTCTGCAGATGCATCAGGGGAAGAATGGATACAATGCATGAGGTGTGGTGAATGGGCGCATTTGAAATGCGCAGGTGACTCCATTATTTTTGTCTGTGAATTATGTATGTAAGGTTTTAAATATTCAATAAAATTTCAACTTTGAATATTATTTTTTTGAATATTTAACTGATCATTTACATTCATTTCCAAATGTAAAATTTACTGTTCCTAATATGAAATACCGATCCTAATGTAGAATACTGGTGTTCCAAATTAGGAACACTTTTTTTGAGACATCACTTTCAAACATTTTCAGTAAACTTGAAATCTAAAATAAATTTTTTATTTATTTTTTTAGTTGCTCAGAAAATCTTGAAGATGAATGTTTTTTCTACATAGTCAAACAAAAAAATTACCTTTTTATAGAAAATTTTTGAAATAATCATTGCCAAAGCTTACGGTATTCCATGAATGGGACACTTCCTCTAATTTTTCATAAATTTCTAATCGTCTTCATCATTTTCTCTCAAGTTATGCTTAAATAGGTGTTAAAAAAGTGAAGCTTGCAACTGTGTTAGGTAACCGATTTTCATTGTACTTCATAGATTGATAAGTGAAGTTGGCTTTGGTACAACAAATGGACTGCTCAAGCTGATAAAAATGCAAAAAAAATGTAAGTGTCTGTGATCAGACGAAGAGAATTCCAGAAAAAGTGTACGATATGAGAGTAATAAGGCTTCAATCTTTTTTGGCACTTTTTCTTTGTAATATAATATACAATCTGGCTAATATACTGTGTGAAAATAAAACAAAAAAATAATAATGAAAAAATCAAATTATAAAAAATAAATCATTATTTAAATAAAATATCGAACATAGGTTTCAGTCCATACCATGAAGTAAGGAGCCACAAAGAAAGTTGCAAATTTACGGATTTAATCATCACTATCTACAACACCACCTTAGATGTACCTAAGATGACCTATGATAACGCAAATAAAAATATCCTCTTTGACTGAAAGTAGATGCTTCTGAAAACAACACGGGCTGGGAATAAAATTAAGGAATGTATATGCAGTAATTAGGAAAATTAGCCAATCAGCACTTGAGAATGAATGATAAAGCCATTACCAGCGTATTTTTTCCCATACCTGTCAATTGAGATGTTTGTTTCATTCTTGTTTTCCATCCATACACTGTTCAAGAAATTTTTTTTTTCTTAAAGTTGGTTTTATTTTTTAAGAAAAAATAACGTTAATTATTTAGCACCGCCTAATGCTTGTTCGAGAAATTTAAAAAGAGTCAGATAGATACTTTTCATTGTTTTGCTCATATTTATTCTTTTGTTTTGAAGCTGGTTCAAGTTTTGATTAAAAAAAAAAAAACAGAGTGGTTGCACATGAAGTTATTTTCCATCACATGTACCTCTAAATGTATCGGGGCTAAGATAGGCAAATGAGTATAAATATTGTTGGATGTGCAATCAAGGTATTGTTTTCGTGTTAATGCTTTTTCGTTTTATTTACATTAGAGTAAGATGCAATTTTGCTTAAAAACAGACAGTTTTTCAATGACAGATAACTCAATAACAAATTTCATCGATTCCAACGAATGTAATATTTTCAATATAAGAAACACAAAATTAAAAAAAAAAAAAAAAAAACTTAATTTTTTCATAGTAAGTACTATTATTATTTTTAACTAATTAAATTGTAAATAAAAAATAAAACAAAAACATAAAATAAAATCACCATGAGATCCTTCTTTATCGTTTAAAAAAAATATACTAAAATCGAAACCAATGATGAGAAGTTATGCTGGAATGAATAGAAAAACAACAACAACAACAACAACAAAAGTATAATATGATGTAAAGGTAGGTAAGGGTCGAATTGATGACAACCTCTTCTTTTGTGAAGTTGTTTAAAAATAGACTCCATTACTGGGTTACACGTACCTCTACCTCTACTCAGCAAAAATAGTCTTATTTGAATTGTTATAAAAATGACGAGAGAAGCCAAAAAAGTCACTTTCGAAAGGCCTGACGTGGAAAGAAACAGAATATTTTCTGCCTTTATAATTACTTGGCGTATTTTCTCGTGCTATAGTGCCTGTCGCATATACCACCGCTGGAATATTGCGACATCACGAACGCAAAATGAAAACTAAGTATAGCCTACTTCATTCCCATCGTGGAATAAATTGAAATAACGTCATGTAGGTGTCTGACTCGCAACGAACGACTCGGCGAATGGAATGCATTTTTAAAGAGACGTTTCTTATGACAAAAATTACAATATGAAAGTCATCCCGTATAGGCCATATAAATACTTATACTACAGATATAGGGTACCGTATAGAATGAGTGAAGAGAATATACTCGTTAAAAGTTCATCGAAAAATATTCAAAGCTATGAAAAAGTTTTACGAATAAATTTTACCATATTATTCTAAACGATATGACTGGTGAACTTTGAACGGTACCTAGTCGAAAGCAGCTATAGTTGCACGCACACGCGCACAAAAATTTATTATAAACTTTATATATAAATTTTTTTTTTTTTCTTCTTAAATTCAGTTGAAGCCTATCTTCTGCATTAACCACAAAGTTTTAAAGAGAAGTTTCATTTGTTTGATGCGAAGAAGGTAAGAAAATTTAATTTCGCTAAGTCGATGGTTTTAGGAGATGTACGCGGAAAAGACAGCACTTATCAGAAATACCAATTTCGACGAATTAACTTTAAAAGATCGACTTTCGTTTACAATAATGTTCCAGCAGAACGTTTTAATGACTGGTGGAGAAATAAGAGAGAAAATAAAATCAAAAACAACAGCTTCCCATTTGGTGAAATTAATGGCGAATTCGTTAAGCCGTATCTTTTTATGAAGCAGTTTTTAATTGAACTTTAAACGTAGGCCACGTACAATTCGAGAAAAAATAATTATCATATTTTAGGGGTGAGAAAGGTATCGATTTGTTGTTTTTCTTTCAATCCTTCGAAAAATGAGTGTGACCTACACCTAATTTTCATTCAAACGTAATGAGTGATTCGCCAATAATAGTATATTACACACCAAAGTTCAAAAGTGAGTGTTTACATGCAGAGGAAAGTTTGCGAAACGAGCGCAGCCAGTGAAGAACCCCCGAGTCATGTAAACTCACTTTTGAACCCTGTTGAAAAAGATATTTTTTATAATTAGTGATTAGAAAGTTACGAAACATTGATGAAATTCCCCATAAATATTTATAATGGTGGGTGAAATAATTTTGATAAGTATGATAGAATAGAGTGAACATTCCCTAACTGTCATAAGTAACTGTGGCATTGTGTTTAGTGAGTGAGATTTCTATGCAAGAAGTACCAGGTTTGAACCTCACTCAGGGTAGGTTTTGTTTTTATTATTATTTAAATATTATTTCCATTTCATTATTTCAATAGGGTAGGAGGTTAGGTGAATTTTTTTACTGTAGAAAAAGAAAAAAAGAATGGCATTGTATTACAATTGAAATAAAAATAATTACATCACCTTCTAGGGTTTTGTCATTTGGATTGTAGTCTTATAAATTAACCAGCCCTGATAAGAGGGGGGAAGGGGGGATTCCCTAGGCTTGGGATTTTTAAGAGCCCAGAATTCTCAAAAAAAGAGAAAAAGAAAAAACTTAAAAAAAATTTTTTTCCTTTCCCAGTAGGTATTATAAAAGCTATTCAAAAGATAAATCCTTGATACTACACTTGCACATAGATACAATTTCAATTTTTTAGGGGGCCAATAAATTTTTTTCTTCATGAGCCCAAATTTCTTCTCTACAACCCTGAGATTAACATCTGGTCAGAAAGAGAGTTAAGCTTATTACCTTTGTAACATCCATTCACTGATGTAAAGTGAACATGCCTCAGTGTAAAACCTTCATGTAAAAATGGTTACGTTATGGAGGCACGTTTACTTTACATCGAGGTTATACTTCATCAATGATAAGTGCTACTTTTGGCTTGCAAAATATCATTGTAAACATCATTTTTCTGATCATGTATTATGAAAAAAATGTTTTTTCACAACACATGGCACAAGGTATGATTAATTGTTACTTGAAGGAAGAAGAATTAGCATTTACTTTTTTGTAGGTGCATAGTTTTTAGGAAGCTACACGCGTGTGTATTCTAATGAGTTCAAAGACAATTGTCTTCCAATCAAATGAATTATGTTCATTGAATTCTAACGGTACAATTTACCAATAGGTTTTGTTTCAAAGAAGAAGAAAGGTCAATAGTATGTAATAATTTGGGAAATTAATAAAATTATTGCTACTGCGTAACATATAGTCGTACATTAAGAAAATGTTTATCTATATTCGTTACATTATTTAACTAATTGTGGAATGCGGCCATCCCCTAAATTCAAAATTTAAAAAACCTTTCGTATTTTTCCTCAATAATAATAATAAAATAAAATTAAAATCAAAATTTACACACTAAAACGCCGTGAGCGTCTTCAGCTAGGCTAAACTCTTAGCCTAGCTACGTAGCCTAAACATTTTTTCCCTCTCTTTTACTTTCGATCTTTTCATTACCACCATTTTTATTTTTAGTGGTGGCAGTGACACTATACAACCTTGGTTGTCGGAAAGTCCCCAGCCATTTTGTTCTGAACTATTTTTTTCCTGTATACTTTAATATTTTACTATGAATTATGTACGTATTCATCCTTCGTTTTGTCGTCGACCATTGAGGTCGAATTATTATTTCGTCAATATTTTTTTTTGTAAAGATGAAATTTTTAATACATTTTTATTTTTTTATAATGGTTTAATTTTATAATTCGTGGGCATCGGGCCCGCTCGAGGCATCAATTGAGGCAAACTCAGGCTGCTCTTTTTGAAAAAGACGCCTTCTCGGACACTCAGCTATGAGGTAAATTTCTTTAATTCACCTTTTTTTCATCTTCCCTGTTGCATGGTATAAAGCGGTTCAATCGATCACCTGGTTAGCTGAGCAGGTCTTGGGGCCCTTAACTCACATCTTCACCAAATTCTGTTGGTGGAGATGCTCGTGGAACACTCAATGGAGTGGTTTTTTAATTATGGGTAAATTATGTTAGGCTATGTATTGGGTTGGATTAAGCCACCCAGGGTCGCATACCACATAATGAAAATATGAAAAAATTTAAATGAAAATGTAAAAATTTTGACTTTGGAAATTGGCCATAAAAACTTAAATTATACTAATTTGGTATCTTTTTGAAATATTTTATTTTTTAGGATATTAAAAAAAAAGGTAAAATTTAATATAAAAAAGGTAAGACAAAAAAAAACAAAAATTTTAAAATGAAAAAGTGATAATACTTGAAAGTGTATGTAATTAATTTTTATTTTGATATCATTTATAATTAATAATAAAATTTTATATTAAATATAATTAATTAATAAATAAAAATTTTGTAATTAAAGTTTAAAAATTGAGAGAGGATGTATGTTTTGTCAAATATAAAGTGGACCATTGTCAAACAAAATTTAAGGAAATATTGGTGAAAAAACCTATCGCTGAATGTGTAGTTAATGGAATAGTCATTGGGTGAAAACACTAATCTATGAATTGTCTACTAGGTGAATTCCATTTGGTGAAAAATATTGTTGGTGAAAAATTAAAGACAATCAGTGAAATGACATGGACCCATTATTTTGTACCTACCATCTGTATGTGTTCATTTTTTCTACAGGCCCCATTTATTCAAATTTAAATTTCTTAATAATATGCATTTGATATAGGTTTTGTATAATAATTTATATTTTTTCTTCATTCTCTCTTCACTATAATATTAAGAATATTTATATTCGAAGGTTTTTGCATGATTTACACTTAATCCGTTTGTCCTGTTAATCTGGATAAACATCCTTTAACTTGAATTGTTAGGATTGAGCATCCACTCATAGGTGTTCACTTTGTGCTTAATTTGGTTTCCTATTTTTAAATGTCAGCACCGAGAACTGCATGTTATTTATAAATAAATGAAACATATGTAAATAGCATTATATCTCTTTATTACTCCTACATATTTTATCAGTTTTGGTGGCATAGTGGATAAGTGCATGTGCATGAAATTGGGAGATCTGTATTTGATTTCCAGCAAGGCTGGAAATTTTTTTGAAAAAGAGTCCGCACTAGAGTTGGAATGCTTCTTGTGATGGTGTTTATTACTCTCTGCTGATAAAACATGCAGTTTAAAAAAGGTAAAAGTTTTCAATCTATATACAAAGTATATAAATATCTATTCACCCATACGTCTACTGTGCCTCTTGAAAGTTTGAGATGTTAGCAGCAACAGAGAATATTGTTGCCTGCAGGTCATATTTCTGTTGTTTTTATTCAAATTCATTATTATTCATATTTTCCTTTCACCATAATTATATTACTAGATAATATAGACTGCTCAAACAGCTTGGAGGTAGAGCAACAAAAGTGAAGATAACATCTGCTGTGATGGTGAAGGAAAGTCTAGTGTGCATAACTAATGCATATATAAATAACATTCTCAGGTTTTATTAGTTTGTATCCCTTACCTGTTTATGACAAATCAATTAAAGTATTGCAAGTGCCCATTGCATCCCTAGAAATTCCTTTCTACACTTAAGGTGTTGTCTTCACTTTATTACCAGTTTAAGCATTTGTTGAGAATGTTTTCTTATATTTAGAAAACTCCGACAAATATAGCGACAAATCTTTTATTTATCTCTTCATTTATTCAAAATCAATTACTACATTATATTCATTTTTGTCACTATACTTCTATCACTTATACTATATTTGAAACCTGGTATATCCACATTCATTTGACTGGAGACACAGGAATGATTGTATTCAAATGAAGAGAATACAGTGTCCATAATTTTACTGTCATTGTTCAAAATGGCTGACCTAAAATAGGTGGCCTCACATCGGAACGTCCGCCAAATATGATGATTCTTCATTATCAACATATTTTGTGGTGTTCATCCGTGAGAACAGGAACTATATAGGCAGCTATTTTTCCAGTTGTTTATATTTTGTTGGACACATTTTTGTAGATGAACTGAATCATCTGCAAAAAGGTGGCAGATCAGCATTCCATATGAAATAATATATAATGAAAGATATTTTTTTTAATCTTTTATTATTTTATTTTTTCTATAGTATATTCCAAAGGAGAAGATATTTTTTTGAAGGCTCAAAGAGGGGCGGCCTTGAATGAACATTATGGAGGTTAAATTAAATATTGCTAGCCAAAATGAAAAATTCACCTGAACAGGCGTATTCCATTTCATTTCCAGTGTGAATACTTACCATTTTTTCCCCTCGTTTTAACCCACAGTGCCCATTAACTCTGAGCATTGCGGGTTTTAAGTTAACTTCTCTTTTGGAATGGACCATTAATAATGCTTGTGATTGAGCAGAGCTGCAGACCATTGGTTGACAATTGTTAAATTGGACACCATCTTTTCTTTTCTTTAACTTACAAATTTGTTCTATGTCTGAGACGTCTAACTCTTAGCATAGCTTCCTCTTCGATCTTATAATGAAAATTACGTATTTTTCTAAATATTCAAAATGGAATTTATTTATTCGAATTTATATTTTTCCAGTAAGTTTCCTTTGACTTGTTTCATGATCAAAATTTTTGATTTAGTCTAAGTCAAAAATAGATATTGGTACCCCCATTTAATTACCGGTTAGGTGTACGGTGAAGTGTGCAATGATGAAATTTTCATCTGTTTGACACTTCATTTTCATTAATCTGTTCTTTTTATACTCAAGTGAAACCTAGTTGTCACGTACTCAATGTCGATTTTATTTATTTTCTACTTACTCAATATAATTATGAATTGTAAGAAGCCTTAATTTAATTTATGAACTTTATTGAAGTCGAAGTATGCATGAAGTGAAGAATATATATACCTATACAATTGGTTCCACTGCAGTTTGTTATTTTGATTTTAAAATAAGACATATGTCCAACGAACCAAAATTCTTTTACTTTCCTCTCTTGAACTTTTGTTTGTCATCATACGTGTACTTTTTGATGGAACTTTCGCACACCACAAATAGTATTAGCTAAATTATTATGATATTGTGGCCTATTATCACCCATGAATATTAACTCGAAATTCAGAGCTCAGTTCAGTGAAATTTTACTGTTCACCTCTTGACAATATTTTCCTAAATTATTTTATAATAATTTAATTTCACTCAATTTACTAAAAAATTTTCTTCAAATATCAAACAGACAAACCATTTATTAATTTTTCTTTTTTAAAAAATTTGGAACCATCGATCTTTTTTGTTCAAAAACTTGAAATCTGTTTAATTCACCGACACATTTATTTGCAATTTGAAAATTAACATTAAATTTCTCCGAAGTTTTTTCCCATAGTGAAAGAATTGCTTTGAATATTAATTCTCCAGTCAATTCTCTTTTCTTCGCTCCCATTTTCGATTAATTTAATAAATTGCCTTCTGCTAGTGATTCGGATTTCATTAACGTCCACAGCCATCTTACCGAGAAGGCACGAAACATGTACTGCAAAGGGTTCATTCAAGTAAATCGATAGAAACTTTTTCAAAAGGGAGAAACGCTGATACCAGACAAATTTTTCGCTTCTTTCATTAATGACAAAAATTACCCTTTTGTCGTATTCGCTAATTTCCATAATCTCCGACCAGACTTTCGTAAGTTGTTTATCAAATGTTAAATTAGGTACTCAGAAAAATATTCTTCTAAATACTCCTTAATTTTAATTTGTCAGATCGAAATTTGACTGCTGTTGTTCCTGTTGTTGTTGTTGCTGTTGTTCCTGTTGTTGTTGTTGCTGTTGTTATTGATCATTCATATTTTAAAGCTGAGCCACCTTCGAAATTCGTCGTTTGTTCAATTTTTGTTGATGTTACTGTAATAAATTTATTTTGCTCAAAAAAAAAAAGAAAAAGGTAAAATAAGAAAAGAGGTGTAATATTATTTTGGTAGAAACCTTTTAGTCTTCGCCTGATCAAATATTTAAAGGCCTAATGATATAAAATTTGTACGTCCTACTTCATTTTTTTTTAATACCCATCTCTTTTTTTCCTCGTTTTAAGGCAGAATTTTTGGATACCAGCAACGTACGATTTTTAGTCGAGTTACTTGCCTACTCTTGTAAGAACCTTCTTTCAAAGTGCACTTTTTTGAACTTCCTCTTAAGCACTTACTCCTCTAGAATATTTTCAAAATGTTACCAACAATTGTGAACATATATTGAAGACAAAAATAGTTTTATTTTTACTCTTTTTTTCTCTTTTTTTTTTTATTAGCAAGTTAGATGAAAAAATCCTGTTATCTTTAATTCGGGTTGGAACAGTATCAACCAACTGTATTTACGTAGAGGTGTAGAAAAAAATGGAACTATAATATCCGTAAGATAGGGTTTGTTAATAATATTAATGTAGGCAATAAGAAGCCAAAATCGATTATGTGTGACATTATAACTTCATAAGGAGAATATCAAAACCGAAAGAAAAAACTTGATGTAAGCATATTATTTGAACTAAAAGTAGTTCAACTGAAAGCTACACAGATACGTTCGCTCATTTTGAAGCTTTATGAAAAACCTGGAATAAGAACTGGAAATCTGACAAAATAGAGCAAAGTGGTGTAGCTGGAATATAATTTTTGAAGTGGGTTTGACAAAAATTCTAAGTAACAGCCTAATTGTTTATTATTTTTATAAAAACATTTAAGGTGGCCAAAAAATCTCACTTTGTTTATTGGGGTTAACCCCACACCCATTATTACCTCACTGATAGAATAGCTGCTTCAATTTAAACTATTGGTTTATAATATAGGCTATTGTTTTAATCGAAATGAAAAGTTGTGACAGTGATTTCAAACTAAAAATGATTGATAAACATAGAAAAGTTTGACAAAATTATAGTACCTACAATATTTCTTATTATTTTCAGTAGATAAGAAACATATTTGAAATACAAATTAATTAACATTGTGAACTTGGAAAATTGAGTCTTTTAACCTTCTGTGATTGGTACTAGAGAAGTGAAGCTCCAGTATTTTTGGGTTGACATAATCAGTTTCAAATTATTAAGCGGATTAACTCAATGTAATTCAGACTGACCGGTTCAATGAGAATGACTGAAAATGAGGTGGTTTATGGTGACACACTTGAAGTCGTTCCGCTATGATGAAGTTACATGACGTGAGGTGTCCTTGAATAGAAAGAGATAAGTATATAGGCGCATCTCAAATGTCAGTTGAGAGAGATAGAAACTATGTAGGTATGAATAAGATGGACTGTGTAGGCAATATGATTTCACATTGTCTGGAAGATACAACTTATACTTATTTGAAATATTATGAACATTAGAAGAAAATATCGAACACATTTAGTCATCAACTTGGATTTTTGTAATTTTCAAAAATTTTTGCAGTGAGTTTGAAGACTTAAGAACTCCCAAAATAATATTAACTATCTTTTATGGAATTTTTTTATGGTTCAATACCTACGTGTAATTTTTCATGAATTGAATAATTTATTACTTACGTGTTTCATCGATGAGAGAATTATGTTACCTGTAACAATATCAATTTACACCTACAAATTCTGAGTCCATTATCTAACAAGCCTACCATCTGGTTCAAACTCATTTATATTAATTTATTTTCTCTTATTCTTTATGATTTGATCATATAACCGAATTACAGCTTTTGAAGTCGAGCTCTCAAAACTAAATGACAATTTATTAAGTGAAGTATAAATTATTTCTCATGTGGGGTCATCAAACTTTTGTGCCTAATTACAGCTTTCAAGGAGGAGCTCTCAAAACCTAAGATCCAAAAAGACCCTGAAAATGAAACCTTTCTAAGCTAAAAAGAAACTTTGATTCATAAATTTGTTACATTACTAAAACGTTTGAACTTGATCAGCTAGGTACAACAGGTTTCAGGGTTGAGTTTTGAGAACCAAAAAATTCCCAAAAAATCCTGAAAACAGAACATTTTAAAATTAAAATAAAACTTCTACCTGAAAATAAAATTTAAGTAAAAAATCTAACCTTCATTTTTTCATATGTAATAATTCTGAAAATTTTTAGCATGATTACAGCTGTCAAAGTTCAAATTTCGAAACGAAACTTTCTAACAGAACTTGAAAAAGAAACTTTCTGAAACATAAACGAAACTTTTATCATTTTATACGTGGTAATTGATACTATTGAAACTTACGAGAATTACAGCTTTTAGGGTGGAGTTGTTGGAACCAAACTTTTCAAAACACCCTTAGAGATGAACTTCTGTGTTGGACCAGAATTTGATTCGAATCCATTCGGCAGGAGTGGTGTGATACTCTTACCAAGAAACAACCTTGGTTATAAAAGATAGTAGATATAATGGCCAAATTAGCCAACTATTCTGATATCTCTCTCTCTCGTCTCATATTCTCGCAGTTGCACTTGCTTCATTCTCCTACCTATCTCGGAACGTAATTCAAGGCTATTCGGTTTCTTCAAATGAATTTTTTGTCGCCTGCTAATACGTAGTGCAAAAATGCACAAATTGATTCAGACATATTTCTTTGAACCCTGATAACTGATTTCTGCCTCCTACCCACGTAAGTACAATATAGTATATTATATATAATAATATATTCAATTTTTTGAGTCGAATTTTAGTCATTTAATTCGAATCTTCATTGATTATGATAATATATCACCTACTGCAACTTTTAATCATTGTACTTATGTGCTTATAAAGTATAGGTAGTGTTTTTTTCGATGGGTAAGAATTCTTGAAGTTTTTAAGTGCATGTAGACAGAACATAAATTTGAGCTCTTAAAAAAACTATGCATACAAAAACTCCCCTTTCAGTATTTCTCTTTTTTATTTTATTTTATTTTGTTTCATATTTATGAGGCAAGTGGTTTGATTTCTGCTTGTGTCCTCCAGCTAGTAGACAAAAGATTTTTCAAAAATCTCGATATCGTATCTAAGCATCGATAATTAAAGGAAAAAGAGGGCCGAGGTGAAATCATTTGGTCCAAAAATAATTTATATTGGTGATAATTTATATGATGGTAGTTCTATTAGGTTGTTCTATTTGGTAAGGAACTTTCTGATGATTCACAGAAGCAAAAATATTGGATTAATTAATACGATATAAAAGCTAGTCCATGATAAAAACAAATTGAAGACAAGTTTTGTTTTTGTGACGATATTTTCAAACATTTTGCAGGAAATATGATAAGATAGGTGCTATTTAACATACTTAATTCTTGCTATATAATTTCCGCTTAATACCAGCGGTATAATATAAAACCTACATTTGGTCAGTTCAAATGTAATAGAAAAAAAAGGCATGAGTTCGGCAGGGGCCACATGAGTTATACTTATGAAGGATTGATGTGTAAACGTAATAATAGTGTGGTTGTGTGCATGGGCAATGTATTGTGCACGCACTCAACCACACACCTTCACATCATGTAACACACACCAATAAGAGTTACGATTATGTGAGTTACAGTTACACGAATCTGACAATTGTAATTTTCATTTAGCCCCTATTGTAGACCGAGCACTAATCAAAAATAGTTGACTTGTTGAATTATACACCAGATGAACCAAAAAAAAGTTTCGACCTAAATATATCGACTGCATAACTAATTGTTGATCAACTGTATCCAACACAGTAGTCACCATGTATATTTAAAAACCTCACTCCATTAAACCAACCAGTCATGGGCGTAGCCCAAGGGCCTGAAAGACCCAACCCCCCTTAAATTTCTCCCTAAAAAAAATAAAAATAGTTTTTAAAAAAAAATTTAAGATCACCTCTGTCCAGTATTTATGAGGCCCTCCTAACTAAAATCCTGCCTACGCTCATGATCAGATTCAATCATTTCTTACATTATAATCATATTTCAGGAGAACTTCAACACCCAACGAATTTATTTTGAAGTTTGAATCAAAATTTACGCAGCTTACAATATAGGAACACGCACCATCTTGCATCTCTTTTGCTCATGTTACTCCATTTAAGTTACCTATCCTAACGATACTCGATAATAAGTAGGGTACGAATTTCACGGAGATATCAAGCCGCACCCATAATTTAATGAAAAGAAGGTGAAATGAATCCACAGCTCGCGAATTATAAACGAAACCGTTCAAGACTGTTTAAAATTCTTGTAATTTAAAATTATATACGTATTTTATGCTAATACATCTAGATGTTGCTTGGTACTATCAATTGAATTTACAAAAACGAATTTTGAACTAATGTAATGGAGAACGAACACAGCGAAGGTGGACTGGAGTAGGTAAAATGGTAATTTTAAACTTTCAGAATGTGAGCAAAGCAAAGAGGAAACATTCCTGCCGAATTTTAATGCGTAAAAGTTTTATTCCGAAGAGATAGGCTGCAAAAATGGTGAACGTCCAGCACCTAAAAGGAAAGTAATTTTTTATTCGTTGTTTAACTTCGACAAAAAAAAGGTATATGTTTTTCTTCCCCGATTTTGTTCGCTATACGGTCGGTACTTATCTTCTGCAACAGCTGAGATTTTAAAAACACATTACTGTAGATGGGAAAGAATGATTTTCACCTTTGCTGAATAAATAAGTGATTTGTGTGCTACTTTGTCTTATGAATTTTAACACTCGTCTGTGAATATATACATTATATTATACGGCCTACTATAACGACTTATTCAGTATTCTCACATGTTGAACATGCCTATAGGTACTGATTTTCATTAGGTAATTGAATTTTATAGTAAATGTTATGACTTGACTGGTTTTTCCTTCTATTGGTTAGATGGAAACGTTGTTACGGTGTCAATTCTTGACAGAAATGATAACATGATTTTCGCAGTTATATTTAGAAGTAAAATTATTTTCGTCTCTCACTTCCAACGACTGTAAGTAAAGTTTTCTTATGCATTTGAGATTATAAAAATACGTATTTATTATAATACTTTTGAAGAAATACATTCATTTAATGTACCTATGACGATTTTTCGACGTCAAAAAGGCAGTGACTTGAAATAATAACGTAACACTTCAAGAAATAATTTTTTTTTTTTTATTCTACCCTTCAAATAGAACAGCTTTTCGAAAGTTTTAATATGGCACTTTTACAAACCGAACGGGCAGTTTCTGAAAAAAATTTAAAGTACTGCAATTTTTGTCATATTAAACATAAGAAAATGATGTTTTTGTCTCTGAGGGCACCCGCATAGATAGTCTACAATAAACCCAAACCAATTTATTTGAAAATGGGCGATAAAAGTTCGTTTAAGCCAAAGTAAGTATACGCTTATATCTACAAGAAAATGGATATTTTTATTGAATCATCCTAAAATATTTTAATATATTATTATATGCAAGTATTCTGAAATAAGTGGATTACGAAAATATGCAAAATGCAGTTAGTACTTTTTGAATCAGGAGATCGTGTAAGGTGAGGATATTTGAGGGAATGTAGAAGATAACAAAAAAAAAAAATGCAACACTTTCCCTATCAATGAGAAATTGAAACTATAAGAATTGACCATATTTTGGCTCATGTATTCATCTTTTACAACTATGTTTATATGTTACAAGACTTGTTCGCCTTTGATTTTTGCTAGCATTTAGAATTTGTTGTTTCGGCAAAAGCAAGGAACTTTTTTTTTTCTTCTCAATGTGGCTGTGTGGATAGTGCCGCATGCGAATCGAATATAAGGAAAAATATTAGCGAAATAATTTAGGGGCATAATGTTGTCAAATAATTTTGATGAACGAATTAATTTCGGCGGGTTTGTACGTTTATTATAGTGATATTCAGGGCTAGACTTAGGGAGAGCAGGGGATCCAATAACTTTCGAGTTGCCACTGCTTGAGGGCCACTGTCATTTAACTATATACTGCATCCCTCCTACCTCCTAACTATTGGAAATATTGTTTGTTGTGGTCTCTGCCATTATACCTAAATACGTCTCTAATTATATTCTATTAAATTAATATTATAAGCAACTTTACTTCTCTCTGTACATTCTTCTTCTCTTAAGAATTGTTCCCTCACCTATTCAGTTATCTCACAGAGAATAAATCAGAAAAAAAAATAGAAGAGAAAATGTGAGATTATTTGACTTCTTCAAGCTACAGGATGATAGAGAAGAAGAAAAAATATAGTTTCCAAATAATGAAAAGGTCTATAGCTTTTCTATTAAATTGTGTATTAGTTCAAATTCATATATAGCCCTGATATATTAAAAAAAAGAACAAAAAGGGCTAGTCAGACAAACAAATTTTTAGTAATTCTTCCCCTCCAGAATTAGGATTAGAAATACAAAATTTATTTGTTAGTGGGCTATCTCTGTGGTATAGACGTCTCCACCTACACGTGGCACAGCTTGCCAGAAAATTCAGATTTGTCGAATAGATGGATCAGCCAGTTTACCAGTAATGCTATATAAACTCATGAACTAAAACTAACTGCAGGAACTTGGAATTTTTCGAAACTGCCACAACCCAGGTTGAAAAATGTTATAATAAATTGTATTTTTTTAAAATACCAAACTTTTTTGGTGCATCATACCAAATTCAATCGCCACAAAAATTTCACTGTTTGAAAATTTTTATGTTTATAATTTTAGTATACTAAAACTAATTATTCTCCATTTTATGCAGGGAGAAAAATTTATGAAGAATTATTATTTAGTTAACTGTTCAAAAATTTTATTTTTCGTATCGGATCTGAATATTTTAGAAAACAAAAAGCACTTCTACTAGCTTCTAATTTTGTATTACTTGAATAGATGAATTTTATCCAGAGCCTCATGGTGAACGCCGTAAGTTAACCAACAGACTTCTAACTTGAAAAAAATTTGCAAAATTACAATAATTTTATCTATAGTTACTACTTGATGATCTAAAGGAAGCACAAAAATCAAGAAAAGTGGTCAAAACATCGGATTTTATACTCATACTCCCCAAGTAGAATTATTCCATCACCACCAGAATTTAAAATCAACGAGCGGAGGCAGAGACAACAGGAAAAAAAATTTTAATCAAGGAGGAGGAATTGCCAAAAGATGGGATTAGAAAGAGAGGAAAATGAAAAAATTTCGGATCACAGTAGTAAAAGAAAGATAGAAGAAAATTGTCACCGAGAAAAAGAATTCAAAACCTTCAAATCACCTATCAAATATTTCAGAAAGAGACCATTGGTAATTTTTTGATTGTATGAGAGAGATGGAAAAGGTAATAAAAATTTAGAAATAATAACAACTGAAACAGAAAAGCCTTCTCTCATGGTCAGAAAATATGAATCATAAAAATTTAGGTATGTATTATTTTATTGTTCTTTACCAAAAACCATATTTTATAAAAAAATAAATTATCTTCTCTAATTAAGATAGGTACACAAAATTACTTGATGATAAAACTAGAAAAATATTTTCAACTAAAATACTAATATGGAAAAGCTCATCCGATTTTAGAGGAGGAAAAAAAAAGAAAAAAAAATTTCTCCTTCTAACCCAATGGTTGATATCCAAATTTCTTAATTAATTTTTTTCAAAAACTGATGTCATTAAAAAAAGTTTCAATCACCGATCAAAAAGTAGGGAATACCTTGTTTTCCAATAAATTGCTTTCAGAGTTACCTTCCATCAGTCTTTATTCTCGCGATCTTTACAGCACACAAAAATTTTGACCTTCTTTAAAGAAATGTTCTCGGATGGTAATTTACCATACTAGACACAACGACAGAAATTAAATTTTCTTATATTAAACTAATGTCAAATCTTTGAATTCCTTTATTTAAAATCTCAAAATGAGCTATTAGAAAAATTGAAATCTTGTAACTCAATGAAGTTTGTACGAAGGTACTTAAGTACTAAGGTGGGTATTAAAAATAAAATAAACAAATAACTTTTGTACTTCGAAAGATTCGATACTCATCTTTTTATGTAAAGAATGTTCACAGTATTTGAATCTGGAGTTCATACTAAATGGTTTGTTTGTGCCTCAATTGACGAATATTGTGTAAAGGTCTGAATTTCATTCTAAGGATTAAGTACCTACTAAAAAATATCGATTACAGTATTTGCTACAAACCATTGACAGTTTCACGCCATATAAACGTGAGAAAAAAACATTTATCCTTTGGAGAATGAGTAATTCATCAAATTTTTATATATATTTTTATTTTTTTTTTATTTTTTTGTTTTGTGAGAAAGTTTTGTGAAAAAATTAATTTTTTGAGTTTGGCAACGTATAAAAAAATTTATTCTAATATCTGATATATGTGGATGAAAATATAAAAGAAAACTCTAACACAGCTACACCCCGTTAGAAAAAGTAGGTTTTTAAAGATAACGATTCAAATAATTAAAGCATTATTACTGATTATTTGAAATTCTTTAAAACTTTAAAATCACAATTGCGTATTAGAGAATTGAACTTCATAACGAGCAAATTCGAATGACGCCAATTTTAATGAAGTTGAAAATCTTGGATACAATATAAAAAAAAACTGTGGGCCAGTTGGTTAAACTCAAAGATGGAAATCTGGTGATTCAGAGGTATCGGGTTTGAATCTGCTAAAAAATCGGAATGAACAGAGTAATTCTGCTTTTTTGAAGCTAAAAAAGATTTTTCAGTTTCAAGCTTGAAAAATGGATTTCTTAGGGCTGTTATCTGAAGAGTAAAATATAAAAAATCACACTGAATGACTTATAACTTGCGAAAAAATTGACCAATTGAAACCAAAATTTGTAAGGCTTAATCGTATATGAAATGTGCTGTTTGTACCGAATTTCGCGACTATCGAATAAGAATTGCAAGTTTTTGGGAGTCAACATCGAAAATTAGCCCCTCCAACAGTCCCAAGGCATGAACCATCAAACTAATCGCAACCGAACTTAGAAGGGTATTAGAATAGATTCAAATCAATGTCTATACCAGGTTTCGCGACTATTGCTTCGAAATTTCGTTTCTTAGAGCCAAAAAACTGCCAAAACTGCAACATAATCGCCCATCCCTGACGTACCGTAGAACCAATTTTCTCCAAATTCAAATGGTCTCATCCTCAAATTAATACAAATGTTTCGTTCGAATTTTGTAACCACCGAACAAAAATTACACTCTGTATGGTGTTACAAAATTGGACATATATACATATGTATACACATATATACATACATACATACATATACATACATACATATATAAATACATATGAATTTTCAAAAATGGTGCCAAAATGTTCTTTGGGTCATGAAACGAAAAGTATACATACTTCGACCCCTGGGTTCTTCCACGAGCACAAGATTAATGAGTAGATTTTCGTACAAAACCTACCGTACTTAAAAAGATATTAGATACCTATCAAATTAAAAATTCAATATCGCACATAATATGACATTCGACGCCCAGTTTTAACGTATCCTCGATGGACCATTAAAAAATGAAATGATTTAAAAAATATAAACTTATTCGTTTCCCGTCAGCGGCGAATAAAATAAACGCGAATGGCAAAAATTGCTGAGATAGTAGAAAGAATTTTCTGCTCAACAAATGGCAACCCTGAGGAGATAATAATAATAATAATAATAATATCCTTCTTTTACAATTCTCTATTTCATTTTATTTTATTTATTTTTGCTTGTTACTGTTTCAGGTGTTGCCTGATGTTTTGCCGCAGCAGCAGATTTGTTGTATTCGCCAAAAGGGCGCAGTGTGCTTCGGTGGGACGTTTTTTGCAGCGGCGACGTTTCACACAGTGTTGCCAACGCACCACCAAAGTGGCCAGAAAGCAAGAAAATCAGTCGGTACGAGCAAAGTACAATTCAGTATTTAATTAACTTCTAGTTTGGGTACAATTTTTAATAAAAGGAGAGCGGACGTCGACAGTATATGGATATCAGCTATGAGAATTTACAGGTTGAGTCGAATTTTTTCTAGCTTCGTGGATCTACAGAGATGGCTAAAGCTAAACTATTATAGTATCAAAAATAAAATAAAAAACAATTCCGGGAAGAAAAGTGTCTTAGTAAAAACAAAACAATTCTTTATCTCAACTGCGTCGTTGTACTCACAGCTTTTTACGAAGACTGGTTCATCTGCCCATTGCTCTAATTATAACTGGAAGGAGATGGACGTGAATAATCAGGTAGCAGAATGTTCCTGTGCTGAAACAGTGAAGGGAGAAGTTGACACGAATCCACGTGAATCCACATCGTGACGTCATCACGAAGATTGTGTGCACTGCTGTTGCCGTTTGCATGCAAATTTAAGTGGCAGTGAGGTACTGCGTATGAAAGGAGTGTTCTATAGAACATGTCATATTGTGTTTACTTTCCCATTTTGCTCATTGAACAGTATAATTGGAGAGGCTGGTAATGGATTAGAGGTTTCACAAAAGTCTTCGGGAATGATCCGATTGGTGACGGACGAGTATACTTACGCGTTTACCGATCAGTTGTGTGGTCGGTTCACCAATACAGGGAACAAACAGTATTTTTGGTTTTTGGACTATGCCTTGTAGCTTTATTTTTATATGGCTTAGTCTACCTTATTTGTTATCAATAAGCAAAAATAGTTCATAATCAGAAATAAAGTTCCCAAACCTCACCATTGTTAGAACTGAGGACCGTTCGAAAACAAAGTAGAAAAAACAAAGGGTAAGATTACCTATAAGTAGTCTACACATATATTTTTTCCTAACTTCATTACATAGATCCCAAATACATTTCCAGCTTAACAGTTTTCTTTCAAAGTTGGTAATGTGTACATTAGAACATTTGAAGCGTATCTTCTGACATAATAACTTTGTTTTTACCCAGTTTGTTTGCAAACGGGGTATTAAAATTGACCTCATGGAAGGGTTAGGGGTGGTGATGATGAAAATTATCCGTTTCATGGGAAAAGAAAAGGATTAATATTATTTTTTCATTTTGACCTAATTTATATATATATATATGTAAGTTCGTTGTGTGCCGTGAATCTAATTTGCACTTTGAAATAAAGGTAGTGTGAGAGTTTAAAATGCAAAACTGTTTATTCACACGTAATTATAATAATGGTGAAATTAGAAAATTTGGATATTTCTTACACACAAAACGAACGAAGATTATTTCTGTTAAACTGGGTCAACGTTGAATGACCGCACGAAAGAATGAATGAAATTATCAATGAAAAATAATCGGAAGTGAGCTGCGAAGTCGATGACGATAACAAAGAAAAATGTTCAGGTTAAGATTAGTCGAGAATGTTATCATCGGATAAGAGAAGGAATGAATTTAATGAATGAAATGACGTTATAATAGATAAGTAAATCGCATGCAGTTCATTAATACATCAGTAACAGCTTAGCCTAGGTCAAACATAGATAAACATGAAAAATAGTCAAAATCTCGCAAGTATGAGCGAGATTTGGTGTAATTCGGGAAAAGACAACTTCGTCTTTTACATATACATATATTTGTATATGTATATGTTAGGAGCAGAATGCAAAAACGGCCATTGAGCGAAAAAAATGACCAGAACGTGTTTTGGGAAGCTATTAATGCCACGTCGCATTGTGGTTGATTTATGACAAACACAACACGTTGTGGATATGATTGTCTTTTAAATTGACCACAACGCGTTGTGGTACAGAGAAGGACCACAACGCGTATGAGACATAGTTTGTCTTGTAAAAATAAGTTACATGATTCATAAGGTTTTGTACATTGTACTTGTGCAAGATATTGCATTGACAAAAGATGCAAATGCAAGAGACAAGGCGTGTCTTGCAATTCCAAGTGCCATAATAATTCGGCGTGTAAAAATAAGTAGCCCTTGTACTGACAAAAAATCATAATTTTAGACATTATTTTTCAATTTTTGTATTTTGTATTTTACCAACTTGCATTACATTGGCCCCTGTATTAACAAAAATCATAATATTGAATATTTTTTAAAAATTTTTCCTTAATTTGTATTTTACCTGCCAGCATTACATCAATTTTATTCTCTCAAACGCATTCAGGCATTCTTCATATCCACAACCCGGTGCTGCATTTTTTTCCTCCCCCCTCAACGTGTTATGGTATCTATCGTGTAAGAGAACGCGTTCTGATCAATTTCAGTTTCACATTACGCATTACGGTTGTTTTTGAAGTCTAAAAAGGAACAAAACGCATTCTGATTGTTTTTTTCGCTCAATGGCCATTTTCGCATTCTGCTCCTAACATATATACTATATTTTATGTGTATGTATTGCCCAAAATTTTGTGTTCACGGTTCTGAGAAAACTACCAGGCGAATAGGGCTGAAATTTTCATGAGAGATAGTTCTCATATTGAAGCAGGTTTGAAAGAAGTTTTTGAGATAACTGGAAAACCAAAAATTCCTGGAAAATTCATTTTTCCGAGATTCTGAGAAAATGAAAGAACAGATCAGATTAAAGTTTTACGATAGATTTTCCTTACGTTGGTGCAAGTTTATTAGAAGTTTGGTGCCTATTAATTTAGTAGTTTCCAAGAAAACTGGAGAAGAAAAATTTCTGGAAAAAATTTTGTGTTCACGGTTTTGAGAAAACTGCCGAACAGATAGGGATGAAATTTTTTCGAAAGATAGCTATTGTATGGCAGCAGGTCTGAAAGAAATTTGGTGCTCATCGGTTTAGTAGTTCTTGAGAAAACTGGAAACAAAAAATCTCTGGAAAAGCGGTTTTTAGCCATAAAACATAGATAGATCGATATTTTGATTAAGATACAATAGTTTTTTGTAATTTCTTAACCTGAAACTAGCAATGAAATATCGATATAAATATCGAGCAAACTAAATTTTCTAGAAAAGCATTGCTGCGCTAGTTTTTTTTTTTTTAAATAAAAATTTAACTTTTATAGTTTTGCAATTTTATTATTTACACTGAGTACAGAGAGCAGAATTGAGGGTGAAAATGGGAAGGGATGAAGTACGATTATTACCTACATAAAAAATTTTGTAACATTTTAAATATTGTGGCTCTGGCCACAATGGGAAAATTGCCTACGTACAACTATGCTAAGGACGGTCAAAAAGTGAAACCAATTTGAAATTGCAGGTGACTGAACGAAGTGGAGACTTCATAATTCAATACTTATTCTCAATCATTGTTTGTGAGTCAAGACTACAGAACATATGAAAATTAGGCTACGTTATTGTATTTTATTAGAATGCGATGTCTTAATTAGCATTATGCGTAATTTAATTTTTATAATTTTACAGTGCATTAAAAAAACTATTTTTCAACATAGAAACTCAATATTTTTTTTCGTTAATGTTGGTTTACATAATCATTGACAATCCACATTGAAGATAAATTTTTGTTGGTAAATTTATTGTAATTTTAATCTGCTCGCGAGTAAATAATAAATAGGAGTAATTATGCAATTTTCCACGTATAATATTATCAATCAGCAATATGGATTTATCGCATTTTTCTTACCCTATATAAATGTATCGGAGTTATACACATCTCATTTTCCTATTTGGAAGAAGTCGGCACATGTCCTTTTATCTGACAGATACGAATATTTCCGATTAATAATAAACTGCAGAACGGAGATAAGCATTATTATATGTTAGAAGTGAACACAAAATAATTATGTTCATTTTTCGAAGATACGAACTTCGCTAAACGAGGTGTTTCAAAAAAATCAACCATAAGCATAATTAACCTAATTTTGATTATTGTTATTCTTTCGCACTTTGGTAATTGGCAGCCCTCATATTTTCTTCAGGGGATGGTTTGGATGGGTGAGCAAAAAAGTACCTTATTTCAAAGAAATTCCATTAGGATAAAATTTCATTCCGAAGCTACAGTGGAGGGGGTTAAATGGTGTCTAATTCCCATATCAATCCAACCTTAATCATACTCCTTACAACACATCTGAATGACTACACTTCGTCATCTATACATGATGTAACAATATCGTAACATGCCGTGGCTGAAAAGTAGAAATGTATCTAAATTTTTACTATGGTAATTGTTGTATTCCAAATCGGACTTTATGCTTCAAAGATATTCTTTGAAAGGGCTAAGGGAGGATATTTTTTATGCAATTAGCACCTAAACTTATTCCAAATCCAGTAATTTTTTTCAGAAACACACAATCGTAAGATTAAGTTCGAATAAAATACATTTTAAAAGGGATATTTGAAGGAAAATAATTTTCCAACGGACGGAAATATTAAGACGTCGGTCGAAAAATAAAGTTGTATGCCCTTTAAAAATTGAATATGCAACCAATTTGAGATCAAAACATATTGAACCCTCGGGATATTATACATGATTTTCAACATATTCACCACCACTATTTATACATTTTGAGTAATATGAGACGAGTTTTTCAATGCCAAGGGCATAGAAGTTTAAAGTATCTATAGAATTTCAATACGAGATAATATGCTAGTACATTATTCTTTCGAAGAATGGAGTTTATTATCTAACACTTTTTCCCCATATCTCTTTCTGTTTCTGCTTGTAGCTTGTTCTTTTGCTTGACTGCTATCAAAAACAGAACTTGATATAGTGATTTCTCCTTCTTTCATGAATTTTGGACTAGCTCTAACTTTCTGAGATTAGAAGAAATCACTCTGTTTGGTACCTTTGCATTAGCAAGTCCTAAGAATGCTTTTTGTCTGTAATTTTGTAATAGCTTGTGAAATATTTTTTCTTGATTAAATTTTGCCATATAATTTCATCCTGTGTTTTTTACTATGTATAAATTTATCTGTTTTGTAATATTTTATTCAGTTTTGGAATATGGATATGATCATCTTTTGAAGAATAGATATGTTGATTCATTTTACAAATGAACCAATATTTTGTATCTTGTTTTTGATTATTTTGATCAATGCTATGTCAAGGTAAAGGGGTTACCTATGATGGGGAAATTTGGCAGTTGATAATGCGGATTTCAAATGGATAGAAGTTCCAAGAAAATGGGGAAATAATCAGAAAAAGAATACGGTTAATTTTTGGTCTTTTTAGATTCTTTAAAATATAAAAACACACGACTTCAGCGAGAACAAACCTTGGTTCTTTCACTTCCAGTTTTTCTCCCCCTCTGTGAATTTTGGAATTTCTCACTGAGGGACACTATTAATTTGGTATATGAAATTTCCGATTATCTTTTTTTATTTAATCATTTTATTTTGACAATATTTCAATTTCATCATCATTTTATCATCTGCAAAACATTTATTTCCTCAATGTTTTCATCTTCAGATATCTTGTGTATAACCTTGTGTATGGTATCTCATTAGGTACCTTGTAAATCAATTCAGGTAAGTGATTGGTTGAAAACTTGTGAAGGTCAATAAAAACCAAGTTTTGTGTGACGGGTAAAAACCTAATTTAGCATACCCCAAGTTTGCCGCCAATTGCAAAAAAAGTTTTGAGCTGTATCTTTAACTTCTTGTGAATCTGCATATCTTTCTCCACCTAAATTCATCTTCAATTTTGAAAGCAGATGAAAAGCTGATGGTGCAAGGTTGGGAGAATATGTTGGATGTTCAAAAACATCTCACCAAACCAAAAAAGTTTTGTTGTTGCCTAACAATGTAGGCCCCCATTCTACAGAAATCACTCAGGAGTTGCTTCTGTCATTTTGGTAAAATGTTTTTGAACATCCACCATACTCTCCCAACTTCACCGCATTAGATTTTCATCCGGTTTCAACAATGAAGATGTATTTAGGTGGGGAAAAATTTGCTGATCAACAAGAAGTTAATAATGCAGTTCACAATTTTTTTTTTGTTATCTGTGGCAATCTATTATGCCCTTAGCATTGAAAAACTCGTTTTGTTTTACTCGAAATGCTCAAATATTCCTGGAAAATATGTTGAAAAGTAGCGTATATCCTGAGGATTCGAAATAAATACATTTTCGAGTCAAACTGGTTGCGTATTTAATTTTCTAAGGGGCATGGAATCTCATTTTTCTGTCAACGCTATTCAAACAGGTAGGTAAATGAAGAAATTTGTTGATAGAAACCGTTCCAAATTATATGCTGTTTTGAAATGGACCTCAGTCGTGACATCATCCGATGAAAAACTTGTAATCTTGTAAACATAAATTTATGCTAAATCTCAGTTCGAAAAGATGGAAATAGGAATTCTCTCTCAATGGGCCGTCATTTCAACAAAAACGTCCAAAATCTAATATTCAAGATATATGTATCTATCGTTTCTTAGGCTGTTCGCATTAAACGCATCGAAAAGTTTATTCCATCCCTTCGTGACTATAATCGTCGCTTTTCAATCATTCGTTGCGTCAACAAACGCTAAATATTACGACGGAAAAAAAATAAAAAAGTCTCGCCATTAAGTATATTCATATTCTCTATTGATATGCAAATGGTCGGAGCCTTTTCACACCCAACAACTCGGAGATCGTTTCGACGTATTTATAAATTTCCAAAAGGAATAACGATGGTGAAATAATTCAATCAGCTTTTCTGGTCAGTGTCGATAAATTAATTTTCCATTCGATTCGAGTGTAATATTTGTGCACGCACAACTATTACGTCACCACCCCCGAAACCGTTCCGTAGTAAAGTTATACCGTAATAGACGTACAGAGAGAACTTGAAACGCAAACGGCCATAGAGTGGTACGTTTGAAAAACGAACTTTTCGAATATCGTTTCATCAATTATCGTTAGATACGTTACACCAAAACGTTTTCACGCACCCGTCACTTAATTTTCGGTAACGTCAAATTTTCAAATCCTACCAATTATTATTTTATATATTATGTATTGTATAAGCGTACTACACGAAAATCAATCGAAAATATAGGTACACAAAACACTGGGGCTCCGTATAAGGTGCAAATTAAAGGGTAGCTTCACTTTTTAGGACAAAAAAAAAAAAATTTACTCGAAAACTTCGCATCAAAACAGTTTCCGATTCGAGTTTTCTTATTTACTTATTTATTTTTTTCTCACCCCTTATTTTTCGTGTCTTCGTTGGCAAACAATTTTTAAAACTTTTTTTTTTTTTTTTTTTTGTTCTTACTTTGCACAGTTGGCACGAATCGAAGGACGACGACGTTTGCAAACTTCAGTATGCAGAGAAGTAAAATTTTCAGACAGAGCGCAGCTAAAGTACGTTCGAAGGTTGGTCGTAAAGTTGGGAAGCGCTGTAATTACACGAGAAGACGAACACGGAATAGCCCTTGGAAGATTAGCGTCCATCGTCGAACAAGTTTGTTAATTTTCTTTCGCAGTTTTTCGGTGCTGCAGTCGTATGCACCACCATTCGAGACGTATAGGTATTTGGGAAACGAGAAAATCACAGCGCAAGGTGGAAAGCAGTCGGGGAAACGCCGGTCGAATTAATTAAAAATTTACCATCTCAATCGGAATGAGTGATGGTAGTAGCTACAGCGTGGTCTTCGAGACGAAGAACTTGCAAATCTTTTTAATTTATTGTAATTTGAGAAGTTCGGTACGTCACGATAATACGGAAGATGCGAGCACCGTAGCTGATACAATTAAGAAGAATTATTAAAATAAAAACTAATTGCAGCTTCGGTTAACAATATATTGTAGGTAACGTCTGCGCTCGTTTATTGGCATATAATTATGTTTCTGGCAACACTGGATTGTTTCCGTAGGTACTTTTATTATAATTTTTTTGTCGCAATAGGTATCTATATTGTGTGGTATGCCAGGGGGGCCCCTACAGCGATCCTCTTTCAGTTCTTACAAAATTCTTCGAACCAGCTTTCTTTTTTAAAACACACAACCATGGACTTGGGAAAATTCATACACAAAGGACAGTGGCCACAGAATTACCACTGCCTGACCGGATAGCCTGCCAGGTGTCCTTGGACTCGAATTTATACCATGCATAGATGAGAATTTTTATATCTATAAACCATAGGTTTTTCGATCTCCAAGGAATTTACTTACTTGATTGACATTCTTGATTGAAAACGCAAAGAAATACCACTAAAGTCAACCCATTTGTCCAAGGAAGAAAATTCAACGCATGATAAATTCACTTCTCATGTTTAATAATATAAAAATTCGTCTGTTCAGACGTCATTAATTTACATGTTACTTCTTCAGTGAGAGAAAACAAACTGTGAAGTGAAGTACTTACATATGGAATATTTTCAACAAGAGAGAAAATAAAATAAATTAGATAAGGGTATATAAAAACTGGTTTTATACATATATATATATATATATATATATATATGTAACGCCAAAAAATAGGTGTTGGTTCTGAATTTGTTTCCTATTTTTGACGTTGACACTTTACTAAATATTTATTTATGGAAATCCACAAATAAATATTTACGCACAATAAAACAAATTTTATAATTTAAAATAGAATTTTCTAGGTATCCACACACTATGGTGGACCTTAACTTTGTTTGAAAGAATTAGACTTCAATTAAATCTCAACAGGATACTTTTCATAAAATATAATATTTTTCATTTACAACACATGAAATAAGTAAATTGAACATTAGAAATTATTAAGGTTGAATAAATGAATTAAACGAAATTAAAGAACTGAACAAAATAATAGAATTGAACATTTTGTTCTTCAGAGTAAGAGTTTTTATAATTTAGTTTGTACATAGTAAAAAGAAGAAATGGTAAGAAATAGTGGGATTAGTTTATTATGATTGGTTGTTACCAAAAAGAAGGAGAATTGACATTTTCTAGTATTAGGCAGATGTTTCAATTAAGGTACACGTGTGTGACATTAACTGAGGTCAACCACAATAGTTTTTTGTATGGAAGACAATTTTTCATCGAATTCAGACGATACCATTTCCTGTTAGGTTTATATCAAGAAGAAGAAGAGTCATAGAAGTGTGAGAAATTAGAAAATAAAACAAATTATTTCGTTTGTGTAAAAATATAGGCGGACATTTAGAAAATGTTCGTCTATATTCGTTACAATATATATATATATATATATTATATTGAGATACTATTCCACCGACAGACGAATTTGGTAGGAGAAATAAGATATAGTATAAGGAAAGATAAGATGTTGAGGAAAAACCAAGGAAAGAAAGAAGAAACCAAGAGAATTGTACAGAAACGTGAATATTCATGTTTCTGTACATGATGGTTTATAAGGAGATGAGAAAAAGATTGAAAAAATATAGACAGTCCGTGTAAAGTAGTAAAGGTGGTATTTTAGTTTTTTAAAAGGAGAAATATAAAAATATATGTAAAAAGGACAGGGCTATTGTAAGACGGATGCGTCAATTGCTATTTTTGTCTCAGAACATCGTTTTGGAAATTTATTGTGAATTATTGTTGCAGCATGCGAACAAGGGTGGTGATACGACACAAAAACACAACCCTAAAGGCCTCATATTTTTATTACATGCTGACACCTTGCGTACCCTATGGTTCCTTTCACGACTTCGGGTTCCGAGACACCAGGTCCGATAACGCACATTGGAATTGCAAATCGCCAGATTAAGGGTGAAAATATCTGGAAAGCTCGGATAGCCAGTCCAAAATTTAATTCTTGCTAACCCCTAGAGCTTGACATTTAAAAACGATTTGAAAAACCAAAATGGCTGTAGTAGATTTGATAATTTCCCCAAAAAAATCTACCAGTAAGAGATCATGGCTACCGACATCACCTCACCTACGAGGAACTTTAATACATCATAATGAAAACACAAAGAATTATTTTACCTGTTTTTATTGTGAAAGTAAACATAACGCACGTTACAACTCGAGAACAAAACGAGAGAAAAGTAATGAAGAAAACAAAGTTAAAAAAACAAAGCCTTGTACAAACGTGGCTAAAGGAGCGAAAAATAAGAGGACTGCGGCAGTATGACACGAAACGAAGAGTTCTTGGACTTATCTGCACAGATAAACAGTGTACCGCCTGTGGAGAAGATAAAGCCAAGTAAGATAAAAATTTCCCTCTTTCAGAGACACGTATATCTTTGAAAGAGGGAAATTATTAGCAGGTAAGAAACCGGATTACCTGACAAAGTTCATGAACATGTGAACATATTTGGCAGTAAAGATCGCAAACCTGCCTTGTTTACCTTATTGTTGGTATTAAACTTTTAGCCAGATCAGTCATTCACATGTAAATGAAGTCAATATTTTCGCATTTACCTCGTGACAGAATTGAAAATGGTTGGAAAAAATATTCAATGATTGGAAAAGAGAACATAAAATTTGATCTAGTTTTTAATAGTTGGCTTGATTCTCTCCTTAATTTTGAGAAAATATTCATGTTTAAAAAAAAAACATTGCGATGATAAAAATTGAGAGAAAATGTACCGTCATTTCGAATATAAATTAAAGAGTCGAATATAAATCAAGAGGATAAATGAGGGAAAGTTCTCGGGGTTCGGACTCCCCCTTGACTCAGAAAAAATTGTTCAACTTAAGAAAATTGTGTATGTTCTTTGGTGGTGATGTAGGTGGTAGATTATTGTAGTGGGTGGGGCAGTGGCAGTTATGGGAGAGAAGTGGGGAACTTCTTCCTCAAATGCCGAAAAAATAAAAATAAAAAAAATTAAGGAAAAAAATGAAAGAATGACCACAGAATGCAAATAAAAATTGTCAAAAATTTGTTATACAGTAAAATAAAGTGGTTAAAAAAAAACTCAATACTGAAATCTTTTGTCATTTCCCCTTCAACCAAAATGACACACTCGATTCACCATTGGTAGGGGTCTATAAAGACATTTTTGTGAAGATTTAAACCCCTCTTTAAGACCGAAGTATATTACATGCCTTAAATGTGAATCAAAGTGGGTTTTCTTTCTCTAATTTCAAAGTCGAAAAGTAATCAAATTTCAGTTAAAAGAGAATGAAAGAAAACAGTAGACTGTAATCCTATTTAGAATTTGACAAAAATGACAAGTAAAATAAATTAGGCAGACATATTTTAAAATAATTTACAATAACATATCGATAAAAGGCTGTTTGATCTGAAGAAATATTATATTGTTTTCTCCTTTTCTTGTTTTTAACAACATAATTACCATCAGGTGAAACTTGAAAGCAAGAAAAAATGTCAGTCTAAACCCACCCGTAGGGTATATGTAAAAAAATTTCGTCTAGGGGGTGTAACTGATCAATTTGTGGAACAGGTCACCTAAAAATTCTATAATAAGTTTTTTTATATTCATGGAGTCGCTTGTCAGTAGAAATAAAGCATGTTATTGGATTCATTTTTGTTCTGCTCATTATCACATAATAAATTATGTGAAATCTGACAAGTAGAAAATTTTTTCCTTGTTAAATAAGATCTTTTTGGTAATGTCAATCTCAATGAGTGATGAATTGGATAACAAATTTTTTTGCTAATATATTTGGTGTATTTCACTAAATTTCAGATCATACTAGGGAATTCTCAATCAGCTTCATTCTTTATTTATCTAAGATACCCTATCCTTTACATAATTTTGGTTTCATTTTTTGTATCATATTTAAGTGGATTACTCATCATCTTCCATCCTTTATTCTTATGTATCTTTTTCCAAAGTGAATTTGACGCATGAGGCTACCACCCCTTTTTTTTTGGAATTTTCTTGAATTTATAACTTCTATTTCGGCAAATTTTTAAACAAATTATTTTTCTTATTTACAACAAGTCCGAGGTCTATTCATTTCATTGTCACTCTAGTATATCTTTCTTATCGCATCTCTGTCTCTCTTGCACATATCTCTTCTTTTACCTATTCTACCACGGTCATTCACGTCATGTTTCAATCACTTTTGCACTATTTTCACGACATTCAGATCCTTACATGATCGATTCATGTTTCATCTCACAGCTCTTTCATTTTGCGTATATACATCTTTTATCTTTAAACCCGGTACTTGTATTGTCTCCTTCCTCCTTTTTCTCGCCGAATATTCTATATTATTCTATATGTAATATATTTCTTTCCAAAACCTCGGAGGGAAATTTTATTTAAAAATATTTAGTGTGTTTTCTGATGTTCTCGGAGCAACATGTTTCTGTACTTATATATTTTTTTTCTCTGGTCATTACAATTGATGTTTCTGAAAATGTGTTAATTATTTAAAAAAGGCATTGGGCAATAATTCGGTGATATGGTTCCTGATCTGTATCTAGAGCAAAATAGCAGCACGTAAGTAATTCTACGGATTCCCGAGGTATGTAGATTTAAAAATATTATCGTTCCACGCTGACATCGGGTCCACGAACTCTGGTAGGCTGAGCCGGTCGGGGGGCAACATTTTGAAGTTGCCTCCCTTTGCAAGTGGGACATGGCTCGTGTTTTTCAGCCGTGGCCGTGGGTTTTTAAAAAACAATATTGTGCGATCTGTTGGGTAGTGGGTCCTCAGTAGGCCCCCCTGGCATACCACAAATTCTTGAAGAAAATAGGTATTTTTGTATTCTCTTTTTTCTATCTTCTCCCTAATTCCTGTAGGTCAATCACACTCTGTTTTTTAAAAATGGAGAAAGATGCATAGATAGGAATTCCTTAATGGCCAAATATTACTAAATTCTGCGGTTCATGTAGTTAACCCAGTGCCTACTTTTATGTTGATACATTTAAGTACAAATGTCGTGGGCTCTGCCCCGACCCTCCTGCGCACAATGCAATGCGCAGGAGTGGTTAATAGGCACTGACGCTGAGGTAGTTGCGGTAGTATGAGCTCTGACTTGCGTGAGAGATCATCGTATATTTTGTTGTCCCTTGGACATTAAACCAATTTATAATGTTAAGGAACTATTAGCCCACTACAACAAATCATAAGCGTGGTAACTGTGGGAATTTGGTTAGTGGAGGTGTGTTTTTTTGTACAAGGGAGAGAAAATCAGAGTGCTCGTGGCTTTTTTAGATTTACCACCTTTCTCAGATCTATACGACTTTTTCTTTTCCTCTCTTTCTAACAAAATTCTTTTCAAATACTTGGTCCATACTTCCTATACAAAATTGTGATTGGGTGATTTACTGTAGGCCAATACCCGATTCTGGTATTTGTATTTTAACTTTCATCCCACTCAGATTACTATGAAGTTATTTTCATACTGCGAGTCTCTTTTCATCCTAATTGATACACAAATACCTATTTGCTGAAGCTTATTTTCCCCCTTTTTAATTTTTCATATCTTCTAAATTCCAATCTTTAAGGTCATGTGATGTGGTGTAAATACATGGAACTCCATTGTGTTTGACCATTTGATCCATTGAATTCTCTTAGTGTCTTTGCTTATATAAACCTTGTTTTAGGAATATTTTTCACTTCTTTCTTTTCACATCTATGTGAAGATGTGTAGTAAATACTGTTTTTCAACCAATTTTTATTTTGTTTGTTGCATCGCGATTAAGGAAAAGTCACTGTGGAACTTTAACTTCATCTAAGTTCGTTACCACACCTCAACCATTGGCTCATTGTAGTTGGCCATAACAAAATCCAAAAGTGATATAAAATTTTTAAAGTTTCCTTTTATATTTTGGTGTTTTTGTGATTTGAAGACTTGTCTAAAAATTTGATTTGGAGAGATACTTGTGTTTTTTCAAAATTTGAAAATTTAAAATTAATGTAAATGTGAGATCTTTTAGATCCATCAAAAATTCATCAAAAGTTTATAGTGAAAATCAATTTTGAGTTTGGTTTAAAGTCAGATTTTATGTAACTAAAGAGCAAAATTTGGTAGAAGTTTGAGACTTTGAGTGGCTCCTAGTACCTTGAGAAAATCAACTGGTTTCTGAATATTATATTACTTGGTGAAAACATCTGGAGCTATGTTGGTCTTCTCACAATTGGTGATCTAATTCATCGGAGCTGGGAATTGTACAGAGTTTTGCAGCTTTTATTAAATTTTACAATAAAGTTTGTGCTGTTAACAAAATTCATACATCTGATGTCTGGAGGCGGTGAGTTGTGAATATTTTATGGTTGAATGCTGTTAAATATATTAGTTTATACAATAATGTACACTTTTATTAATAGGTGTTAAACTTTTAAACTATGAATTGATCTGAAAGGTGTGATGGGGGAGAGTCAATGGTTGGATGAAAAGAAGGATAAAGAATGAGCATATCTTAAAAATAATCGCCTTGGGAAGTTGTGAAATAGGTTCATTGTGGGAGTTCTCAAAATTTGTGTTTCAAATCTGGCTTACCTGGACTCAAAAATAAATAAATTTTTTTACTTTTGGCTGAACGTGTTTTTTTAGTATAATTTTTGGCCCTTTATTGTAGATTATTCTTGTTGCAGACTTTGAATATTCAGAAAGAGGAATAATAGAATTTAGAAATTATGTCTCAATTTTATTTTTTGGTTTTGTCAATTCGTGAAAATTCCGTGGTTTGCAAAAATTTCCTATGTGCTGCACATGCAATGTATGCAACACAAAAGTTGCCGCCATTCTTATTCATAATGTTACTTTCTATAATCATCATTGGTCCACGTAGGATTTGATCATAATTTTATTTATCTGTGTTTGTAATTACACATGCAAAATATGAAGCATCTTTACATCTGAATTAACCACAGTACTCATTGTCCCTATTTGGGTGCCAATTTGTAACGAATGTAAGTGACTAAAAATTAATAGAATAAAACTCAACTTTAACAATTGACTATTTACTTAAATATGACTTCAATTAAGAATTATTTTGACAATTACAAAACAATATTATAACATGGTAATTTCTACAACTAGAGAGATCCTTAACATATTGTGGTTAACTCAGATGGAAAGATACCTTTTATTTTACTTCATTAGGTAAACGTGTAATTATTACTTATATGGATTAATAAAATTATGATCGAATTCAACGTGGACCAATGAGGATAATAGAAAGTAATGTTATGAATGAGAGTGGTGGCAACTTTCATGTTGCATATATTGCATGTGCAACACACGGAATTTTCACAAATTGACCAAACCTAAAAATAAAATTGAGACATAATTTTTGAACTCTAATATTCCTCCGAGTGTTCAAAGTCTGAAACACGTGGGAAAAATTTAAGTTTCCGCCCCTGAGGAATGATGCACTGTTGAAATAGTTCTTTCTAGAAAATTATTGAATGTAATGCTATTGCAATAAATGACAGTTACCTACTATTATTGACTAGAATGAGACAATGTTAGGCATGTGAAATGACGTGAATGAGAATGAGATGGAGGATGTATGTATGATTTCACATGCAGATGAATCGTTGATCACGTGAAAGTATACAGGGTGTAATGATATATGACGTGAGTGACAATGAGTAGGAATAGATCGTTACAGACCAAAAAGCAAAAAATCTGTGTTTATCGCTATTAAAGAAAAATTAATAAATAAAAATAAAATACTTACATCACAAGAATGTTCGAAAACACTAATATGTTTTTAAGGTCAACATTACCCCTTTGAAAATTGATAATTTTGTGTCACCCAACATTAAATTATCTGACGTCGATGGGAATAAATTTTTTCATAATTTTATCACACGACTCTTACCACTAACTGCAGTTCGATAAATTTCAAATTAAAATTAAATTTAAAAAAATAACTCTAAACTTAGGCAACTAAATGCATCGTATAACCCATATTAATATGAAGAACTTTTTCCGGCTTGCTGCAGTAATATCTGTGGAATGTATTACTCGAACGTAGCCAATTTTTTTGATTGAATTACAAGAAGTTTTCCTTTTTAACGTTTCCTTTCATGTGTGGCCGACTGCGGTATCAAACCATTATTATAACAACTAAAGTGCCGAGACATGTATCGAATGTTATTCACGTTCAACAGGTAGCCGAATGCCAGATAGAAGGACGAGAATGTATCCTCGTGACCAGCGGTGCTGTAGCATTTGGAAAGCAGAAATTAACCGAGGAGCTTCTTAAGTCATTGAGCTTGCGGGAAACTATGTCAAGGGACAATAAACGAGAAGTAAGTACCTACTCCGCAAAATTAGCTTTTATCGAATTGGACAAATTACTTGCACATTACAGAAATTACAGAATGCTGTTGCTGTTTTGGAGGCCAGGGCTGCTGCAGCGATAGGACAGTCGGGTCTGATGTCATTGTACGAAGCCATGTTTGCTCAATACGGCGTCAAAGTTGCTCAGGTAAAGTTCTTATTTATTCTGTTACGGATGCGAGTAAATTTTATTATATTGTTTGTTTTACTTTTACGCGAAAATGTTTTGAAAATCGCAATGGAAACAATATTTCTCGAACACTTTTTTAAACTACGTTGCAAATTTCAAAGGAACGTACGAATGCTTCTCACGTCAAGTATTGAAAACTTACTAATCAAATGCTGAATACCTCTAATAAGCGTTCAATACTTCTCCATTACTTAATGTGAGTACTTGAAAAATTATGTCACTTAGTTGCGAGAGATAATGATGCAAGCCTATCCCAAAGTTGAAGTTGAATCGACATTTTGGATCTTTTCTCAGTTAAAGAGCTCAATATTTGAGTCAGCAGTTTAGCTTGAACTTTAATAAATTATTGTAACTAAAAGTAAAAAATACGTGCACGAGTATTTGCGAGAGGTAGGTACGTCAAGTTTGGCTTTAAGTTTAAGTTTAAGCTGTAAGCTGAGGAACTTTACCCCTTTTAAGCTAAGTTATAAGCTAATTCAAAAAAACTTATAAAGTTTTAAGTTTAAATTTAAGTTTTTTATTTTTGCTTATTTTTTGACATAACTGGCATTCAAGAAAATACGAGAAACATTTTTCAAAAAACGAGTTTTTAGTTACTAAGACAAAATTGGGTGGTTTTTCGAAGAAATATTTTACTGCAAGACTAGAAAAAAACATATTTTAAAGTTTATGTTAAGATCAAGTTGGGATAAATAAATTTATAAAATTTTAGGTTTTAAGTTTAAGTTTTTGTTTTAATTTTGTTTTTTAGATTTTAAGTTTAAGTTTAAAAACTCAGCGTAACACCTTTGGTATTCATTTTGTCTCAATTATTCAAATTAGGTACCTGTGCATGTAAGTACTAAATCATCACCTTGGTTTAAGAACCTAAAATTTTCAGAAAATGTGATTTTTCTAAGATAAAAAAATATTAAATACTTACCTCAAAAGTCCGCAAGTGTTTTTGGCGCTTCTATAAGCGAATATAAAATGATTTTATGTTGACTAATAAAAAATCATAATTTAAAAACCTCTGCGGAAAACATTGTGGTGAGAAAGTATTCTCACCAAAAGGTAAATTCAACAGAATTTAACGTGTTCAGCCACTTCATACACAATGTATGGGTAAGCCAAAACCAAGGCGAACACTGGCGATTTTAGAGCCAGTTTAGAGAGTTTATATACAGGAATTGGCACACGCACACAGACACACTTATGTACATATACATATGTAGGTATGTAGTAGAAATCACGTCATTTCTTATTCATTGCTAAAACAACTGATAAGAAATGATATAATGCGTTTGTGTACCAGTCCGAGACATTACTAAGATCCTTATCTATCGTTTTGTCATCGGCCAAACATTGCATCTTACTTGCCTGTGTGTGCAAGTAAGAGCATACAAACAAACAGTGTATATTATATACTGTTGAATATAATGTGCCTGATAAAGAATGGCGAGTGTACAAGATGTATAGTCCCCACAACCTTCTATGCTCGACATACAAAGTATTTATCCTTGTGTAATTATATAAGTAATACCTGTTTTCTAAACATACAGTTTTTTTAATTAATTTTTATTGTTTTTTCCAAGAACTTACGAGTTTTTTATATTAAATTTTCTTCTTTTTTCAAGATATAAAAGGTTTTTGTTTCAATATTTAAATACCTTATGTAATACCTTGTCATGAAGAGGATTCTCAACAAGAAGATGGGCAACAGCTATTTGCGTGTTCTGCCACTTCGTATATAAATGTATGTGAGAGCCAAAGCCTGGGTGGAAAACTAAGACACACATATGTAGTATATACATACATATTATGTCCTAGCAAGTGCGTCATTTTTTATTAGTAACTAATAAGAAACAACGTACAAGTTCATGTACCAGTCTGTGACATCACAAAGATCTTTATCTATCAATAATTAATCATGGTCTAAAAATTATAAATTACCTACCTGAATTTACAGGTAATTACAAATTAATGGAATTGTGTTTTTTTAAAGTGCAAGGTACTAATAATTACCAGCCTTTGGACAATGACTGTGGTCGAAGGGGCCAAGATCCTTATCTCATACAGAGTGGATGATTCTCACATACTTTTTGAATAATAATTTGTTTATTAAATTTTAAAATAATAAATTAATCTTTCTGTAATCCAATCGTGTTTTTTTCATCGCAAAAATAATAAAATTAACATAATTATCCTTATCCTTAATGCCTCTGAAAATTTTATTGACCATTTAATTACTTAGAAGCCTCGTATATCTTGAAAAATGGAGAAAATTTAATTTAATAAACTCGTATGTTCAGAAAAATAGCATTACTTTTAATTTACTTGCTGACTAGATTGTGGAAAAAATTGATTTTTTTTCCTTCGCGTTAAAGGTCATGTCATATTAATTAATGTATTATCCAACTAATTTCACTCCATAAATAATATCTGCAGAATTTTTAAAAACATTTTTTGCGTCTCTTGAAAAATTTACTTTACTGTATGTGGAGACTCATATTGTATGAGGTTAAAGGGCTTGGACCTCCAAACAACTGTTGCCGCCACAAGGCTGGAAAATATCTGTCTCAATGACGTTAAATCATACACACAAATTACGTTTGATCGTAATTACTTACACGTACATGCAAGTAATGTACGAGTACCGAATTGTGATCAATCTCAACAATATGATAATGTCACGATTCCATATACAAATGAGCCCATCATTTCTTATCACTATAAGAAATCACGCACTAGGCTGTTCACACGAATATACATATTTACTATGTACGTGTGTTGGTTTGCGTGTAAATAAGCCAGTATATAAACCATCCAAACCGGTTCTAAAATTGCCAGTGTTTGCCCAGGTTTTGGCTTACCCGTATGTTTACATATGAAGCGGTTGAACACACGCAAAATCTGTAGATTACCTTCTGGTAATAATATATTTTCTTGACAGAGTATTCTACACTGTACTTACACATTATTCTCGCATAAATTGACTATTATCTGGTCGGTTAAAGCAAAAATGCTTACTTATCGTACACTTACCTGATGGAACAGTACCTAACTTATTAATTCGTCTCGATTACCACCGGACACCTATCCAGCCCGGTTTACTGTAAAGGGGTGGCGTCTCTGTGTTTAAAATTGCCGAAGGATGGGAGCGTGCGACTGTCGAGCCAAAAAGCCAGTGAAAAATCAAATTTTTCGCACGTAATAGATTTTTCGACATTCAATCTTGCATTGAAAACGTAAACATAGTGTAAGCGCCCTTCGAAGACTGCAGCGAAATGTGTTCAAACAATAAGTACCTACCCGGAAAACTCGACAGAATTCGAGTGCAAAGTTCGTTTTGAAAGTAAATATTTCTTTCGAAATTAAAGATAAACAGTCAACCCGACGGGTATGTAACGAGTCGTGAAAATAGCGTTTTGTTTTTTTTTTGCCGGGTACACCCTGGTATAGTGTGTGATCATTTTATGCGGGTATATTTATCTACGTTTTTCGTTTTTAATGTATTATTAACCAGCTACCACAGTGGGGTACATGTGGTGGGTGTGTGTAGGTACATATTACGTATAGCGTATTTGTCGAGTGCAAAGGAAAAACTCTGACCGCTCTTCGTCTGCTGGTGTATGATGGAGAGTATTCAACGTCATATTTATTTTGCCGCGGTTATGTGCAAAGACAGCACCTGAATTATGTTTATATAAGCTAAATCGCCAATTAATGATCGAAATTTGGTGATATTTAGCTGTGAAAAGGTAGCCTATTCCTTCGTTAAGATTAACCGTACCTACTCAACGTGAATAATTTTTTTTATTTGCGCATTATCCTCGCACAGTCGTGGGTGTATTTTTCTTTTGCTGACTCATCTTGCGAAATATACAAAAATTATTTCGCGAATGTACGACGACGACGAAAGGACGTAGAATGCTATTATTTTGTGAAAAGAGTGTGGATAGCTCCATCCTGAGGAGGGAGGATCAGGCTCTTCTCGACCGTTCCTTGTGACCCCTTCCCTCCAACAAAATACCAACACCAACGATAAACATCCATATTTTCGAGCATTTTTACGGAGCCAAGAATGGTCCGAGTGGTCCAGATGGCCAGACTCCGTCAAGTCCTCCTGTCTACGCGCTTTGTTTTTTCCCAGTTTGCTTGCAAACGGGATATTAAAATTGACCTTCTGGAAGGTTTAGCGGTAGGATGATGAAAATTATTCGTTTCATGAGAAAATAAAACGATTGGTTCCATTTTTTCATTTTGACTTAATTTGTTTTATGTATATATATATGTTTATCACCCAAAATTTTGTGTTCTCGGTTTTGAGAAAACTACCAAGTGAATAGGGCTGAAATTGTTATGAGAGATAGTTCTCATATTGGAGCAGGTTTGAAAGAAGTTTTTTGTCTATCGGCTAATTCATTTTCGAGAAAACTGGAAAAAAAGAATTCCTGGAAAAGTGGTTTTTCCGGGATTCTGAGAAAATGACAAAACGGATCGAACTGAAATTTCTACGGCAGACTTTTCTCATATTGGTGCAAGTTTCTTCGAACTTTGGTGCCTATTAATTCAATAGTTTCCGAGAAAACTGGAAACGAAATATTTCTGGAAAAAATTTCTGTTCACGGTTTTGAGAAAACTACCAAACTGATAGGACTGAAATTTTTGCGAAAGATAGCTATTGTATGACAGCAGGTCTGAAAAAAGTTTGGTGCTCATCGATAAGGTAGTTCTTGAAAAAAATGGAAACATAAAATCTTTGGAAACCGATTTTTAGTGATAAAACACGGATAGATCGATATTTTTGTTATTTTTTGTAATTTTTTTACCTGAAACTAGCAATGAAATATTGATATATCGTTAACTATCCATATATAGATAAATATCAATATAAATATCGAGCAAACTAGGTTTTCTAGCGAAGCATTGCTAGGCTAGATTTCTTTTTTTTATCTGCTTTTAGGACACCCTATTAGCGATGCATCGACTTCAGAGTAACTATATTTTTTAATTGACCTATTTTTGAAAATTTAAGATAATTTTGCACCTCTCAAAATCAAACGCTAGTTTGTTCGATGTTTCATATTAATTTATTTCACTCTCTGCATTGAAGAATTCCATATTTTATCTGGCAAAATAAATGATTTTTATTTTATTACCAAACAGAGCTGCTCAAAAAAGGTTATCCATAATTATAACCTAAAAAAACAATCCTCCTTTATCAACTCCGTGGTGACGATTGTTCGAGTAAGTTAATAGGTACACCAGTATATGTGTTGAAGTTGCCAAATGTAGCCATTGTTTCAATGAAACTGAACAAGTGAACACAGTCAAAGAGTAACCAATAGAATATATTGGAGACATACATAGATGCAGATTTTAAGTTAAAAGTGTATAAAACATCAAAGTGTAGTAAAAAACCAACAGCTTATACGGTGTAAAATGAAATCTATTCGTAATGATAGGTTAGTAGGACCTGCCAACTAGTGTTTGGTTGACAGCAGATCACGTTATACTGGTCATGGAATAGATGTTACTCGAGGTGTAAAAATTAAAGATTTCTGAGAGCGTCATTCCGGTAGTCTACTTCAAATTTATTTTTCAGTAGGTAGGTTTGAACTATATGAAAATGTACTCGTTAATTTTGATATTCAACAACTCGGAATCTCTCTTATAATTGACTGAGAAAGTACACAGTCATATATATATATATATATATATATATATTATATGATTGTAACTTAACGAATTCCGTACCTACTATAGTCAAATTTTACAATTTTTTGCTTTATTGTCATACGAATTCTTTCGCCTTTTCTTTAATCCTATGCCAAACGTACTCTGAGAATAATGAAGATTAATTTCTGTTACAGGTCCTGGTCACCGAATCAGATTTCCATAATGAACAAACACGTCAAAACCTGTTTAGCTCGTTATCGGAACTCATAAGTCTTAATGTGGTTCCAATTATCAACACAAATGATGCCGTCACACCACCACCAACATATGACGACCACATTCCAGGAAGGAAGAAGGTACAAAAGAAGTTCATTTTATTATCGGATAAAGGCGTACGTCCATTTCACTGCCCTCCAAATGCACAAAAACTAAAAATTTTTACATGAAATGATTGTAGGTACTCTTTTTGTACTCAAATATACCGTCTTGAATCTTTAAAATTATTCATACCTTCTCCACCTACCCGTATTAAAGAAATTTTTCTGAGGCACTGTAAAAATAGTGACCCCCAAATTCATGAATTTCAAATTTTTTGGTCCCAAATGTTTTTACTCTATTTGCACCCAACTTTACGACCAATAAATTCGTTTGTACGCCCGCCCATTGCCATAATTATATGACTGGTGGCTAGGGAAATAGTGGTCCACAATTGAACTTTTTGGAAATTTTTTGAGATAAATCGATAGTATTTGTGTCGTACTAAATCATACCACCATTAAAATTATTTGTACCCCTCTACTTCTGACCAAAAATGCACCTCAAATAAGGGATATTATTTTGTTGGCCCCCAACAATCAAGAATTTAAATTTTTTTTGAGCTTGATGTGATCCTCTCGGTTGGTAATCAAATGTACTATCCTCAAAAAACTTTTTATACCATCCACTTCATGTTCCTTTGCAAAAACATGCTTTGAAGGCACTGACAAAACTGCTGTCTTTTCATACGCACCAATTTTGAATTTTTTGGCATGAAAGGTGTATACTACACTTATACCCGAGTATAATACAAATAAAATCGTTCGTATCCCCACCCATTGTCATAATAACTGGGGGACTGAAAAAATATTAGCTCACCCAGCTGAACTTAGATATTTTTTGAGCTAAATTGAAAGTATTTATTTTGAACTTGATTGTACCACCATTAAAATCGTTTTTACTTATCTATTCCCACCAAAAAATGGCCCTAAAATAAGAGGTATCATTTCGCTGGTCCTCCTCCCAACAGTTCAAAATTATACTTTTTTTTTAGCTCGATGTGATAGTCTTGGTTTTGCACTCAAATGTACCACATTTAAAACTTTTTGTACCCCCTTCCCCTTTCTGTGAATAAACATACCTTGGAGGTATTTAAGAAACAGCAGTTTTTTCAAATGCTCGTATTTTAAATTTTTTTTCTTGAAAGGTTCATACTCAATTAATTGTATCCGAATGTACCACCAATAAAATTGTTTTTAACCCCACCTAATGTCACATATGACTGAAGTGACTGAGAAAATAGTAGCCAACCCAATTGAGTTTTAAGGATACTTTTCGAGCTTAATCCATAGTATTTGTTTTGTACTTAATTGTACTACCATTAAAATCGTTTAATTACCATACTTTATCATATAATATATGTTTTGTATTGTTGTAAAGAAAAAAATTAATCACAAACAACTTTAGGGGGCCCAGATTGTGTAGAGACGATAAAAAATAAGTAAACACGTTTCTATTTACTTTTATTTATCTAATACTTGTCACAATTAGTTGCGTCACAAATTGAACACTTATACACTTTCTTATCTTATAATTTACCTTACTTATGTCCTGCCACTACTAGAGCAAAGTACTAACATGCTAACATCTTGGATGTCTTAGACTTATGGAAGGAAGGCAGGTAACCGCTGCTCTTCAGTTTGAAAGAATGGCAAGTGAAATCCTGGTTTATTCCAAATTTCCAGGGAGCTTCTTTTAGTGCCTAAATTGTTTACATATTCAAAAGTGTACCTGTAGTACTTCTCTGTTATTGTGCTGACAAATATGCTGACTTAGTGTTTGTCTGCACATTTGTTAGCTACTAATAAGTGAGTCATAATTTGAAGGTAACGGTGAATATTTCACTAGAAATATTCGCCGTTATATGTTTCAAAATATTTAGGTTGGGGAATTTGTTCGTCTACCTAAATATGACGAAACAAGGGGCATTAAAAGTGGATTTTTAGGGGATTTGTGGTTCAAATGGAAATTTAAATTACCCGATTCCGAATAAAAACATTTTCCCTGATTTTATTGTGTGAAAAATGATTTTTTTATATATTCCAATTTGACAGGCCTATCTCTGTTATTTTCTGCTAAAAAGAAACGTTATGATTTTGTGTGATTTCAAAATAAAAACCAACACAAAATTGATCTCTCATGGTCCGAAGAATAATAATATACCAACTTAGGTACTTTGAATTCTCAAATACTTTTTACATATCCTAAGTTGACTGACAATCGATGTCGAATCCTGTATATATTTGAGTCAACTTTACATCAGATTTTCATCAGACATCTTGTCGATTTATTTCACTGGTCGACATTGGGACATCTGGGAACATCACAATTACAGGCTGGGCTAGGTATACTAGGACCAAAGTTTTTTTAGTAGGATAGAAAAAGAATAAAAAGTTGAAAGAGAAAATATAAAAATCAGTAAAAAGGATCCCTAATAAAAATGAAGAATACATCCCACATGTAAGGAGGCTAAATATATACGGTCATGATTCAACCCCACAGACTCCCTAGTGTACAAAATACTTCACCCAATGAGAAATGCCCTACAATAGGCCCATCGACCGAATAAAGGTTGGTTTGCACTGTTTTTAATTTTAAACTGAAATGTAAAATTAAGAAGGGGTATATTATCCGAAAAGTCTAAGCCCCTTGAAACTAAAAAAATTAGCCTACAAAAATATGGTTGTCATGAAAGCCTTAGAGGATGAACCTTCTGAGGTTGTTTCTCATTTAGAGGTAGAGGAGTTCTATCTTTACAAGAAATGAAACTACGAGGTATTTTATTTAGACAAATACGAACAGTATGCGCGAGTTTCGAGTACATGGATGCTTACACTGTGAGGTAGGTATCAATTATTTCTGTCGATCCTTATTTTGAAATGACTCGAGATCGGAGTATCTTTTTAAACGCCAATATTTATAGTGAAATAGCGCAAATTGACTGGAGTAAAAAAAAACAAAAACAAATCTTGATGATTGACAACTGAAAATTGACATGAAGATGATTATTTCATTAATTTGAAATCAATTCGGTATCATTTTTTAATCATTTTTTTTTAGCCAATTCATAGTTTCCACCATTCTTTGTATCAAATTTTTTAAACTGAAAATCGATAATAATAATAATAATAATAATAATAATAATAATAATATTATTGTCTATTTGGCCCCATTTTTTTGTCTTTTTCTATGTACACTCCCTACCTTTTTGACGAGACAGATTACCACAGATATTCATTCCACTTTACATCAACTTAAAATTGACATTCGAGTTGGTTTATTACATGCCGTAAAGCTTTTAATTCATTAGTTTCCAAGATTTTTGACTACACACAACACATACCTTTGCTTACTTTGATTCCCCTCGTTTCCTCATTTCAGTTAGAATAATTTTTGAATCGTGACCGTCATCAAGTCGATCAGTTTGTTGGGTCGATTTTACGAAAGCTATTTTTATCCTGGATACCGTTCTCACAAATGAAATAATAGACGAAATTTCATACGACAAAGTGAAAAAGAGTTGAAAAATTTACTCAAATCGATTCTGATTCAGTATCGATTAGGGGTTTGGATCAATTTGATGTGAAAGATTGAATCTTGAGAAACTTTTTTTTTTTCTTAACCAGAGAACAAGTGAGTGGGATTCAATCAACTCTTCTGAGATTGAATCAGGATCAAGTGAGAATAAGTCACCAAGTGAGTGAGAAACGTATTTTTTTTTGTGACCAAGACGAGTAATTTTTCCCATATTTCTAGATTTTTATCTATTGAAACAATAATTAAATGCACTAATTAACCACGGTGAATAATATACTTGAATGTTCATTATTCGAAGTACAGCTAAAGAGTGAACTCGAATAGAAATGAATTCATATATTATAAAAAAGAGTTGGTATGAGTACATGAAATCACAAAAAATAAAAAATGTATGTAGTATGACGTGAATGACGTTAACAGTGTAGAATGCATACTAGCGTTAGGCTGGAGAAGACTCCAGTGGTTATTCGATGACTGCCCTGTACTGGCTATACATTGAATTCTACTGGCTAAATGGATGATGTCATGCTGTGCGGGTTGCGTTTGTATTTATATTATATGAGTAAGCAAAACTTATGATCTTAACACCTGGGAGAGGACCAACATTAATAGATAAGAATCTCACATTATCAGCGGAGTTTTTTTTATGTCCAGTAATTGTTTTTCATTCCGCTATAGCTCTGTAATCCCAACATTTTGAAAAAAAAAAAAAAAGTAGATTGTTTTTGTTTAAAAATCACTTTTATCACCAAAATTCTTCTAATAAAGTAATATATAAAATATTTATATTTTTTACAAAAAATCACCTATATCACACGAATACGATGCATGCGATAAAATATATTGATTTAGTGTCATGTTTTCAAAATATTTTATGAATGAATTTTTAATTTTTGTGTCAAAAATCATTATTTATTTTTAAATGAAAAATTATACCAAGTTCTTACTATCACGAGTTTAGGAAATAATTCGATGGTTCTCTTTCCTGTAATGACGAGAATTGTGGATTATATAGGTATAAAAAAAAGCACTTATATCAGAAAAAAAAAATATCCCACATTGCGATATGAAGTATAGTGCAGTTGTCTACGTTCTGGTTACGAAAATATTGACGGAGATTTTAATGTCCGAATTCAAATCTAGTGTGGAAAGGCGAGTTGGGGAGATAATTGATTTTTTCCTAAGATCGGATTATTTTCAAGTTAAAATAAGTTTTTTTCTCAATGAAGCCGAGAAAATTTATTTTTCAGTACCATTATGAGAAGTGTAAAAGAGGGAAAATCACACTGAATAGCTAATAAGTTGGGAACAAACTGGCCAATTGAAACCAAAATTGATAGGTCTGGTCTTTGTACAAGGGGTATTGTTTTTACCAAATTTCGTTTCTATTGAATGAGAAAATTGAAACTTTTATTGGAAAAATTAGTTACTCCAACAGCCCCAGAGAATGAACCATAATACCAATAGAAATCAAATTTAAAAACGTATTAGATATACGTCAAATAAATAACTGTATCAAATTTTGTGACTATAGCTTGAAAATTACTCCTTTTAGAGCCATTAATCTTCCAATAATGCAGAAAATCGCCTCTATCAGGCTTACTGTAAATCCTATTCACACCAAAATCAGTAGTTATTGTTCTTAATCTAAAAATTATAAGTATTTCAAATTTCAGGCCTATCGATTGAAAATTGGAACCTGTACGCTATTCAATAAAAAATTATATAAACTGACCTACCGGACGGACTGTGTACCCGATCCGAACCAAAAACAATATGGTTTTTCCTTTTGTGAATTCAAAAACGTGTTTCTAATTTCGAAACCATCCGATCAAAATTACGCCTGGAAATGGACTCAACGCAAAAGGGGGTACATATTGATAAAAATAAATTTTCAAAAATAGTGCCAAAATGCTTAGAAAATCTACTTAAAAATCATTCATTCTTATTCTATCCGAATGAATCATTTGTCATCTGGGTGAAGAACGATTCAACAGGATTTTTATGAAGTTATTAAACTCGAGAGTAAATCAGAAGTCTCATATGAGAGTTGAAAAATACTTTTGAAGATTGAATCGCATCGATTGGAAATTTTTCTCTCACGCACAACCCTATGCATCGATTGTAGGTCAGTCATTTGGTTTACGAAAGTAGTTAGGTCAATTTGGTTCTTAGAATGCCATAATATTGTTGTCTGAATTCCGCAATATTTTCTCCTACACTGCTCATTCTATGGCCACCAAAAAGGATAAAAGTATAAAGATAGCTAATTAAAAACCGCAATTTAACCCCTCGATTCGGTATTCGGGTAAGTTCGTCGTATCCACTTCCTATCGTTTGTATATTTTCAACATGTTGGCATAGTAATGAAGTAACCGAAATTTCAAATATGCACATCCAATCCACTTTTCATCGAAAAGGGTTCCTCGGATTCCCGTTTTGAAAGTAATACTCCTGTACCTAATCATAAAAATAACTACGTTAAATACCGCCACCAATCCACAACACTGGCGAATAGCCGTAAGTTAATATGTTGCTTTCTACTTTTGTTTGTTCGTTTGTTTTTCTTCTTTTTTTTTTCGTTTTCGTGTCGGAGGTAAGCACACGTGTTAACATTGTTCGAGGAAATTGTAATTTTTGACATCCGTTTATCCCTTACTCATCAATTTTGTGCTTTTTACATAGCCAAAAAACACAATTTCCTCATATATAGATGCACGAACACTCCAGCCCTTTTATACTCTCGTTCGCATCAAATTTCAAACATAACTGATATAGGTACCTAATGCACGACTAAAGACTTATCCACCGTCAGGCTATAGGAACCCAACCTTATCGTTCAGCGTTATTAATAAAACGATGATTTTTTAAATGAAGAACAATAACAACAACAAAAAAAGGATTACGAGTGAGATAAAAACACTTTCGAAATAGAAACAGTGCACTTTTTAGGCGTGAACAGAACATTTTTTGTCGAAAAGAACGTCAGAAAAATGTTGCAGGCATGCTTAAATAATATATTCCAGTCAAATCAGCATCAAAATGAGGGGGAAAAAAATTAGCACACGAATTTTAATTATATAGGGTTGTTGGGTGAGACTCCTGGAATAATATAGCAAAAATTACACCCTCTTCACCTTTTGAATTTTTGATAAGTGTACGTTTATCACCAAAAATTTAGTTTTTACCGGTTTTCTCAGCGAATTTTGTTTTTCTCATAAAAATATGTCAGTATCAAATTGTTGAACATAAAATTTCCTACCAACAACGAAGCATGCAGTTTTTTACACGATACCCACCTTTCCCACCAGACAGTCTTGAAAAAACTATTTAAAATTTTTGGGGACAAAGCCTGTGGAGTACTTTACATCCAGGAAGATATTCCAAGAACAGAAGGTATTCTACAATTATTGTGTGTTCACCACATATTTATCATACCCAAGGTATAGGGAGCCAAGACCTTGGCAAACGCTGGTAATTTTGTAGCCAGTTTTGTGAGCTTATATACTTGCTCCTTATAATCACACAAATACACGTACATAAAGAATATGTACATTTATGTGATAACTAATTGTGACGTATTTTATCGTTGCTATGGCAATGGGTAAAATATGACACGTACACTGATAAGCCAAATTATGAAATCACCTTAGATGTGAACTATCGATTTGTCACAGTCAGGATGATGCACCCTACTTGCATGAATTTGCAAGTAAGAACAAACAAACATACGATAAGTTTAACGTGCAGTGCACAAAATTGTTCACCTTGTGATGACAACTGTCATCAAGATGCGGAGCATCTAACCTCAAACAAGTAGTCTAATTCCCACAAACCTCCTTCCAAAAATACAAGAGGTGAGGAGGGTGCAACTTTTAGTATATTAATATAGAAGGCCCACCCAACAACTCTAAATAGTTGAAGTTTTATTTTTTTGTTAGATATGACTGGACTAAAAGTGCTTGAATACTTTAAAAATATTATATAAATGTATTATATGTACAAAAAAGAATGCTAAATGCCTTCGTACGAATGTATAATCCGAAAATAAAATATAATTGTAATGGCGGTAGGTACCCACGAATACGTAGGGTGCCAGAAGTTATGAAAAAAATGTACACGAAATACTCGACCCTAAAACTAATAAAGATAAATAATAGAGATAAATGATGGATGATTGCACTACTGGGACACATCGTCCGATGAATTCGAATGGGCAGATAATTGGTGAAAGTGGATGTAAAACTTTAATCAGGAATAAGAATCGAATTTCGTACGCGCAAAATGTAATATGCTGCGAAGAGAGGGATGGAGATGGGTTTGATGAAATTTTAAAATTTTTCTCAGCGATGACACGTATAGGACTACCAACGAGAAAAATGTTCTAATGACGTATTCATCCCTACCTACATAATTCGGATTAGTATCTAAATAAAATTTCTTTAATCATTCGTGTTTCTATTAACGAATGAGCGTACAAATTCTTCCTTGTTTTTGTTCACAGAACTGGGTTGAGGATGTCTCTACGTCATCAGATGTAAGTACCTAGAACTTCAGTTGCAACACTAATGGTGCACTTTTCATGATATGACATGGATCTATTTTCATTGTAGAAGGTCAATCTAAATGCGAATACCAGAAGAGATAAAACCAGTTTACTGGTTCCTAAACCACCGGTTCAGGATTTTGTAGAACTCGATCTCAATACAGCCATATAAATTACATAATTATCATGTTCCTCTTTTAATTTATCTTTAGCTTTTCTTGAAAGAGTAAGATCGAGTAATTGACGATGGCTTACATCGCAATTCACTAATCGAGTTTCTTTTCACGTTCAAATTTTATTTCATGAGTATACTCCTGAATTACATTAGCTGTGTTTTCACGCTACTAGTATTCACACATTCTGGTAAAACGGGTCGATAAGTAGGTGAAAGAATTGTATTTGCACACGCTGCCTGTAAAACCAGAATTAGGTTTGTACCTTCGTGCTGTAAGTGCAGTTACCAGTTTTTGTAAATACAGCCACCAGTAGCTCCAGAGCTTCTGGTAATTTACCAGCAAACTAAAATTCAGTTCATTAGACCTACTTCAGAATTAACTGCTCTCTTGGTAGAACTGGTTGCACTTGAATTTTTATATTTGAATTTGAAAGCCTGCTTTCCTTACAGAATATGTTGCGTTGTATTTTGGAAATCTCATGGAGTTTGAAGCGCTAGGATTGAGACTTCCTCAAGACTTTTTTTTGAAAAAACCTGCTTTTATGGCAAAAATTTTTAGATTCCAGGCAATCTTGCATAGGGTTTTGAGATTTTCTTGAGACTTTTTTCGAAAAAAAAAAAGATTTTCTAGGACATAATGCTGTGTTACAATTATTGTTTGTTATATTTTTTTGGAGTAAGAGCGTCAGACTTTAGTTCTACACCAATCGCATTTTGTGTGAAAAATATTTAAATGTTACAGAAACTTCTCATGCCCCTGCAAGACTATCCCTATCATCCACTTATACAGATTTTAATAGCCAGCTAATTGGTCAAGTATACATATTTTTATTGTTCGTACTTATTGATTACATGTAAAATCAAAATTTCAAAATATACCTACCACAAGATCGTTCATCACCAGACAAAAAAAGCAGCTAATATTATGGTAGAAAAATATAATGTAATCTACTGATTAAAGAATTTTAATTCAAATATCATAATCAAACAAACAAAATTTAAAAATTAAGAAACTGTTAAAACATAAAATACTCGGTACTGAAATAATTACGTTTACAAAATGGAACGAAAACAAGTTTTACTTCATAATATGTTGTAACTTTTTTGCCGTTAGCAACGATTCAACCTTTGTACTTATTCGTTACCTTTTCTTTTTCCAGATAATCAGTATTAAAGATAACGACGCTTTAGCAGCGATGTTAGCAGCCGAGGTTCAAGCTGATTTGTTGGTACTGATGTCGGATGTCGACGGAATATACACAGCACCTCCGTCGCAAGAAGGAGCCAAATTACTGTGGACCTTCACCTCTGGCATGCAAAATGACATTCGTTTCGGAAAGAAGTCGAGCAAAGGAACCGGAGGAATGGATTCGAAGGTGAGTCCAATTCCTTTCAACGTACGTACAATCCTATCCACTCGTTCCATCCAATTCAGTATCCAAATAATTCGTATAAAAAATAAAAAAAACAAAATTAGAATAAGTTTTCCTAAAAATTTTCTATCTTTTTATGGACATTTACAAATATTTCCGGATTAGGTAATTGTTGATTTAAATGCCACCGACTGGTCCAAGAGTGCTTGCTAAATCAAATTGTGAGAAGAAACATAAAAATGAAATTTTACATTTCAGAGCTGAAGAGTTAATTCCTCATAAAATAGGAATTTAGTTGCGCAGAAATTTAAAAAAAAAAAAAAAAAATAGCATATCCGTTGAAATTCTGAGTGGTTTTTTAATGATAGAAAGCAGAGGAGGGAGGTGTTTGGGGAGAGATAAAATTTGACAAATGCCTCAGCATCCCCAAACATTACGATCAAAATCCGCCTATAAGACACAATAGAAACCTTCGTCGAAATCTTTAAGGCTTTGTTAAAGCAATGAGCTTGTGTTCGATTCGAACTGATGTATCGCTTATTGCATATGCAAAATTATTTACGGTGCTCGACGGAACGTTGCGACTATAAAGAGTTCAGAATATTGCATTATTCGACGCAGAACTGATCTTCTACCAAACTGAGGTTATTAAAATTAACGTCACAGAGAGGTTGGAGTTGGCAGTAGTGACAATTTTCTATTTTACGACAAAAGAAAACTATATAATGACACCATTTTCCCATTTTGACCGAATTGTTTTTGATGTAGTATATTATAATCATATAGAATACTTAAATAGGTAATATAAATTATACACAGATTTATATTTATTAACTAAATTTTTGGTTCACGATTTTGAGACAAGTAAAAAAAAGATAAGGCTGAAATTTTCACGAAAGATAGTCCTTATATAAGATCAAATTTTAAAATAGTTAGGTGCCTATTAATCCAGTAGTTTTCGAGAAAACTAGAAAACAAAAAATTATTTCTATAATTATAAAAAAATTACAAATGGAATAATGCTGAAATGTTTACGAAAAGTAGTCCTTATAATATAAGACCGAGTCTTGAAGTAGTTTGGTGTCTATTAGTCAAGTAGTTTTTCAGAAAACTGAAAAAAAAAAATTCCTAGAAAAGTCGTTTTTCCAAAATTTTGAAACAACTACAGAAAAGATTAGACTAAAACTTTCGAGATCGATTTTTCTTATGTTCGTGAAAGGCTGATAGGAGTTTGATGCTTATTCGTTCTGTAGTTTTCAAGAAAACTAGAAAATAAAAAATTGTTAGACGGTTTTAAGAAAACTATAGACGAAAAAGAGCTAAAATTTTCATGACACATCCGAGAAAAGATTTGGAAGAAGTTTGATTACTATTGGTTCAAAAGTTTCTGAAAAAACTGGAAACGAAAAAATTTCTGGAGAAAATTTTTCGTTCACGGTTTTGAGAAAACTACCAAAGTGATAAGGCTGAAATTTTCACGACACGTAGTCTCTATGTAGAAAAAATTCTGAGAGAAGTTAGGTGACTGTTGGTCGAGTAATTTCCGATAAAATTGGAGAGCAAAACGTTTCTTTAAAAGTGGTTTTTCGAGAATTTAAAATAATGGCCACTCGGTGAAATGGTCATTTGGTAAAAAGGATTCGGTAAAGCTACGTACTTACCTATGTAAATTTAAAAGTGTCGTTATGAGTTGAAGTTATTGCGTCAATATAGCAACTGTACCTTTGTTATGTTTTCAAAGCACAATGAAAAGGTACAATCTTTAATGCTCATTTGGCAAGGGAAGGGGACGTCGAATGACTAAAATTTACATGATCTTTTTTAAAGGGAATTTAGTGCCAAATATTTTCATACTTCATTAATTCATCGAAAGAATCAATGTTTGTTGAGATAAACGTGAAAAACCGTTTTAGGGAGCATATACACCACCACATCGGTAGACTCTCGCAGCGGGGTGAATGTTACTTTTAGTATGTTATTTGAGACACCCAAACTGACCGATTAGTAAAGAAATCGAAACTATTCTAATTTGTCCGAATAAACAACATAATATCTCTTCACTGGACGAGTAGGCAGTTTCTAAAAGTTCTCTGACCATCCATTGGTAGTCTTCTTTGTTCATTCACGACGAAAAAAGAAGATGAAAACTTATAACCTTTGCGGATACTATTAAGCTTACGAAGAGGAAGAAAATCAAAAAACTCACGTAGCATTATAAACGAGGTAATTTTTTTCCTTATTTTTGCGTCAACGTACGATCTTTTGTATTAGGTATCTATCTGGTCCATTTGGTAAGTAAAATATTTCGAACAGAACATTTTCGACTACGAACCGACCATTCTTTGTCAGCGAATCGTATCAATTTATGAGAATTCGTCCCCACTATATCGGCACCACATGAACACTCCATCCGACTGATTTAATTTCGAAATAGTATCTCGTTTTTGAGGTCAATTTTTAAAAACCATAAACCACTTAATCGGAAGTTATTTCGAATGAGATTCTGTGTCGTTTCATCAGACATGTTTGAATCTTCTCGAATCAGTTACGCTTCAGTGGATTCAATTCGTTGTACGAAAAAATATTCTCTTGTTTTTTTTTTCTTTTTTCTTCTCTCACAATATGTTTTCATCCAGTTTACTTTTAAAGGGGGTATTAAAAATGACCTCTCAAAAGTGTTTATGGTGGGGATGATAAAAATTATCCGTTTCATGTGAAAAGAAAACGATTGGTATCATTTTCTTATTTTGACCTACTTTCTTTTTATGTACATTGTACCTATAACTTGTATCTATTATATGGTATAAAAGAAAGTGGCATTTCTTTTTTGTTATATCATCACGGTAACTATCTCACATAAATCGACTTAGATTTTGCATACAGATTCACACAAACGCCTATAGTAACCTTCGTCAAAAACAATTTACGAACATTTTATCGTTTGGCCATGATGGAGCTTTCAACTTTCGATAATTTCATTAGGTGCTATACACATTTAATAATGCTAAGTGACTTAATGGGCGAAATCCAATCTGATACTTCATTCTTAAAATAAAATAATTTTTTTTTTTTACAAACAGTAAAGGCACTTGTTTAATAAATATGTCTTTATTTAAGTTGCCAAAGGTGAATTTTTTTTTTTTTTTTGACCTATTCGGATGAAAGTTAGTTTCCAGTTCTGCTTTAAGGTTATAGTATGAGTTATGAGAAACGTAAACTCAAAAAACTTGAGGCTTCAAACAAGTTAGAAAGTTTTTGCTAAATGTTTTATTCATTTAGGTACCTCTCCTTTTAAAAGATATTTCGATATTTCTCATTTCTGATTTAGGGTTATAATGTGAATTCAGAGAAGTGAAACTCGAAACTTAGGCTAGCAGTAACAATATTAGAAAGTTTTCACTAAAAGTTTTATTTGCGGACTACTTCTGTACAACTTTGTTTCTAGTTGTGCTTTAGGTATGTAGTGTGAGCTCTGAAAAGTGAAAACTCCAAAAAATGAGAGCTATAATTACGTTCCAAAGTTCTCACTAAAAAATTTTTGTAGTGGACCTGTTTTGTTCAAAATAAAACTGAAGAAACAAAGAGCTGTAAACAAGTTAGAAAATTTTCGTTCTTGTTGGGATAATTTTACCAATTCTATTCCTTCACACCTGCGAACTCATTAATCGAATATAACAACTCGTATTTCATTTTTATTTTATCTTGTGGCTAAACTGTCGTTCAACTCGACCAATACTAAACTATCATTTTGTTGATCTCGTACTCGTTCGTCTACAATTATGAACTTAATCTCATACGATAATATTTGAATCATAATTTGTCAAATAGAATTTCATAAAATACATTGCACTTTTACAATTTGACTGAGTCTAAAAGTATTTTTCTTCCATCTCTTTGATAACTCTGCTTCCTCGACCTAAATCGTTTTTTGAAAGTTAGTTCTCAGTTCTGCTTTAGGGTTTTAATTAAAATTAACTTCGAAAGTTTTCAGTTAAAGTTATAATTTTTTTTTTAATCCTCATCGATTGATTTATTTTTCAAACGAATAGTGATCTTTGCTTGATCTTGTCCTTTTTATGGCGAGTTAAATAACATGTAGAGAAAATCACATTGAATGACTCACAACTTGGGAACAAATTGACCAATTGAAACCAAAATTGGTAGGGTTTGCCCTTATATCAGTTGTGCTGTTTGTACCGAATTTCGTGATTATTGGATAAGAATTGCAAGTTTTGGTGAATCAACATCGAAAATTATCCACCCAGTAACTGGCTGCCATACATTCGACTGCTAAAATTACAAAGTAGTATAATTTTATTATGATAAATTTCGTTTATGAAAAATTCACTTCTAAAAACTTTTAAAAAGTCACGGCACTTCTGCAAGTAAGCCACAGCAGCCTAGAGCGCTGCGGCGTACAGTTTGAGAACCACTGGCATAATCAAAAACGTGTAGGAAAAAAGATCAAAATATTCATGCTTTCACAATTCTGACCAACAGTACAATTATCTTGAATCCTGCATTTTATTCAACCCTATAATATTCTAAAAAATTTAAAGATTTTATGGTGTTTGATGAGAAAAACTGGCATTTTAAAAAGATAAAACGAATAAATTTTGCGTTCCTTCCATAAATAATCAACGAAAGACCTGACCTTTTACGGAATTGTTGCAGGTATTTGGTATTTTTAGAAGCAAATTTTTGACGAATTTAAGACAAAAAATAAATTTTACATCCGCAACAGTGACAACATGAAAATTCGATGTACATCATTTTTACCATATAAAAAATAATATCATCTGAGCTTTTTGAAGTCATTTAACAGATACAAAAATTTCGCGGGCCAAAATACATTTCGTAAGAATGCTGGTAGACCACTTCATCATTATTGATTTTAATTAAAATATTTCAAAACAATAAATATGAAAAACTCAACTCGGTCGATCATCTTGCAAAACTTGGATTTTTTTTTCGGTCGTAAATTCTCTGGCAGGCCAGAAAAAATTATCCCATGTACCAAGGTGTTTTTTTTTTTTGTTTGTTAGCCTTTGACTGTGAAGCCATTTTAATAAGCGTCCGAAAGATATATTTATGTCAGAGTGGGATATGGCTGGCTAATGGGTCTACTAGCATGAATGTTTTAATCATACACGATAGCACCAACAGAACCGAATAGTGAACAAATTAATCAACTTAGCTACTCGTTCAAAACTGTTTTGTTTCATTTGAATTGAAAAATTTTCGAACACACTCCACAAAAACTGAAACCTTAATTCAAACACTTTCATGAAGAAAATTCTCTTTTACTTATGGTATACTATAATGATCAAGAAGATCAAAGAAATTTTAATCCAATTAGCAGGAATGAAGCTAAATTAATATTCTCGAGTTTTTTACTTTTTCGGTTCTCCGAATTCATTTTATCTTAATTTATTTTTGCCACAATCGCTTACGCAACAGATAAAAGGTAAATTAGTCAGCAAAATGAAATACCTAAACTATGGTTGCATGTACTTTTGAAATGAAGTAATTAATATATTATTATAAGCTATTCCGTTAACATAGTTTGGTTATTAGTTTACATTCGTGCAATTATAACTAGAGAAAACTTATTTTGTTTGTATTTTGAAAATAAGTCGGTGTAGCTGCAGATGAAGTTAAATTCTAAAAAAGACAATAACCCTTTACGATACGAAGTTGTGAAATTGTGACGTTTCCCTTTGAATATCTTCAAACTGTTCGGAATATAGGTAATGAAATAGGCGGCAGAGAGAAGTGGGAACTTAGCCCTTACAATCATGAATAAAAATGTTTTGAAAATTTGAAAAAAAAATTATATTCCTCTCCATGTTCTGTCACCTTTTTCTAGGAAAATGAATCAAACAAAATATGGACAACCATTATTCCTAATTCTTAGAATAATAGCTGTCTATATGATACCTACTTCTCAGGACAAACACTACCAAATATGCTGATAATGAAGAGTCATCATATTTGGCGGATGTTCCGATATAACGCCACCTATTTTAGGTCAACCATTTTGGAGACATGACAATGAAATTATAGGCAATGTATTCTCTTCTTTTGAAGACAAATTCATTCCTGTGTCACCAGCCAAACCATTAAGTTAGGGTCCATACTGGTTGTTATAGAAGTACCAAGTTTCAATTATTTTAAGTAAATGTATTAGTGATTAATAGAAACGTAATGTAGTATTTTGAATTAAATTAAATAAAGAAATAAAACAGAAGAATTATCTCATTTGTTGAAATATTCTAAACATAGAACATCTTCTGCCACATTCCATTAAATAATTTAGTTATAATTAGGTACTCTTCGGGATCATACAGATGTGAGGTATTCAAGGGCTTGGAAGCCTCGACACTGCCAAAAAGCTGGCTAATTTAGTACACTGTACGTTAAATATTATACCTACACTTTATGCACAAACTATTTGTTACATTCTGTACGTAATTTATAATTATTGGATTATGATGAATCAGCTTGCAAAGCTGGTAAACATGCAAACTGGAGATTACCTTCTGTAGTGGAATACTTTTCACAACACAAGGTACTCCACAATACCCATATTTTGTGAAATTCAGCCAAATTTATTTAAGTTGACCTAGAATGAAACCAACCGAAGTCCAAAAATGTTATTTTTCAGTGAAATGAAAAGAAAGTTCAAAATGTTAGAATTTTTCAGTTATCACAGTAGGATGTAGAACCAATTATTGTACAATTATCAATAAGAGGAACCCAGTAAAGACATTCTTGCCAATACAATTTAAATTATATTATTTTTCTACAAATTAAGGGATTTAAGGTATGATACTGAATAGAAGTATCATCCTGAAGTATATTAAGTTCACATAAGTTACTTTTGCACTGAATCTTGAATGCAAATGTGAATGTAAAAGTAGGTAGCTTATTTTGGACTTGAGATTATACTGCACTAATAAATTATTTAAAAAAAGTAGAGTTCAGTTCGGTACTTCGGTACAAAATATTTCTTTCACTCCGAAAAAAAAAGTAGTTTATCTTGGACTTGAAATATTCCTCACAATTCAAGAAACTTGTTCAAAACTGTAACTTTTAGTGAAAACTTTTCAACTTGATTATAGCTTTCAATTTTTTCAGTTTAATATACCGCAAAAGTAAAACTAATAACCAAGTTTTAAAAGAATAGGTCCAGAATCCATAAGCAAAACATTCAGTGAATGTTTTCTGAATTGATAATAGTTTTCAGATTTTAAGTTTTCAGTTCTTAGAACTGACAGTACAGTCCTAGAGTAAAACTGAAAATTCTTTAATTTTCAACAGAACATGTTGATAACTAAAACATTCAGTGAAAACTTTCTAACTATAGACTACAGCTCTCTTTTTCTAAGTTTTCACTTCTAAAAACCCCTAAACTGAAACTGAAACCTAAAATTCAGAAGAAAATGTCTAGAACCAAAACATTCAGAGAAAACTTCCTAATTCCATTATAGCTATGTGTTCATAGTTTTCATTATTTTATCAGAAATTACAACATAACTGTAAAAGACAAGTGAGAAATAACTTGCAACAAAACAGGTCCACGTCTAAAACAATATTGGTGAAACATTTTGAACATGATTTTAGCCTTTTGAATTGAGCTTTTGAAAAAAACTTCTCAAAAACCATCCAGGATTAAGAACCTATTTGGTGTCAAACTTATTTGAAAATATGTCAAATGGAAGGAGTAGAATGCTGCAACAAAAAAATATAGTAACTACAATTTATATTTGAAAATGTTAGAAAACAATATGATAGTGTATGGGATTGTTTGATTTAAGAAAGGGAGATGCAGTAATCATGGGAACCTATTTTTTTTTTCTTGAAACTGGCTATTTATTTATTTGATTTAGTAAAGTTTGGTTACAATTGAACTTCAAGGTGTTGAAATCTCACTTCAAAAAACTAATGTAAGAGCTATAAAGTAAAACTGGTGACTAAGTTTCAAAGAGAACAGCCCTTAAACTCTTGACAAAAACTTTCCAACTTGAGGCATAGTTTACACGACGCTCATTTACCAGCTGCTAGTGAAAAAGCATAGCATACTGCTAACTGGTAAACAAGACAATGTAAATAAGATTTTGCTCGCTGATTCATTAAGGTACATAATTCATGTGCCTGCTTTCTTTAATTTTTATTTGAAGTTAAATTAAAATACGATGGGGTTGCGGAATAATATGTAATATGAACTTCCAGGTATATTTCATTACAATGGCAACAATATTGGTTTTGAATTAAGAGTATTCCAAGTGTGGTGACGATTGGAAATTAAATGATATAAACTGCCAATTTACAACACAGTTATCCGAAATTAGTAATCAAATCTTAACTTAATTGATAAAATGTAACTTTTTCTACTTCCAGCATTAGTTGTTCATAATTATTATATTAAGCTATCTTTTTCAATATTTCTTTTTCAGTCTTTTTCGTAAATATTTTTTCTATATTTTACCTATTGGTTTAGGATGGTGGTATAATTGGAGGTCCGCTATTGGCAATAATTTCTTTTTAAATGGCGGTAATTTGCAAATTGGAATTTTTCTTCAAAATCTTATAAAAAGTTTTTTATGAAATATAAACAGACAAAATTCATACCACATACTCACCATACATCAAAGTGACCACGATCCAATTTTCATAAAATTTAACTAGTAGAATTTTGTAACGTATGAATTTAAACACAAATTTGATGGTAGATGTGACGGTAATTGGCAAATTATGTTATTACTTTAAAACTAACCGTTTAGTAATTCCAAAATTATCTCATCGATTCTAAAAAAAATTTAATACGACCACCAGGTGATCATCCTTTATCATTTAAAAAAAAATTTATCAAAATCAATGCCCAGTTTGAGAAATTACGCTGGAACAAATGTAAAAAAAATACAAAAAAAAAAAAAAAAACAATATTTAGGGATCGAATTGATAACCTCCTCCTTTCTGTTTTCGAAATCGGTTAAAAAAAAAAATAACAACTCTACTTTAAATCCGACTCCAGCTGTTACACTCCGTAGCACATTTAGGCGAATGAGATCGTAAGGGAAACATTTTTAAAGTTAGCATATTAAATGATGAAGCAGTTTCGGTGTGGACCTAATTCCGAGTTCGAAAACAATGCCAAGAGCTTACTTCGCGAAATGAATCATAAAACTAAGCCATCTCGTGAAAATCATACATAAATCCTTATTGTTTTACGCGTAAAAGGATATCTACTCGCTGAAAAGTTCAATTTTGGATAACATTCACGATGATAACACGGACATTTTTTTACTTTAACAAACGAGGCACGGGAGAGTTGAGTCGATACTCGTGCGGTGAGAGGGAAGTGGTAAAAGAGGTAAAAAAAGGTAAAAAAATATCGTTAAATTTGACGTTCCTTCGATAAAGGACCCATTTTGTATTTTAACGCCCATTTTTAAGTCGCATCTTTGAGCTGATTCTCGTATGAAAACTACGATAAAAAATAGGCTGTAAGTTTATTATACGTAATACACGTAGCCCGCCTATTTGACTTTTATTTTTATTTTTCTGTTTGTTTGTTTGAAAATATAATCATCAAAGAAAGAGGCACATTTTGTATGCAAATTTGCCAACGAATGTAATATTTTCGTTCTCTTGTGTAGGCTAGGAAGGCGGTATTAGCACAGCGACACAATAAGCAACGTAAAAAAAAAAAACAAATAACTTTGATGCATTCGTCGGTTTATTTTTCCATGTTTCTTTTCTTTTTTCTTTTTTTTTTTTTTTTGAAAAAAATAGGCCATTATTTTTATTCTGATTCATACTCCTTGGATTATTTGAGTACGGTATTCATTCGGTATGATTAGCCTCTACGTGTGTTGCGTAGGCAATACTTTAATATTTTCACGTATTTGAAAATATTTAAATACAACAAATTTTTTTTTTTGTTTTTTTTACGACGTTTTTTATGCGGGCTTCGATGAAAATCTACATAGTAAAATTTATCTGGTATTAAGACCCACGGTCGGGGGTAGGTTTCTTTTTCGTCTCAAGACTGCAAGAAACTTTTGGCGCTACTAGCTGAAATTCGTATAATTATATTATTATAAGTTACGTACCAAGTCCGAAATTGTACCATCCTATGAGATAGTAAATTCATTTTTGTACAATCCTAAGATCGTACAAGGCATTTTGTACAAATTCCGAAATTTCAGACTTGACACAATTTTTCTCGCACCATCCTAGGATACATAGCACAGATGTTTCATACTAGTGGTATTTTGATAAAATTTGCACAAGATTAATTTTACGTAAAAAATCCGAATTAATCAATTTCAGAAATTAATGTATTTAATTTTGCATATCTCTTCCCTAGATTATGAAATTGAAGTTTTTTTTTTTTGTGATCGTACTCGACGGATTTTCACAAAATTTTAGTCCCATGTAAATGCTTATTCTCAAATCAGTTCTGCGAAGTTTCATTTTTAAAGCTCCATTCTGAAAGTTATAATTAAATTATAAAGTTTCAGTTCTGAACCTTATTTTTTCAAAATTAGTTCTCAGTTCTATTCAATAATTTTTACAATATCTGTTGATAAAGTAGACGATTATGTGCACCTTGATGGTACATAAGGCGGAGGATTTTAAAACAATGTTTATTGTAAATTTTTATGCATTATTCTTTATTTCATATACCATCTTGTGCGCATGCGTCTTATTCGCATACGTCTTGTGCGCATGCGTCATGTGTGAATGTGTTACTTTATTCACCATCAGTTAATTTTTTATGCATCGGTTTTTACTACATGTAGATACCTGCTTGTGCATCTGTTATTTTATACATTTGTCTTTATATACATTTCACAAGTTGTCTTCTTCAATTTTTTCTCTTTTTGTTTTGTGTGGGAGGCGAGTTAAAAAAAAATAGAGTGTGACATATGTGTAAGTTATATTCTGGGTAGTACGTTATAGATAATTTATATACTTGTATCACAAACAACTATCATTCATATACCCACTTATTTATTATATTTTTTTGGTTAAGAAAATTTATATTTTCCAGCGTGGCTTACTGCGCTCGAGCTTTTTTCCTTTTCATTCGAATCGTAATTTTTGATTCAAGTACACAACTACTCAGTTTCTACTACCTTCAGTTCAAAATTTATTCATTGAAGAAATTCTTTTAAGTAGTTACTCAGTTTTTTGTATTTCAACTATAGCTTACGTGCATAAATTCGAGATGGATTTCTTCATCTCAAATATAGTTTTTTTCACATTTTTCCTACCAAAAATAATCAATTTTCTAGACATGAATATTCATAAACACTCAGTAGTTATAATTATTGCTATTGAGTTATAAATGCATAGGTATGTGAATTTTATCAGTGCACAAATATTAATTTATCTATTACGTTACTTCGTAAGAGTAGCACACGAGCTATATATTCCTCAATGGTCATTATACTTAAGTTACGTTATTAGATGATAAAGAGGCCAAATAAGTTTACTCTTATGGAAGCAGATGAGCCTGTCTGACTCGATTTGCATATCATGTCTATTCCTCCCTAAAGCCAAAAGATTATGTTTAAAAATAAGCTAGAATGCGGATGAGGTATTGCACCAGTGTCTAAAAATTCATGGATCAATCCTGCACAAGAATCGTAGATCATAAAATCCAAAAACTATATTGAGTTTATGATAATTCATTGTAAAATACTGAAATAAAATTTCTAAAGACACTTAATACCAAAAATGTTCCATTCGATTAAAACAAAAAATAAAAAAAATTAGCCTAGTTGAAAATTAAGTTCCAAAGCAGTAGTTAAAATTGAACAAAATCATAATTTCAATTCAGAATTACGTATACAAATCTTAATTACTAATTATTCTTGAAGGACAATAGGAAAATATGAGAATATTGGTTTCTGAAGACATTATATGGACCTCCGCGGTCTCACGTGGTGAAATTACTATTACAAGGAATGCAGGATGGTAATACAGGATGAATTACTTTTCGAACGAACATTATTTATTGAACTTCTAACAAAAATCTTCTATCTGCACCCATTTTATCTGTAATGGTATTTATAAAATTTGGTCATATTACGAGATTATAGGTTCTGCAACTGCGTCATAATGAATAGATCTTAATTATGCATGTCGAACTGCATAAAATACATGATAAAATCACGAATTGCATGTAACAATAAGTACGGTATTTGGATTTAACGAATGAGTAGGTAAGTAATCTCCTATTCACAACGAAGTTCAGAAAGGAAATAAAAGACAGCCATCTTCGATTCGAGAAAGAAAGTGGTAACAGAGATTTTGCCACAATTTTCATTGCATAGTGAAAAAATGAATGGAAAAATTATGTTATAGGTCTATATATGTTTTTTTCTTCACCTTAAATAAGTTTTAGTAGTCCTTCATCAAAAAAGTCCAAAAAAAAAATCTTATCACAAGTTATTCGTATTAATCATTCATTTTCTACAATGCAATAATACATGAAAATTCTCAAATATCGTAACGTCTCCTTGAAAGTAACAATAGGTCCACCTCAATATCTGAAGAGGGGAGGTGGTAAAAAATATTTTATTAGTGGAACATTTCGGTACAAATCTAGAACAATTAATTGGGCCCAATTTTTTTAACATCGGATCAATTTGGGGGCTACCTTTTCCCCGGACCCCCTAAAAAATTTTTTCAAATATCTCAAGAAAAGAGGAATAACAAAAATTTTTATTAGCCGAACATTTCAGTGCAACAGAAGAACAATACAATGAATCCAATTTTTTAAACATCGCATCATTTAGGTGGGCCCAAGGAAATGGACCTGGTAACAATAATTTCCTTGCTCCATTGTTTGATCTGTTCGCTAAATTTACTGATACCAGATTGGCTTTTTCATCTCTGGATTCGACAGGCACATTAAATAACTTACCTTTAGGCAAGTTTATCCTTCTTCGCCTCTGTAATTATGATTTATGAATAAAATTTCACAGCTGTCAAAAATTTATTGGAAATTTTAAGGAGCAAAACATTAATTCGGGTGCGGAAATTTACTCAGTCATTTTTTTTTTTTTTCAGGTAAATTCTGCTCTGTATGCAATGGATCACGATGTATGCGTAGTTATTTGCAACGGTAACCAGGATAAGGCAGTTAAAAATATACTGGCTGGTAGAAAACTTGGAACTTTTTTCACCAAAAATGCAGTTCCTTTAACAGCGCCTGTTGAAATACTCGCTGAAAATGGTAATTTTCAATAACATATAATTATTATTATTAGCAGTAAATTGTAGAGAAACATAATATCGTTAGCCACAAAATGGATCCAAAAGGCCAATTTTTTCTGAATATTTTGATATCATTGGCAAACTGTCATAATCATCAGTTTTGTTCAGTACTAAGCCAGCATTGAGGAGGAATTTAACTCGGAATGAATACTCATTTAAAAGATTGTACAATTTTTCTCTGTGTTTTACCTTCAAAAACATTTCGAACAAATCGGTTTAATTGACAAGAAAATACAATACACGAGACGAAATCCGCTGGGAGAGGGAATACAAACAAATTCCGAATAGAAAAGTCACCTTTGATTCGTTGTTGTAATTAATTTTTTTATTTTTGGTCAAATATACGAAGAATCTGGAGATATGGATTTTCTGTTTTAGCAACCCAACATATTTTGTACTTACCAACAAACATTTTGTGAATTTCAAAGGCGAAAAATACCTTTAGATCGATGGTTAACTTTGCCAAGAGGAAATTATGTTTATCTCAGATAAATAAGCTATTTGATTTTGTGAATCTTCGGTTTTGCACGTGCGAAATATGATTGGCACACGAATCGGATAAAGCAAATTTCAACAAGCATGAAACATTTTGATTGTTTATTAAGTAGTTACCAAAGTAAAAGCATTTTTATTTTAATATAGGCCTTAGTGCTGAGGTCAGTTAATTGTGCAATTCGTTAATATTCTTACTTCAAACCGTCTATTTTCGTCACCCAAAAAAAGGTTTCCTTACATAATTTTTCTTCGTTGACCCATATAATCCATACCTATTCGATTGTAATGAGTTACGAGTGTTGAGAAGGTGGAAAAAAAGAGACGATTTCGCAAATATATACGTAGACTAAAAAAATCGCATTAAGAACGTTCCGTCATAAAATAATTAATTAACTTACTTATTATGGGTAGAGGGAAAAAGACCAGATAAATCTTTGAGTGATTAACTTCAACTTTTGATGACAGCTTGCACCCTTCTTCACCCTTTTTACTCCAGTTCCTAAGTATTTAGATACTGGCTTGGTATTTTTCAATCATTAAATAGACTCGAAAATTTCAGTTATAACCAACTTTTGATGACTTTGCCACATAATTCGTAAATTGTTTGGCTTGTATTATTTTACTGATATTATGCTGGCAAAATTAATTTTCAACGAATTAATTTTGATTTATTTTCAGCTCTGTCTATTAAAATATTTATTTGATTATTTTACTAGCACGTCGTGGCAGTCGAATTTTACAATCATTACATTCCCGAAGATCGAGCAAATGCGATCAACACGTTAGCCGATCTTCTAATTAGCAAACAAAACGACATACTGAAAGCTAACTCAGTTGATCTGGCCGAAGCGACCAGCATTGGCCTGGAAAAACCTCTGCTCTCAAGACTATCTCTCACGCCAGCCAAACTTAGTAGTTTAGCAATTGGTAAGAAAATTTATTAAGAAGCAATTACTAACTAATTTTTCTAGTTAAGTACCTACCCACTTAAGGTTGAGATAAATAATACGGATAGGATAAATGATATTATAGTAAATGTTGTATGAAAAATAACTGAATCAAATTTTTTCTCTTGAAACATTGAAAAACATATTTTACCCACTATGAAAAAAAAACAAAAAAAACATATATTTCACATACAGGTACCTATTTACTTAATTTTGATACAATTATGATTCCAATTTTTTGTGAATTTTACCTGGAATTAAGGCTACGTGTTTAGTATCCAGACTATAATTTTCGTTTTTAGTATTTCACTAACGAATTACATTTTCTGGAACTTTATTTTACTGATTTCTAATGAACTATTACATTAACTAGGGTAAAATCTATGGTTCGTTTTTCTCAGTAAAACTCTAATGACATCTGTCACTATTATCTAGTGAGCTTCCACCATCGAACATCAATCTTTATTAGGTACTTACTTACTTGCAAGTTTTGTAAAACTTTTTTATTAATCTAACTCAAATTCTTTCAAAATCATTGTTTTGTGCGATGTAATTAAATAAAAAAGGCATTTCGAAACAAACAAATTAATGTGTTGCAAAAAATGAAATTGCTACGAAAAACGAAACATTAGCGGACTATATGTGAATTTATCATAATGATAATAATAAGAGAAGCTAGAAGCTACGAGAGAAAACGTGGCCGCTCAGTGTAGCCTAGTGAGGCGCATAAAAATACGTCAACAATCATAGTTTCCCAAAAAATATTACTAAAACAAACACAAAACCCAGAAATTTGTTCGCCTAAAATTTTCCTTTATTATTTAATTAAATTATCAAATTTTTCACTGTTTCCACCAAATAACAAGTTGAACAGGCTTACTACTTCCATGCCAAAAATACTCTTGGGTTGACTCAAGTCAAAGGACTCCGAAGCAGCACTTCATGGCTTGTATTGAATAAAAATAGCTAAAAATACGGATTACAATTGACTTTTCCATTTATTGGTTGTTGTTGTTTCAAAACAATTTAGTGTTTTTATATGCTTTTATTCAACTCTCTAGATAGGTAGGTATGGTAAACCACCCAATAATGCACACTTTAAGTCTCATTTTTTAGAAAAATATTGTTAACTACCTATGTACTAAACTGATACAAGTAGAAATTGAATTAAATGGTAGAGGATGGATGTAACAATACTCTAATGTGTATTTTTTTCTTAAAAACTAATTTTAAAAAATAATAAAAATACTTGAAAAAAAAATGTTTTTTCACCCAAAAGTGGACACTTTGAAAATTTGAAAATTCAATAGTGGACATTCGCAAAAAAGGTTTGTATTTTATTACCATCTTAACCAATGACAGGCAATGTAAACATAAGTAAACAAAATTAATGTTTGGATATGAAATTGAAAAGTTAGTTCAAAAAAGTAATGTAAATTCAAGTCAGAAAAATTAAAATAAGTTGATTCATAAAACTAACATAAATTTAAGATAGAAAAATTAAAATTAAACTTGATAATATTTTGCTACCTCCTTGTCGATCTTCATATTGGAGATGGAATAATTTTTTCCACTTCATCCTGACTTATTTTGCCAACAACTTCAATTGCTGGAAGCTTAAATAAACCCTTATCAGTTTTTCTCAAGTATTTCACTGACAGTGAATTCTTTGTCACTTCAGCACTATTTCTACATAAAATACATCATCCTTATTATCTTTGGTTCTCATTTTGACCAATAAATAAAAGCCAACTTCTATTTTGTTTAAATCAGCTTGATTAGTATCTGAGAAACTCTGTATTCTCGAGATTTTCATATTTTTTCTATCTAAGTAATACACCACGTGATAAATTATTAATTAGAAACATAAATGGTCTCAGTAACAAGGGTGTCCACTATATAATTTTTAAAAATCATTGTTCATCCAATAGTGGACACCTTATGTCCATTATTAGATAAAAGAGAAAGTAAAAAGGACACCATTCAAAGTTAACTTCAGTGTAATAATTTTACAAATATTATTTCATAGTTGGATAGTAGAATGAAAATAGAACTTACCGCAATTTATTTTGAAATAATATCTTCGATAGAATCGAATTTACAGCTGATTGAACATTTTCAAATTTTTAACAAGTGTAATAAAACACTGAAAATAATCAGACGGTTCAACAAAATTCTAATTTTTTTTTGACTTTTAGGTTTATTACTTTTATTTGAGTTTTTAGCATAATCTTTTTATTCAGCAGTCTCAACTCAATGTTTTGGTAACATCAGTGTTGATCAACTCTGATTTTTTACTCTTATTATCAGCTTGTTTATTTCAAAGTGTCCATCATTGGGCGGGTGTCCATTTTTGGGTGGTTTACCTTACTGTCAGTTAGAATTATTTAAGACTTATATACTCATGCACTAACCAGATAGCATTCTACTTACTCATTCCAACAAAAAGTAAGGACCCGGCAGACCACCGAGTTTGATTGTAGCTCTGTGTTTGTCATTCTGTGAGATACCTACACATCAATGTGTGTCTGTGTGAGCGGCTATGTTTTACAAAACATTTTAAACTTAATAAAATTTTATTTTAAAAAATTCACGTTTTACGTAAACTTATTATTTCAATATTTCAAGTGTGATTTTTATGAGTTTTTTTGAGAATAAATTCAGAGTCAACATGGCACAGGGATCAGATGCCAGGCTTTTCAATTGAATTGTTGCTGGTTTCCAACTAGCCACCACTACATTCCTGGTATATTTCGGATGGATTTAATTGGTACTCCACAATGTGATTGTAAAATTCATGCAGATAGACCATTAGCCATCCAATCCTATGATTATCTCTCTACAAAGACTTATATTCCCTAAAGCACATCAAAAGTATAGTCAGTTATCCTATTCAACATTCATACATTAATGATTGGCATTAATCGATTAGTTTGACTGATCGATTATTCGATTAGTTTGACTGATCGATTATTCGATTAGTCAACCTATCGATTTTTGTCAATCAATTAATCGATTAGTCATTTATCATTCAGTCTTTGGCAAGAATCAAAAAACTTCTTTTGGAATTTTGTTAATGTTAGTTTTATTTTTTGTTGATAAATTGATTTGACCGGTATTTTTGTTATTATTCTGATAAAATATATAAAAATCATTCGAACTTTCGAAGAAATCTGAAAATCTAAAATCAATTTCAATCATTAGTTATTATTTCTCTAGGAAAAATTTATATATACCTAATTCAAAACTGATGAAAAAAAATTATAAGAATTTCGGATAATTTCAACTAATTGATTATTAAGCAATCAACTAGTTCAAATAATAGATTAATCAAACAGTTTTTGATGAATCGCGCATCACTATTATACATCCCCTCCAAACTTTCAAAAGCAAAATCCTACCTTCAGTAAGTACTAGACATTACACTTGATTGTTATAATGCTACTATGAAACTTTTATTGAGTTTAATTCTGACACAAGTACATATTATATAGAATTCAAAAATGTAACAACAATAGTAACAACACATGTCTGACAATTCTGTTAGTTCCTTCAATTAATGATTTTGCTTGATGGGTGCTGTTAGGTTTACAAAAATTATTACTGTGATACAAGTTTCATAATAAGTTTCTAGCTGATATCAACTATGTGAAGCAAAAGACCATAGATGTACAGTAGGTATCAATAAATAAATTTATTATAATTTTGAAAAAGTATGACGCATCTGGCCTAAATTAAAATTACCAAAATTATTTAAAATTTAAAATTCAAAGTCTCTGCCCTAAATATGCCGAGATATGCAACTTGTATTATCTAGACTATTTACTTTTTTGTTTTTTCTATTTGATCAACCACTCATCCCACTTCCTTGGTTTTACCCAAGGTTTGTGGTTGATAACAAAATTCATATTTCCACCTTTTTCATAACCAGTTTCTCTTTCCCTTTCTCTATTTTTTCTGACAAACAGATTATTAAATCTCTCTCTTTATATGTTCACCTTTTTCACTGTTTGTCACACAGCGTTTTCTGTTTGTTCAGGTCAGAATTCTTATATATTATATTACTTTATGTCATACGATAATGTGTTTTTACATTCAATAAACTGTGTAATTTTATAACCATGGTTTGTTGAATTTCTTTAGTGGCAATGGCCACTGGTGGTGTTGTTTTTAGGCACAAAATTAATGATCTCAAAATGTAAGTGAATACACCAAAGTACATGTCCAAGGTTCTCAATCTTTTTCAAATTTGATCAGCATAATTTAAATTGGAGTCTTACAAATTTCCGGCTGGCTACGCAGGTATGCTGATTTTGTAGGCATCATCAAGTGTAGATAGGTAATTCTTGGTTTCTTGGTATGTGTCCCATGGTTTGAAAATACTGTTGGGACTGTAAGGAAATCAGAAATTTTTTATACAGTTTTCAGAGAAAATACGTATTGTTTATCCAAAATCTCATAAAATTTTACAATTGCCTGTTTTTTTGTTGTGTGTTTTTACATTTTTGATTATTTCTCAATTACCTTCGCAAATAAAATAACATGAATCTAGCTTTAAAACATTATAATGTCTAGATGATGTGAATTTTTTTTATAATAGTTTTTTCTGGCTTTCATTTTCATTTCCTTTCATCTTTTATTGTAGGAAACATTTTTTTTCTTCAAATCGAATTATTTTTTACTTAGGCCTGAAACAAATCGCCGAAACAAGTCTTACAAATGTCGGCCGAGTGATTCGCAATACAAAATTGGCTGATGATTTACATCTGAAACAGATAACGGTTCCGATAGGAGTGTTATTAGTGATTTTTGAATCAAGACCAGATTGTTTGCCGCAGGTAAAATAATAATATTATTATGAAATTTTGACGTGAATTTAATTTAAAAAATCTGCACAAAAAAGATATTGAAACGGTGTACGGTTGCCTAATCCATTGGAAAAAAAAAAGAAGCTATATATGGAAACAAAGAAAGAAATACGAAAAAAAATAAGCTTCCCGGATATGCGAAAAAATGAATTGACAATAAATGAAAAACTAATTTCAACGACTAAGGAGAAAAAAAATTTTTCTTTTTCACTTTTTTAAAATCAAATACAGTTGTACGTTACGATATATTATATTGTCTATTTTTTTTTCCTTTTTTTTTTAAAGGTTGCATCGTTGGCTTTGAGTTCTGCAAATGGTCTTTTGTTGAAAGGAGGAAAAGAAGCAGCCAACAGTAATAAGATATTAATGGCACTGGTTAAAGAAGCCTTAGATTCGATTGGAGCTGCTAATGCTATAGAGTTGGTAAGTAAAAACCTAGAAGATCCATTTGGCATAGGTATAGTAATCCAGCCGGGCGTATTTAAGGGCGATGGTCAACTTACTTTATGGTTGAGAATGAAAGAATGTACAGCACAGTATACATTATATAATATTTAATGGCGGTCTGGGTGAATAACGAGACCACAATAAAGTTTGATTTCTTTCCCTTCCGTTTCCGCATGAAATAGGTTAAATGTAAGTGGCTAACATGTTACAAATCCTTTTGTAAAAAGAGAAGAAAAAAGTGGAAGATATTATAGAAACGATTTTACACAATGAAAAATGACTTTTTTTAAAAATGGTCAAGCTTGTTTCTTCTTTGAAATACCATATCCTTATCTAAGTTACCTAATTTAAGGATTCAAAGGCTGATCTAATAAATGAAGTTGAAGACTAAAAAAGGATAATGAAGTTTTGGATTTAACAAGGAATTATTGAAGTTTTTTGTGGATAAGGAATATAGTAGAAGATTATAGAATTTTTTCTTCTTCTTCTTTTTTTTTTTTTTTAAACTTGTTTATGATGACATAAAAGTGTATGCATTTTTTTTTCTTTCTTTCGAATTAGATTTCAACGAGGGAAGAAATAAGTGATTTATTACAGCTAGAGAAACATATAGACTTAATTATACCACGTGGATCCAGTGAGTTGGTGCGCAGCATACAAGAAAGAAGTCAACACATACCAGTTTTAGGCCATGCGGAAGGAATCTGTCACGTGTACGTCGACGAAGAAGCTGATTTACAAAAAGCAATGAAAATTGGTGAGTAGATTACCTATACTTTAGGCCTTTGACTGTAATACACTACCTATGGACTGCTCTTACTGATAAAATTACACCGAAAACATAATAAGCATCTGTGGTTAGACAAAAAATATTTCAGAAAAAAGTGTACGATAAACTTCATGATGCGAGACTAATGAGAGTAATAAAACTTCCCCTTTTTTACGCAGTTTTTTTTTTAAATGTAATATACAATTTGGCTAATCCACTCTCAAAGATACAACATGGAAATAAAACAAAAAAATACTAACGAAAAAACCAAATTGCAAAAAACAAATTATTTTTATAAAGATTCAAACATGGGTTTCCAGATTGGTAGTCCATGCCTCATGGCAAGGAGCTATGGAGAAGCTTGCAAAAAAGCCTATTCAAACATCACCACGTAGAACACCACTGTGAAATACACCTATGATAACACATATAAAAATAATTATACTCTTAGTCTGAACACCCACCGTTCCGAAAAATATAAAACTTGTCATTATTAGCATCCAAACATCTCTTAAAACTACTTTAAATCATTCGGATTTTATCAAATTAAAGTGCTGAAAGTACAAAAACTCCCAGTATTATCACAATGATTAAATTGTTCTATTTATAAAAGTTCTGAATTTGTTTATCATTGTTTATATTGAAGAGGCTGCTTCTAGCTATTTAATTAGTCAGTGGACCCGAATGAATGAAAGTAATTTAAAAGATGTTTGGATGCTGATTTTATCAGTTGGAGCAGTCCATACATATAAATAAGTATAGTCAAAGACTTACAATAATAATTACATAGGTACCTACCGTTTTGTTATTTATTTAGTGTGTTTATTTTAAAATTTGATATGGTCTGAAATGTGGTAAGTTGAGCAAATTAATCAATGAACAATAACCGTTCGACCCTGATATTCATTGTGTTGTATAAATCAGAGAATTATCAATTTCTGTTCACTGATAAAGGTTTATGAGATTAATATAGGTCATTGAAACAAACCAGACTTTTGTTGGTAAAAATTCTATACCTTATGCATGGTTATCATTAATGGTGTAAACAAGATGTTAAGAAAACATACGAATGAAAAAAGTCTCTGCCATGAAATTTATTTTCGAATAGAGCAAAATGGCAACAAAAACTTCATGCGAAATAAAAACACCAGCCTAGAAGCTGATAAAATAATTAGGTAGGTCCACATATTTTTTATCCATATCTACAGGGTGTTCAAATCATGTCGAATTAGCCAGTGGCAATAGATAGGATTAGATGAAAGGAGAAAAATATTCACGTTCAAAGTGTTGCATATTCCCAAATTTAAGGAGCTATTGGGATTTGGATACTGTAAAATCAATATTATTTTTCAACATATATTGGACATTGGGGCAATATGTCCATTTAAGTATTTGGTAAATAAATGATGAAGTAATTAACCAAGTAAATAATATAAAACACTCTAGTACCGCATCACATAAGTACTTTATTATATAGAGAATAACAAAGGTATGTTAACTCTATGAATACCAGAAAGAGGAATGAATAATGATAATGTATTGAGAGAATTGGTTGTCGCGATATATTAAATCAGTGTAGCCAACAAGTGCTCAAGCAATCAGTGTAACTCCAACAACATACAATAGTGAAAATGTTTATCAAGATAATACATAAGGTATAATTTTTGACTGGAAAATTCTTGTACATGCTGAGACAAAAAAAAAAATCATGTCACCATTTTCTGCCTCTTCTCAAAATTGAAGAAACAGGAAGTCATTAAAAATTCAGAAATATACATTCTCTACTATAATACAAGCAATAATTGTATGTGGGTATGTGTGTATGTGAATATGTTATGAAGAACTAGACTGACAATATTGCTGATAGAAGTATTTGGTTGTGAAAAAAGTGGTATAATTATTTTTTCATCTCAGCCAGTATTACCTACCAATACCCAGTCAGAAATTATATTAGGCTGATTAGCATTTCTGCTGTCATTGATTGTAAATATTGATTTTTCAATATTCTAAACATCATAGCGTCTTCAATTTAGAATAATATACATGTGCAACTTTCAAACATGTATTTTTTTCTCAGTTCATCGAATTCTGTCCATTTTTACCGAATTCAGACACCCTGTATAGTCTATTTAAAATCAGTTCAGCTAAACATTAAATTTTACAAAATAGCTTATAAAAAGAGCCGAATTCAAGAATGATATTTAAGTAATTCTTACATTTTCTCCATTATCAGTTATAGGTAGGTATCTAAAATATACAAACATAATATATACTTTGTTAAGGTAAGTAATTTTCAAGTTAGGTACTGTTGATACTTACTTCAGTATCGTTCATGCACATAGGCTTAAGACGTATTTACGTTATGTGAAACCTAGAGCATTCACACAGACCCACATAATCAAACTCAATTGTCACGTTTTGCAATCGTAGTGGCCTTAGGTCGTATGGAAGAACGATACATAATAAGTATAAACAGTGCGCTGAAGAATTTTATCTTAACAAAGTTATATTTATAGATATAACAATTATGTTTACGTAATATATGTATTTGATAATGAAAAAAATGTAGGAATTACTTAGGTACGGTATCGTTCTTTAATTCGAGCATTAGTAATCACATTGAATACTTTGTGAAATAGAGATATTTTTAGGATGGAGAGGAAACACCTTTTTTTTAGAGCGAAGTAAAAATTTTTTTCTCTACACATACACCAAAAAGAAATTAAGATTGAATCGATTTTGGTTAGCAAATTTCGAGATTTCGAAACTGATTTGGAACACTATAATAATATTCAATGTTCAAAATATTATTCATTCATTATATAAACTATGGTTATTTTCAAAAAGTTGATAGGTCAATTTTTGCCATTTTTCAGGAGACAAAAAAACAGTTTACTTATAAGTTTAAATTCAAGAAATCAACTAAATGCCAGTATGAAATAATAGAACTATGTTCTAGGAGATCTATTTTCAGTTAATCTTTAATGCAACTTAAAATAGCGAGTAAATGGTTTAAAAACGTAGGGAGAGAGGAAAGACTCCATGATATATCAAGTTTTGGTAGGTGACATAATCATATTTTGGCAAAAAATTACCTTTCTATATGTTTTGGGGTGATATATTTATCACGTTTCAACAGAAAGTAACTTGTAATTAGTGAGAAATCAATGAAATATCACGTTTTTTTTAGTTCGTACTTATAACAATTATTGGCTGAGAGTGAAATGCTTCTGCGGACATAATATATTTTCTAAAGAAAATTTGATGGTGAAGAGTAATCGATGCGAAAATATCATCATTTTTCAGCTTCTAGAATTGGTTTTCTTCTGTCATACACAATGCTTAACTTAAAACTGCCAAATTGTGACATATACATCAGCTTTTTGAAAATAATCACAGTAATTAATACGATTTTAATTGTGTTTGAAATATTTTTTTTAAGTCTGTGTCCTATAGTTAAGGTCCACAATACAAGCGTAGATATTGAATATTTATTCTCGAGTAATACCAAAGGCAATTCACTTTGAGTATTGATATTCTTGAAGGAAGTGTAACATCTTGGGAAAGTGTTATCAACGCCAGACAATAATGCACTTTTTTGGTATTACAGATACCACTATTTCATCATTTGTTAACTTAAAACTCATGTTGACATGAAGCCAGGTATAGCCCAGTTTATCTTTTGGAGCTTTAGCTCCTATAGTCTCCCCCTTAACTTCATCCGTGACCTTGTGCTGATAATGTGTAAGATGAGATAAAATGGTAGTGTCATATGCGGAGCGTGGAGGTCTATTTGATAGGGTGGGAAGAAGGAGGCCGATTAATATTTTAATTTTATACATACAAGGGATGAACCAATTAAGTGATAAAAATACAACCCACCGAGGATCGAAGAGAAAAAACGGGTAGGTTATGAATAAGTAAGAGATGAAAAGTGGTATCAAAAGAAAACTAAATGAAAATAATCACTATCAGGAAATTTGGGGTAGGTGAATGAAATTACGAAATCGTTGAAGGAAAAACTATCGAGGGCGTATATATTGAGGTCCTGTGTGTCTGAACACCCATTAACTCCAAAAAAAACCTTGAAATTGCGAGTGTACGTCGATGGTGGTGGTATTTTGGTAAACGAGTTCATACGGAACGGTTAAAAAGATATGTACACTTTCGCAATAAATCGATCTTTCTACGCCCTTGAAAATAATCGAATTCGAGATTCGAATACTCCAAATGAATGACACGTGTTAGTGTTGGTGCAGTTTCGATGAATGACCACGTGTATGAAACAGGCAAGCAAGACGTCGTGTATTTTAAAAAGATATGAAAAATATTGTTACGGAAGTCCATTTATGCGAAACTTGTAGTCTGTGATTTTTATAAGATTTACTCGTTTCATACAACCCCACCACCAGGGTCTATGGATATTTCCTGCTCCTTAAAATTTACCAGTAAATCAAACTCGTAGCAAATACAGTGATTTGTCGCTTTACATGGCACGACGAAAATGGTCCATTTTTGTTTTCCTTTATTCATACGATAACATTTTTCAAATAAATACAAAAATTTAATTAGACGAAAGTCACCTAAATTCTGTATCAAATGGAGTGGAAAAGCAAATGGTAACATGATTCTAACGAAGAGAAAAACCCCAGAAAAAACTAAGAAAAAAAAAATCGGAATCAGAGAAGGAAAAAAATACAAACACTAAGCAAAAAGAATGTCGAGAAAAAAAGCGAAAAAACTACGAGTGGTAACATATGGTTTCGTTAAATGTGGGAAAAAAATGCGTAAAAAAAAAAGAAGAAAAACGCCTGTATATCCAAATGTTAAATATATAATATCCGGACGTGTTACGCACACTACACGTTCAGAAAGTGAAAAGCAAACGAATACCGTATCAAATAAATGTGTAGTTTTAAAAAAAAATATTTTCTTAAAAAGGAAAAAAAAAACAAAATTTGTAAAAAAAATAGCGAAGAATATAATATAGGGTGTCCCAGTTTCTCTTCCTATCCAGCAATGGTATGATAAAACTAGTTCAGATAAAAAAGCAAAAATCGGTTCAGATAATTATATTTTTTCCTTAAAACTGGTTGATTTATAGTCTATTGAAAAAAGATAGAAGGGAAAATTTCAAAATAATAAAAACAAGAAAAAAAAGACTTAAAAGTCCTGCTTATTCACTTCAATCGAGTCAAAATTAAACTTGTGAACGGAAACAAAAAAAAAACGAGTTTGTGTAAAACAAATTGCATAGAGCACGTTGAAAGGCAATTTCGTAAAAAAATGATTTTTTGCAACACATGCACAAAAGAACAAGTTTTACATGCATGTACAGAGAATGTAAACAAACGAATTTTTGCCCTGTAAAGTAGACGATAATTTTACAATCTCTCGCGCATCAAAATCCTACGCAAAAGTGTGTAAAGTACTTTACACACTTTTGTGCATCCCGATCTTGCGTGACAGGGTGTAAAATATTCGAACATATAATCATTTTGATATTATTATTAAGTAATTTTGTGAAAAACTATTGTCAAGTTGCCAATTCAATCAAACACAACATTTCAATTTTCAAAAAGAAGGTCTCAAATTATTCTTTAGCCTCTAATTAAGTTATAGAGGAGGGGTTTGTAATGATCGAAAGCGGAAAAAATTTTAAAAATTTCCATATAATTTTCTAATCATTTTTAGCTATTTGACAAGAAATAAAAGAAAAAAACGCAAATTAATAGGAGATTTGCCAAATTTTGGAGACTAGAAACTTCTCTTTCCATTAATGATTCCTTAGTCACTATCTAAGCTGGAGAGCTGAAAATTGTATCCCTGAAAAAAAGGAGAAAATTTACCTGAATTTAGTTTTCATTTAATTTTTTAATCGTCTTTAACAATTTGAAAATAAACAAATAAAAAAAATGCAAATAGATGGAAAAATTTTTTTTTGAAATCCAGAAACTTCTCTTCTTTCACTCAATGATTCATCAGCCTCTGTTTAAGCTGGAAATCTAGGATTAGTACTGTGAGAAAGAGAAAAAAATTTACTTGAGTTGAAACCGCTTTCCATATTATTTATTAATTGTTCTTAGCTGTTAGAAAATAAGCGAACAAAAAAATGGAAAATGATGGAAAACATGGCTTTTTTGTGTTTTTTCAGCTATAATTTCTAAAATTTATTTCCTTTACGAGTTTTTTTTATTTGGATTGGAAGTAGTTGCTACACTTTTTCTGTGCGTTAATTGCAAAAAGTATGGTGCGCGACAAGTGCTTATGGGCAATTTTAACTCGTGTCAAGTTTGCAGCATTCGCCTTCGGCTCGTCTGCAAATTCTTTACACTCGGTAAAAAAATATCCCACATTACACACTTGTCACACAATAATTATACTGTCGTGAAACTGCTTTTTAACGTACGCTACGTGCATACTTGCTTTTGCAGACGACTGAGGAAGATTTTAACTTGATCAAATTAAATCAGTGGGACTTGCCAGTTTTTTTTTGTTTTTTTTTTTTAATCTTTCTGAAATTTGCCTTTCATCTTTTTTCAGTAGTCTACGACTCGCTCCACTTTGTAGCGAGAGCATAACCATGTGAAACGAACTTTAGTTTTCATCTGAACGAGTTCTATCGTATCTTTGAAGGGTAGAAAAAGGAACTGGGACACCGTGTATATTACGCATTTATGAATAAATTCGAGAAAGTCTGTCGCGAATATTTGCCAATCGTGCATCGAAAATTTAAAACGGACATTCGTAAATAGACGAAAAAAAAAAAAAAAAATAAAGAAATAAAAAAAAAAATAAAATAATAATATGGAAATGATAAAAACACACATTCGAAGGCGCGATATTACAATAAGGCATCTTCCAACTTGACCCACGGTTTTTGTGAGAGAAAAAAAAGAAAAAAACTAATGGCCGTAGCGTTTCTTCAAACTGGCCCACTGTGTTGAATAATTGTTTTTTCCAACTGCGCTGTGAATACAAAAGGACGTCGAAACGACGAAGTAGTTTTGCCCGGAATTGAGCAATAACACATTAAAACACTTTCCGCCGCAGAAATGGGTTAGTCTGATGAAAACATGTCGTCGAAGCAGCTCCACGCATATACGCGCACGTAGGCCTATCCAAACAACCGCATAAAAAAATTGTTAACGAATTTTAAGGAAACGATTCAAAATTTTCACGCACATTTTCACTGAAACGACATTCGTGGCCATGGGATGAGTCGTAAAATCGAAATGTCCTTGTCGTTTAAGTTTTGGGGCGTTCCATCTCTCGGTTTATTTAATTTTCGTCTGCCGAAAGCGGGTCGATTAATAAAGTACCTAGCAAACGGAAGGGTTAATGCTGGGGTAATCGAAATTTTACGGAAAAAACTCGGACAAGAAATTCGAGCGAAATAGGCTAAAATAGACAGCCAGGCTCTGTGAAACGAAAGACTCGAAGTAAGCAAAAATCTCTAGCGCAACAATACTTCGCTAGAAAATCCAGTTCGCCAATTTTCATTCCTAATTAAAAAAAAACTTAAATTCCAAAGACTTTGAAAACTTTAAAAAAAGTATCGATATTAATCGATATTTTTATATGGCAAAGTAATTATGAAAAAGAAATAAAGATGTACTCAAAGTAACATCTCAGAAGTGTGTGGTATGCCAAGGGGGTCACAAACGGATCCTACTACCCAACAATCCAAACAATATCTTCATCCCATGACACGCCCAGGTTATCCAGGTATTAATCATCTGCATTGGATAGTGCCCGCCAAATCAGCACCATCCAACCCGTATAGCCTACCAAGAATTTGTGGAACATGAATTTAGACCATGTCGATCGTATTTTATAAAAGATCTAAGACCTTGGTTACATACCTTGGAATATGCGTTACTTACAAGATCATTAATAACCAACCGTACCTAGGAGTTTTCACCACCAGCGGCCATTGCCACTAAAAAGTTCACCAAACAAAATTCAGAAAATAACACAATGTATTTGATTTGAAGAAAGAACATATACTTCGAAAGTTACAATATAGAATGGTATGAAAAAGTGTTCCTGCCTGAATCGATAGATGACTCGACGAAGAGAAAAATGTGAAGCGAGTGTGTCAAGCAACCGAGGATGGAGAGTTATAAAAAGTATGAATTTTGATGGTTGATTGACTTGTCGAAAGAAGAGAGGGAAGAAAAAACCAGATTAGAAGCATGGCGAATATGATTTTATTATTATATTCGTACCCAGGGAAAAATCAAGAGATATGGTACAAAAGGATCGAGAGAAAAGATGAAAGAGTGATTAGCCTGGGTATTTCTGGTTTATACACGTAAAGCTATTCGAGTAGAGATTTTTAATTTTTAATTTTTATTTCATATAATTTTGCGATAGCCAGATGCGTCAAGTGTGTGTAATTGCAGCAAATATGTAAATTGTGTACATAGTATGTAGAATATGAGATAAACGAATATGACGGGACATGAACAAATAAGCGACAGAATGATGTGTCAGTGTAGCTGCGAGTAAAAGTGTAAAAGTATTTAGATAAAGATAGTCGAGTGCTAGCAGGAGTGCAATGGGAGGAGGATTGGTGGTCCCAATATATCTGACAATCATCGATACCTATATCGATATTTCATTGCCAGTGTAAGGTGAAAAAAATTACGAAAAACTATCGATCATTATCGATATCTTGAACAAAAATTGCTAAAAACCGATTTTCCAGGAAGTTTTGTTTTCTAGTTGGCTAGGAAACTATGTACTGAACCAAAAGGCACCAAACTCCTATCAGATCAGGACCCATATGGGGAATACCTTTTATGAAAATTTTGAGGTCAATTTTACAGTGCTGAGTTAACTTTATTCTACTGATAGTTAATTCGTGTACCTACAAACTCAAAGTTAACTAACTCAAATTTATCTCCCACAGTACAACTGATTTTTAAATGACCGTCATTTTAGACCTGTCAATCTAGGTACACATTTTTTTTCTGGCGTTGTAATATGTACAAGGTCCTTTTGTCACGAGGCAATTGCGAGAGCACTTTTCCAAAGGTTTTGTGACGTCAGAGAGAGGTTTTTTCTAGCCTGTTATAGGTGTGTCCTGAGTGTGAAATGTGAATCCTGCCCAGGCACAGCTAGTATTCTACAATTCAAAGTGAATAACTCTATCATTCCAGCAAGATCAAAACTGAAAATTTAGTTGAAATTGGGTTTAAGCAGTGAAGGGCGACAGATCAGTCAAGGACATCTAGATCGCGATCTTCAGATCTTATATAGCAATATCGCGATCTGTAGATCTATCTAACAAGGACAGTTTCTTGATTTTTAAGATCACTTCCCAATTTCCTCTCCATCATCTCTTTCCATAATGTAATAATTGAAAAAAAAAAAGAAAAATAGAAAATTAGAAGTACCTAGAACAATAAGTTTGAATCATTTGGATGTAAAGCCTCTGCTAAACTGCACCCACAGCCCTCTTTATTTCAGAATAATGGGCCGTTTTTTATCACTGAAATCATATAAAATTAATGTTATTGAAAACAATTACATAAAAGCTGTATGTGGTATAAGGCTGAAATTTTCAGAAGACATGAAAATGAATTATCTAAAGGATTTCCTGAAATTTTGGCTGACATCGTACGTTTATTTCTCGAGATATCGCTGATATTCTGGTCATATTCCCAAAGTTGATTGAATTCTTATTAAAAATCAAAAGATTTTAACAGAATTTCAGCGATATCACAAAAAATAAACGTACGATTTCAGCTAAACTGAAGACAGTTTGATAAGGATTCCCATTTCAGTGATTTCACACTCAGGACACATCTATAACAGGTTAGAAACGACCACTCTCTGACGTCACAAAACCTTCGGAAAAGTGCTCTCGCGATTGCCTCGTCTTTTGTCTGGTATCACAAAATGATACTACGATAGAATGATACGATGATACGAACCTATCTCAGACAATGTCAGTATTTTGCTGACACATCAAAGAGATGATACGCGGCTAGATGTACCTATTTTCATTCATACTGAAAAATGTTTATGCACACTTAAAATAAATTAAAATCTAAAGTAATACCTCACCAAATTAGAGCCATTTTTGTTTGGTGTCATTAGTAATTTGATTGCTTGAAGATACAATAAATAGGCAAAAAAATACAAATGCGTGTCTATCCACTTTTATTGTAGGTATTCCACATTTAAAATTTATCAAGTTATAGGCAGACATAGCAATTTAGTTGGTTATTAATTTTTGCAAGGAAATATTATTTTAATGGAATTTATTGGGCATTAAATTAATTATTTACATACAATTCGAGATGTGTTGTCAATGTTGTTAAATGGGCTGTAATAAGTCAATAAAATTTTTACACGTCCAAAAGAAATTGCAATTTTTAGTCAAAATTTAAAAATAAAAGTCATTTGATAATTAGAAGTGAAAAACAAAAGAGATTATCAGTTCTTTCAGTTTTTACCACAGAATGTCAATTAAAAATTTTTTTTATTCCGTTTTAACATTTGAAGTGTTAAACCTAAGGTAGGTACGTTGTACAAAGATGACGTCATATGCAACGAAAAGTGAAAACAAAGTTTGCAACGAAAAGTGAAAACAAAGTTTGCAACGAAAAGTGAAAACAAAGTTTGCAACAAAAAGTGATAAAAATCACAAAAAAATTTCATAGGTACCCATCCTATGTATTTAAAATCAAATAAGAACGTCGAATCCAAGGTTTTTGAAATAGGTACCTACAAATAGAAAAACTAGGCAATCCATTTTTAAGCCCTCATCACATAGGATGGTAAACCTAAAAAAAGTGAAAACAATGGTCACGAAAAAATCATGATCGCGAAATACTTTCAAGTGAGAATAGTGTTTATTTAACAAAATGAAAATTAAATACAAAAATTATTTCCAATGTATCCTTGACTGCGTGCAAGAAATGCAAATTTTGTAAATTTTTGAAAAATAGGCAATTTTTTGTAAAAAAGAAAAAAAAAATGCTAAATTTTGAAGAGCTACTGTATCTTGGATGTTAGCATCACTGACATTCTTAGATCTTCTTTAAATCTAAATCTATTATAAAAAATTTACACGATTTGCATTTCTTGCACATTCGAGGATACATTGCAAATGATTTTTAAGTACCTACTTTTTTTATTTAAAATCCGCTTATCAATCTAGGTGTCATAGAACAATGTTGTGACAGGAGTGGGCAGATTCCTCAAAACAATGTTTCGAATCGCGAATGATGAATGCTTTATAGTAGAATGATTCGAATCACGAATACTTTCAATACGATTCGTTTTACGAATCATACAAATCCTTTTCTACCCCTTAAATTTGAATCCCGTTTTTTGCACGAATCCTGCTGACTCTTACTGGTGGTGGGGGTGGGTTCGATTTTCGTTTCAAAACTCGAGACAAATTTTGGCACTAATAACTTAAATTCATAAACCTATATATATATAAAAGCTAATTTCTTGTTACCACAGTAGATACAGGTTACAATTTTCATCCGATAGTCATGAAATTTGAAACGAACATCAGTACTAAGCCAAAAACCTGACCTATTGATTTTATTGAGAGGATCGACCGTACGGTACTTCTGGAATGGCTATTTTCGTTTTTGTTTTGGCTATAAAATATTCAATTTTTGACCTATAGCTACGAAATTTGAAACATATATTCACAATAACATTATAACTTGCTATAAGTTTTGGTGTGGATTGGCCGCACGGTATTTAAGGTATGGCTATTTTCGTTTTTCTTTTGACTAAAAAATTTTCAATTTTCAACCAATAACTGCGATATTTGGAACAAATATTTACTACGATTTATTATAACTTACAATGAATTTTGATGTGGATCGAGCGTACAATGCTTCCAGTATGGCTATTTTCGTTTTTATTTTTGATATAAAATTTTGAATTTTCGACCAATAGCTACGAAATTTGAAAAAAATATTAATTATGATCTATTATAACTTGCTATAAGTTTTGGTGCGGATCGATCGTACGGTACATCCGGTAGCACAATTTTCGTTTTTATTTTGGCTATAAAATGTCTAATTTTCAGCCAATAAGAATGTAGTTCGGAAAAAATATTTATTATGATTTATTAATAACTTTTTAGTGACTACCTAATTTTATAGTTTTCGAAAACGTACTTTTTCTAATGGTGCTGCTGCTGCGTTAGTGTTTTTAAGTAAATTTTTGAAAATAATACACTTATTAAAATTACTTGAGTATTCGGACCCAAGAGTGGAAGTGGGTACATTTTTCGTTTCATAATCTTTTGAGAATCTTGACACTATTTTTCAAAATTTTGTTTTTTTTTGTACCTCTTTTTGCGTTGAGTCCATTTCTATTGGACAAGGGGGGTAGTTGTCCAATGTAGCAAGTAGGTGAATGGAAACGATATATTATATATTACACTATTAAATAAGTAAAACACTATGTACCGCACCAAGAGAGAAAGGTTTATTGAAAAGAAACAATTCATCAATGATTACTCAACAGAGTTGAAACACAGAGTGATGGTAAAAACAAATTATAGACGAACATAGTGACTGATCATATATATCAATCAGTGAAGCCAACGAGTACTCGACCAACAAATGAATAGTTCCAACACACCTTCCTTGGTTGAGTGACGACGTTGGATTTGGATACTTCGGATAAATTTTGTTCAATGTTCGTCTATGTTGTATGTCTGAGGTGCGATAATTCTGGAGAAAACCTTGTAAACTAGTAAAAACTCCAATTAGTCAACATAGAATAATTAATTCTATTCTCCTTGACTTATAAGAGGAAAAACCACGAATGGTAAAAAAAACTCTTTAATATCTCTCGATTATTGACTCCACTCCATTGACTTTTCTTATATAGAAGAAGAGCCTTTAATCACTTTTTGAAGAAATCCCAACTCCTAGGCAAAACTTCATTATATTTGTGTAAAAATATTCAAAAGGTTTATATTTATTGAAAAGCCTTAAGCCACTATAAGACCATTCAATAAATTTTTATGAAAAACTTGTACTTATGGTACTTTAATTTGTGTTTGAATTTTTCTCCAATTGAGTATGACACATAACAAATCTTTTCAGACAATTATTATAATGAATGCATATAAGTATTTACAAATTTTTCTTTATAATAAAGAAATAACATATTAATATGAAAGGAACATAGAAAATATAAGGAACATATCTAAAACTTAGACTTATGATTTTATCCTGAGATGATTGATTTCTCTTTTTCCTATGATTCGTCTGAAAATAAATAATTATTGTGTCAATTAATTTCTCCAATTGAATAGCTTTTCGTTAAAAGAAATTTAATAATCAATCCTTCAATAATTAAATTAAAGATTTACATTGTCCTCTATATTGAGAATTAGTTTTACCAAGTTTTGAAAAACTCCAATAGACAAAGGTTTAGTTAGAATATCTGCATCTTGTTCTTCAGATTTTACTTTTACTAAATTACCTACTACTTCTTGTAAACACTCACGTACATAATGATATCTAGTGTGGAGATATTTAAGTCCTGGAGCACCTACCATTTGTGCTCCATCAATCGCCGATTTGCTATCGCAATAAATGTTAACGGGTAATAAAAATACTCCAATTATTTTCTCCGTTATTTCACTTTATACCACTAAGTCCTTGCATAGCTCACTCATAGCAATATATTCTGCAGCACAAGTAGAAGTAGTTACCGATCTTTGTTTATAACATCTCCACATTATTGTATCTCTAAACAGTTTAATCAGATGCCCTGCAGTAGATTTACCTGTTTCCAAGCAATCTCCCCAGCTAGCATCTGAAAAGCCTTCTAATGTTTCTCCTTTACCAGTATATGTTAATCCTATATTTTCAGTGTGTTTGATATAATCAAATATTCTTTTAATTTCTTGGACATTTTCAGCTGTGGGATTTGTCTGGCATCTACTCATCAAATTAACTGCCTGTACTATATCTGGTCTGGTTCCTCCAGTTAGATATAACAAACATCCTACAGCTTCTCTAAAGGGGTATTTTTCTCCTGATTCTTTTTTCTCCGATGTATGCTCATAATTATTCTCATTTATCCTTTTAACCTGTCTAGTGACCATTGGTGTTTTACACGGTTTACATTCCTCCATTTTAAATCTCTCCAGTAATTTATTTATAAAACGTGTTTGTTTAAGTATTATTTTATTATTTCTCCGATCTCTATTAATTTCAATACTCAGATAACCTTTAGGTGTCCCCATATCAGAAAATTTAAAAATCTGCCTAAGTTTCTCCTTTAATTGATTTATTGAGTCAATACAATTTCCTGCTATCAATATATCATCAACGTATGCTAATAGAATTATAAACTTTTCTCCATTCTTCCATGTAAATAAACATGGATCTTTTACATCGCTTGTAAGGTTTAAAATTTTCATCTTAGCTTTAAATAAGGTATTCCAGCTTTTTGGGCTGGTTTTTAATCCGTAGATGGATTTATTTAGTTTACAAATTTTATTTCTTCTCTCCGATGGATTTATTCCTACTCCCTCAGGGATTTCCATATACATGGGGTTGGATAATTCTCCGTGTAAGAAGGCTGTTTCTACATCCAATTGACAAATCTCCAGATTGTATTTATTTACTATCGCTAGCAAATTTTGTACCGTTGCCAATGGTGCTACTGGTGCATAAATCTCCATTAAACTATACTCCATTTTATCCTTAAATTCTCTCCCGACTAACCTTGCTTTATAACGTACTCCTCCTTGTGGTTCTGGTTTAACTTTAAATAACCATCGGGAATCGATGATATTTGAATTTAATCCATTCTCATCGATGCTTGGCCTATCTACTATATTCCATACTCCATGTTCTTGTAGTGAATTTATCACATCCATCATCTATTGCTTTTCTCCACTCATGTCCTACGGGTGAGTTTATTGCCTCCAGGTATGTCTTATAATCTTTATTTACCTCAGTCATAGTCATATACACAAAATCACTCATTGTTCTCTCCAAATCATTATTCTGTGTTTGTATTGAATTCTCGACTTCACTCCAATTTAAATTACTAGTATTAAATGCTTCAATCTTTTGTCGTTTTAACTCTCTTACTCTTTGAGATTTTTGTCTTTTTACTCCTTGTTGTTTTATTTCTTGTTCTTTCTCCTTTATTCCTGTTTCTTCATTAAAATTATTAAACCAGTCATTATTATCTATCTGTTCATTCTCCATAAACTTAAATCTCTCTTTATATACTATTTTCTCATTAAATCGTACATCTCTCGATTAGATAAATGATTTTGTTTCAGGACAGAATAACAAATATCCGGATTGAGTATATCCGACCATTATGGTGCAGATTCCTCTTCCTGAAAACTTGGTCTCCAGTTTTCGTTTTATTTTTGAAAAGGCTAGGCATCCAAATCTCCAAATTTGTTGAAAATGACATTTTGTGTTGGGTGAGAATTTAATTAAGGGGATTTCATAATTCACCGATTTATGGGGTGTACGATTGTACACATATATGGCTATTTTTACCGCTAAGTCCCACATGCTTTTAGGAAGACCTGAATCTTGCATTAAAGCTCTTACTCTACTTTGTAATGTGCTATTAAACCTCTCCCCTACTCCATTATGTTGGGGTGTTTCTGGTAATGCTAATTGTAAATATATTTTCTCTCGATCTAATATTTCTTTGGTATGACCTCCAGTGAATTCTGTACCTTGATCAGACCTAAAATAGCATACCTTTAAGTCACTCCCCACTAAATTGCGAGTATTCCTTAAAAATAATTCTAAACATTCTCCAACTTCTGATTTATGAGACATAGTATAGGCTTGAGCATATCCTGAATAGTCATCTATAAATACAACTATAAATCTCCTTTTACTTGGGAATGTTATGGGTGAAATAGGTCCCATAACATCGGAATGTATCATTTGCAGAGATCTCTCTGCTCTCCACCTAACTTGAGTGAAAGGTAGTTTTGTTAAGTTGGATATGGCACATACCTCACAATCTCTAATTATACCTGTAAATTTAATTCCCTTCAATTCAGGTTGAGTTTGTGCCAATTTCTTTAAATATTTCTCCGATACATGTCCAAGTTTATAATGCCATAAAAGTTCTGATGGAATGTTTTTATTAACTCCTGTAATATCTAATACTGTAGAAGTAGGCATATTTTCAATATTGATTATCCTACGATCACATTCCATATTCTCATTATCTACTCCTTTTTCATCATCATTATTTACTCCCTCCGATTTCTTTTCCTGTATGGTTTCTATTCATTTTCTATTTTGTTTTTAGCTAAGTCCATATTTATACTGTTTGTTTGATTTGTTTCTCTTTGTATTTGTGTTGGCAAATCATTCTCCTTTATATTCTGTGTTTCTTTTTCAATTTCTTTTTCTCTATTTCCATTATTCTCGCTATTATTCTCCTGATCTTGTTTATATTCTTTCTCTATTTCTCCTGTCTCTTCTCCTTTCTCTACTGCTCTCTCCGAATTATTTTCCGACACATCACCAAGATTGGCAGACATTAAGGTAAAGGGATGGGAAAATTCAAGACTTTCGTCGTCATATGCAACCTCACTTAAAGATGTTTCATTATGAAACTCTAAATGCCAAAAGGGCTTATTATATGGTCCGCTAAAATATACAATGGAACAATCAGAATTTGTGACTCGAATACTGTGAATATCTAACACTATTGTAAAACCTACATCAATTAATTTTCAAATAGAAAAAAGATTCTCAGATAATTGAGGACATCTAATATTACGAAAAATGACTTTATTTCCTTGTAAATTGCGAGTAATTAAGTCACCGGTCTCCAAGCACGAGAGGTGAGAATTTATATCAGCACTCAGTATTTTCTCCAAATGAGATTTTATATTAACTAAAGGTAGGGAAGTTGACATAAGGTGCTGTGTCGCACCACTATCAGGTAGGAAGGATATTTTATAAGTATTACCTGATTCAGAAAGTGAGGAAGGATTAAGGGAATTCTCCAAAGAGTTCTCCTGATCCACTGCCATCAATATTGTAACTGGCGGTGAAGGATTCTCCGATGGGCAACGGGGTGATGTGGGAGGACTCTCTGGCAGGGGAATATCAAGATACTCAATATTAGAAATATCCAAATTTGTAACATTATTAATATTATTTTCTCACGATTCATTAAAATTATTATTAGTTGGGAGATCGTACTCTACTTGAATTTTGACGTCTAACTGAGGGTTGATTATATTCTCCAATACTCGTTCTACCATGTCAATCTCATAAATAGAAATTTTTGCCGATGTAGTAGTTTCTTTTGATTTATTTTGATCGTCTCTTTTTATTGTGACTTGCCTACCTCGAGGGGCCATGCCTCTCCAATTTGCCAGACCTCCTCTCTGTACCTTCTGTACTCCTCCTTCTAATCGTTTAAGTTGGGATACATGGTGTCCTCCACGATACATAGTACCACAATTTTGTCCCCTTCTTCTAATAAACGTTCCCCGATACGGTCTCCTAATTACATTTGTTCTCTGATAATTAGTGCCATAATCTGTGATTGCAGGTTGTACTTTTCCCTTTTTAGGTCAGTTAGTCGAATTATGTTTTGTTGTGACAATGCCACAATTATAACATAATCATCCTTCTACAGTAGGATTAGTAGAGTTAGAGCCGAAGTGGCCGTAACTCTGACAATTGAAGCACCTTACATTCAGAAAAGATGTAAGTGTGCGTGTAACTCCAGTAAGTGCAAACGGACGACCTCTAAAAGTTACATTCCCCTGCGTGGGAATGGATTGTCCCCAACCAACTCCCTCTTGCCTTCTCTCCACGTGTTTTGTCGCCTCAGCCTGTAAAATTAAACATTTTAATTCCTCTATACTGAGGCCAACGTCATTTTAACGTTTTGTTATGAAATTCATAGGTTTAATTAAATTTGATGTTTTTGAAACTGCCATATAAAAATAGCTTCTCTTCTCTTTATCTGTTAATTGGTCATTCTCCTCATTATTCTCCTACGATTTTATTAACTTATCAAACCTTTGAAAGAATTGATATGGTTTTTCTCTCGATAGGTTATACCGTAGCAAAGCTAATTCTCTCCTTAAAGCTTCTGATGCTTTGTGAACTTCACATCTTTTAAAATCTTTTAAAATTTTCAAAATATTTTTAGGTTCTCTCTCCGATACGACCATTTTATGATATAAATCATCAATATGATTTATTATTATATCTCGAACTATATTCAATCTTAATTTCCTTTCTTGTTCACTAAATTTTTCAATCTCCTTATTTTCATTTTCTATTACTCCATACAATTCCTTAGAGATAAGTTCTGATCTTAGGTTATCATACCAAAGATCATATCTTAAATTTCGCGTCAATTTATATTCTCTTTTTGTATTATCTTTTGTTACTATAATCTCCGATTTATTATTTTTGTTAGATATGTTTCCTTGATTATTAACTCCCTGTTTTAAAGAGTTTAATAAAATATTAATTAACTCCTTACAATTTTCATTATTATTATTTTCTTTTTCATTATTATTATTATTATTATTCTCACTATTCCTTACATTTTCGTCTCCTTTTTCATTATTATCTCGTTCTATTATATTTATTTCATTAATGTTATCGTCATTTAATTCATTAATAATACCTATTATAACTATCTCCATAATCATATTGATTGCATACCTGTTCAGTTAATTCGCTCAGCGTACTCTCCAGCAAGGCTATGCGATTTTGTAACTCCTTCACCATTTCTGACTCCTTATTTTGTTGTTGTGATTGTGTGGGTTCACCTCTAAAACCCACAGGCAAATGGATTTGGATTTGCGTGTTCGGGTGTTACCATTTTGGTAAGGCAGCCAACCTTTTACAACATTCCTAAACCGGCGACTAACGATATGCATCGCCGGTGTATACATTAGGCTAAACACGCACGTCATCCGCGAGTATCGAAAGATAGGCGCGTGTTTCGTGTTTAGCATAGACCGCAGCACGTGCATTTTCATACGCACGTTCGTGCTAGGCTATGCTCGTAACACGTCGGCTAAACAGAGAACAAAATTTGTTGCTCGTCTGTTTAGCCTAAGTGCTACGAGCACCTATTTGTTTTTTAACGCCCGTAGACTTAATTGCGCGGACTTGGTCCATCACCAAGTCCGCGGTCTGTTGACTGGGGCCGAGCACCGAAAGAAGGGAGATCATGGTCCCAACAGCTACTCCCCTCCAGTTTCACTGTTGGTGGAACAACTCACGTTCCAAAGTCTGGGGGAACCCGTGGACGACTCATTTGTGTCCGGTGGGTGGCCTCGCATTACTGCGAGGGTTGGCATTTCCTCCAAAGATTAAGTCTCAGAGGGCCATGCCGAGGGTATGTCCCGCAATAGTCCCATCGTAGTAGGATAGTCTACGGCGTTGCTGATAGTTAGCTCTGGATTGGATACCATGTTTTCTATTTCTACGAGGGTGGTGTCCATGTTCGTCCACCTGAGTATTTTTTCAGAAAGGAGTGTAACTATGGAGAAGTGGCGATTTGGAAATGCCAGTATTCTGAAAGTTGTTACGGACGACAGAGTTGGAAAATTTGAAATTTGAAAATTTTGGCTCTGGTTTTTGAATTACAAAAAAAGCCTGATTTTCGGAGGTGAGGATATTGCTCGCCTTCCTAGCATCAGGTGGCTCTGTGGTGTTAGCCACAGAGGAACAAGCCGCCAATTGGTCCGCAGGAAACAGAAGAATTTTTGGGGTTTGATGCGTCATCTCATTGAGAACTGACTCAACATCGGCAACATTCTCTTAGGATTGAGAATTGTTATTGGCAGGTGAAGGAGGTTTGGTTGCATCGGAAAGCAACATTTCCTCCTCGTAATTAAGGAGTTGATCAACTTCCATGGTGGTAGTTGAAGACATAATGAAAATTAAAAGATGTTTAAAGAGAAAAAATATAAGGAAATTTGAAAGTAGAATGAAATCAAAGCGAACCGTTCTAATTGAACTAAAGAGTGGTGCTTTGAGCAACAGTTGACAGGTGAGTGAAATGTGTTTGTCAGTTGTTGCAATGATTTGGTTCGATTTTCCTTTTGCAATCAGCTGTTTGTGACGTCAGTCTATAGTGTGTTTTGTGTGTTTTTATCTAACCTTCAATTTTGAGGTCAACGTGCTAGTGTGTTAGAAATGCACGTGCGATAAGAGTGTGAGATTTTTATTATATCTATATATGGAATTTCTATGTGTTAGATTTTTATTATATCTATATATAATATTTCTATATATTGGATTTTTATTATATCTATATATTTTTATTCTCTGCAAAATTGAGGTGATGTTCTTGTTGGTTTTTGATTGCGTTTTTTATATGTTCCTTTTGGCCTGCCTCTTTGTTTAGGCTTGATTGGGCTTTCAGGATTATATGTGTGAGTTATTATTTCCTCGTTGAATCTGACTTTTTTGTTATTTTGGGTGTTTGATTTTACCACTTCACTATATGTTTTTCGTGTTTTATTTGTTTGTGAGTCAGGTTTTATGTTTTTTTTTTCGTCTTTTTTGTCTGAATTTTGTGAATTTTTATTTTTATTTTCATTTATCATTTTGTCCAAATCTGCATTTTCACTAATTAAGAATGCTGGTTTGACCCGATCTATCGACACCTTCTTTTCCTGTCCTGATACAAGTATTGTGAATGTTTTTTCTGTTCGATCAATTACTTTGTATGGTACAGAATAGGGTTTTTGTAAAGCTCGTTTCATTCCTTCCTCTCGTAAGAACACGTGCGATGTTGTAGCTAAGTGTCTTGAGACGTAAGGTTTTTGTTTACCGTGAGTAGGTGCTTGCTTAAGGAATTGATTTGCATCATCTTTTATGTTTTGCACTGAGGTTTTGGGGTTTATTTCTTTTAATTCAATAAAGAAGTCCCCTGGCAAGCGTAGTTCTTCGCCTAATGCTAGTTGAGCGGCGGAATGGCCAGTGTCTGTTTGTAAGGCTGATCTTAGGCCTAACAAGATGGTAGGTAGGATCTCTACCCATCTTTTTGTGTCAGCAGCCATTATAGAAGCTTTAAGAGCTCTATGCCACCTTTCTACCTTCCCGTTTGATTGGGGGTGGTAGGTTGTAGTAGCCCAATGTTTAGCACCCAAGGTTTTGGTTAGTTCATTGAATAATTGGCTTTCGAATTGCCTACCTTGGTCAGTTGTAATGCTTTGGGGTACTCCAAATCTAGCAATCCAGGTTGTATATAATTGAGTAGCTACTGTTTGTGCTGAAATTTCAATTAATGGAATTGCTTCTGGCCATCTAGTTGCATGGTCAATCATCGTAAGGCGGTATTTATGACCTTGTGATGGGGGTAATGGACCCACTAAATCTATATGAAGGTAACAACCGATTGGTTGGTCTAAACCTTTTGAATGCAGATTTTGTATGTCTGCCAATTTTGGCTGTCTGACAATTCAGAGAAGCACGGGCCCAGTTGTTACAGTCTGAGTTTATTTTGGGCCATACAAATCTCGATGTCATGAGTTTTGTAGTACTACGAGGTCCAGTGTGTGATAGGTTATGCACACTGTCAAATGCCATTTTTCTGTACTTTAATGGAATAAATGGACGTTCTTTGTCTGTTGACACATCACATATTAGTAATAATTTTGTGTCAGGGAGTTTTCTCAGTTTTAGTTTGAAACCAGTGGTGTTGGAAGATAATAATTTTTGAAATTCTTCGTCTTCCAGCTGATCTTTTGATATTTCGTCATAAGGTAACTGAGATGGAGTTGTGACAGCTTCAATTTGACTTAAGGCATCAGCTGGTTCATTCAGCTCTCCTTTAATATACCTTATGTCAGTTGTAAATTGACTAATGAATTCAAGCTGTCTTATTTGGCGAGGTGAGGCATGCTCACTTCTTTGCTCAAAGGCATGTGTTATGGGTTTATGGTCCGTGTATATGGTGAAGCATCTACCCTCTACATGATGTCTGAAATGCCTTATTGCTGCATTTATTGCCAATAACTCCCGGTCGTAAGTACTATGGTTTTTCTCAGTTTTGGAAAGTTTCCTCGAGAAAAAGGCAAGTGGTTGATTGGTGTTATCCTTTATTTGGTATAAGGTTGCACCTATTGCAAAATCGGATGCGTCTGTTGAGATACAGAGTGGAAGACTGTCATCCGGGTGAGCCAGTAACGTTGCATTGGCTAGCATGTTTTTTGTATTTTCAAATGCTAGGTTTGCCTCTTCAGTCCATTCAATGGGTGTTTTGTCATGTTTTTTATTAGTTTTAATAAGGGCGAACAGTTTGCCTTGTTCTGAAGCAGCGTTTTTTATGCAACATCTGTAAAAATTGATCATTCCTAGGAACCTTCGAAATTCTGCAACGTTCTTGGGTTTAGGAAATTTCAATATTGGCTCCACCTTTGTTTTCAAGGGGGCTATACCTTCAGGTGTTATTTGGTACCCGAGAAAGTCAATACTAGTTTTAGCAAATTTGCTTTTGGGTAAATTGACCATAAAGCCGGCAGTGTGTATACGCTGTAATATGGCTCTTACGTTTTTCTCGTGTTCATCAATTCCACCTCTGAGCATATGCAAATATCATCTAGATAAGCATATGCGAATGCTAAGTCCCTCAATAGCTGATTCATAAAACGTTGGAAAGTTTGAGCAGCATTTCTAAGTCCAAATGGCATTTGCAAGTATTCGAATAAGCCAAATGGAGTGATAAGTGCTGTCTTGCAGATATCTTTTTTGGCCATTGGTATGTGGTAGAAGCCCCAATTAATGTCTATTTTAGTAAACATTGTTTTACCTTTCATATTGTTATTGAAATCCATTATATTGGGTACGGGATATTTGTCTGGAATGGTTTTAGCATTCAGGGCTCTGTAGTCCCCGACGATTCTCCAAGTTCCATTAGCCTTTTTGGTCATATGTATTGGTGTAGACCATGAGCTGTTAGAAGGTCGACAAATACCTTCTTCTATCATTTTAGAAAATTGCTTCTTGGCTTCAGCAAGTTTGTCGGGTGGCAGTCTTCGTGCCCTTGCTGAGCAAGGCTGACACCTTGTTTCTATTACGTGCACTGTATCATGTTTGTATGTTGGATGTTTCCTTATTGATGGTAATAAAATACCTGGATATTCATTCAGTATTTTTAGGAAATTTTTGTCTACAGTTGCACAACTTCCAATGGAAGTATCTAGCAATTTGGAATTTTGTGTTATGCCTTCCACATATTTGCCAGTGGTTGAGTCGATTAAACGTTTATTTTTTAAATCGACTACCAACTCATAGTAAGCAAGAAAATCTGCTCCAAGTATTGGTTGTGGTATATAAGCTATTGTGAAATCCCATGACATGTCCCTATGGAGACCAATGTCTATTTTGCAATGTTTTCTACCATATGCAGAGAATGTATGTTCGTCAACTGCATTTAATTTGGATTTCGAAGAAAATTTCTTATGTTTATTTTTAGCTGGTAAAATGCTGAGATCAGCACCAGAATCTATGAGGAATTTTCTCCTTTTTGTCCTGTCTGTGATGAACAGGCGAGAGTATTTAGGCGAGGGATCGGTAGCCACCGATATGACCCCTCGGTCTAGTTTGACTTATTAGTCTGATCTCTCTTTTTGATCTCTGTGAATTGAGTTTTCTTCTCCTGCACGTCTTGGACCATCCTCTCCGCCCATCGTTTACAGCGGGTATTGCTAGCCTTTGCTTTTTCCCCATATCGATTGTGGTAGAAGCAAAGAGCTGCTGACCAATTTGGGTCTTGTTTCTTGGGAGATTTGGATCTCCTCGGAGGTGTTGGACTCCTATTTTTATCATCTCTCTGTCCTCGAGAGCGTGACTGCCTATTTTTATAATTTTTATTTCTATTGGGGTTACGTCCCCTACTCTTGGATCGGTTGTTGAAGTTACTCCTAGCAGATGTGTAGTCTCTAGCCTTGCGAGTTTCCATTTTTAACTCAGCTATTTCGGCTCGGAGCTTACTCAATTCATCTGCTGGAGCTGCTGTTGCTTGGATGGCAGGTTTCCCTGTGTACTCCATTGCAGTTTCTGCAGCTTTGGCTAGTGCTAAAAGGTCGTCATTGGTCCTTGCATTAGTCAGATTTAGAGCACCCAGCGATTGTACCACTGAAGCTGGTAGCTACTCACAGAATCTATCTGCAATTACCATTGGAGAGACATGGTTGTCACCTTTTTTAACCAACTTTGTCATGAAAACGGTTGGTTTGTCATCTCCAATTGACATTCCAATCAGTAATTGCCTTATTTCTTGTGGTACCAAAGGTTCTTCTTATTTTTTCGATGAACCATTCGTAAGGGTCTTCCTCATCCTCCAGACAGTCCATTATGTCTGGGCAGGCCATAATTATTTTGGCTGGCATGCTACCACAAAGTTGCTTGTAGCATTCTTCACGGGGAATTTGCTCAACCCTGAAACAGCCTGTTAGTTGCATAAGCCACGTTTCTATGTCTTTGGGCAAGAACGTAGGAAGTTCAACTCTCCTTTTCTTATTTTGGAGGTTGCCAAGCAATTTTTGTTGTTTGTCCAAAGCTTCTTCTACACTAGCATTAATTAAATCTTGAATGAGCTTTTCTTGATTCTCAGCTTCTTTGGAAGCGATAGTTCGAACAGCTGCTTGCCTAGCTATATTTTGAGCTGGTTGATCAGCAGTTTCAACAAAATTTTCATCTACTATTGTGAAGAAATTCAACTCGTTAGAGGATCCTAGATTTATAAATCATGGGTTACCACGATTGGTGAGACCTTTCTTTATTTTTAGGCATGTTCCATAACCCTTCCAAGTGGACAACGTTTATTTTGAAAGGGGGGTTTGATTTCCCACAGTCAGTCTCCAAGTGAAGAGTCCAGCAAAGATTTCCGCTAGACAAGCGCGATTGCTCGCACTAGCAGGCCAGCGGTATTCCCCCAGCTAGTGTTTTCACGCCTGCTTCCTAAAAAAATTCCCAACATAAAAAAATCACGTCGGGGTCACCAGGCTGTGGGTTCACCTCTAAAACCCACACGCAAATGGATTTTGATTTGCGTGTTCAGGTGTTACCGTTTTGTTAAGGCAGCCAACCTTTTACAACATTCCTAAACCGGCGACTAACGTCAGGCATCGCCGGTGTATACATTAGGCTAAACAAGCACTTCATCCGCGAGTATCGAAAAATAGGCGCGTGTTTTGTGTTTAGCCTAGACCGCGGCACGTGTGTTTTTGTACGCACGTTTGCACTAGGCTATGCTCGTAACACGTTGGCTAAACAGAGAACAAATTTTGTTGCTCGTCTGTTTAGCCTAAGTGCTACGAGCGCCTATTTGTTTTTTAACGTCCGTAGACTTAATTGCGCGGACTTGGTGATTGACCAAGTCCGTGGTCTGTCGACTAGGGCCGAGCCCCGAAAGAAGGGAGGACATGGTCCCCACAGATTGCATCAATTTGTAAAATGTGCGAGCAACTCCAGCAGCAATATCTCTCGCATCAGCCTCTCGAGACAAAGTAGGAATTTCAGAAAAATTTTTGTGAATCAGCCCTCAGTGCTGATTCAGTGGCTCTCCTAACTTTCTCACAATCTATTCTTGGAATCCTATAATTTGTTAGATTGGCTGGTGCGAGATTATTTTCTACCGTTTTTGCTTTCTCCGATACATTATTTTTATTTTTCTCCGATAAGTTAATTTTAAATTTCATAATATTTAACGGTGTAGGATAAGTTTTCTTTCGAGGAGGTCCCTTATTACTCGCACTGTCCATCTTTGTTTTGGTAGTTGGGCCTACGTTCTCCGTCATCTCATTTAATTGGGCTTTCATTTTAATTGCTACAAATTAACAAAGATTTTATAGTAAAATTAGTGACGTCACTACTAAATTCAATTTCCCTCCAAAATTATTATTATTATTATTATTATTATAATTATTCTCCATATTTATTATTTAATTAAAAGTAACCTCGAAAGAAATTATCCTCTTACTCCTGGTTCTTTTTTGGGTATCATTTAATAACTCGTTTTCAGTGGAATCGTCCACTGGAATATCAATATTTTCAATTCCTAACAACTCTTCTTCCACCTCCATACTATTATTGACAGGAATAGAAGTGTTGCCAGTGCCGCCGCTTTGATTACAGCTTTGTGAGCCACCTTTCTCGCCAGATCTAGTCTTCTTACCTCTTGGCATTTTACTATATAAAATGCGCAATTGGTTACAAAGTATCAATTACTTGTGCGAAAAATAAATAACAAAAAGACACACAAAGTTTGGTTCTAGATCTGATTGGCTCATTTTATTTATCTAACTCCATTTTATTTCGAGGGATAAGGGGCTCAACCTTGCTTCTAAATTGTGAGCATGAACATCGCTACTCACAATTTGAAGCACCATCTCCTTTGAATGCAAAGAACACACATGCATCTCCAGAGATAGTTAGTTAATCATATCCATACGATTAACCCATAATCAAAGATTGTTTTGGATTAGGTATATTTTCCTGTTTTTAATTATTCTCCATTTGAGATGTTCTTAAGACAAAATTATGATTCCCATTTCTCCAATTGAGACATCGATGGTATTTGCGATTAACAAATAATAATATACCTAATCCTACCATCGATAAATTAATTTATATCTATTTACTCCATTATATTATTATATCAGAGACCTATAATTACGCAACTCCAATAACTCCTTATATGGCAACAATAAACAATTTGGAACCATAAATAATAAAAAATAACGACGGTGCCCTAATTATCGATATATTATAATCGCAATATTAATTTCATAGCCCTTTTTCTCCGTAATATTTATTAGGCCTATATAATTTTTGAAACGTTTCATAAATTTTTCTCACATTTATTTATTTAAAATATATTTGTTTCACTCTCATTAATAATCTTAATCACATTTTATCACTCCAAACTCAACTATTAATTTCTCCACATCAATCAATTAATCATTTCTCCATTTATTAAATTAAGTACTCTTTAAATATTTATTATTATTATTTATTTAAACTCGCAAACCGTAAATCGAGGGTACTTATAAGATCAAACCAAACTTTGCAACAAAAAATACCTATCATTACTAAATTTCTGTGCAGACTTACCAACAGGATCGAGTACTCACACAAAGACAATAAATAATATGTAAAATCTCAAACCAAAATTGCACTTATCAAGTGCAATGGTATAAATAATTTAGTTGGATATCGATAATGGAGAAAGAATGCATAAAACTAATCGCGACAATGAACAGAATAGGTAAAAAAAAATAATAGAAAATTATAGATACTGGCTGACCAAGGAAAAGAACTTCACTGATAAAAGAAAACGAAATAGAATATTATAACAGTCAGCAGTAACTCGTAAATACGACACACCAAATGCAATATTAGTTTGAAAATCAGAATTACATTCCACATTAAACAATAAAACATTATAACTTCACCAAATAACGGACATCAAATGAGGAGTTCAATTCTATTCATATCATTTTGTGCAACTAACTGTTTGTTTGACTTCACCGTTTCTCTCGATCCGATGCACCAATAAAAGGCTTAAATTTTTGGTTCGATCCTAATACTACCCTCTGATTGGTTTTGATGTAATCTCCTCTTTCTTTGCTATACAAAATTTCTGGAAATTTGAACAAAAGACTGTGTAAGTGTGTGTGTGTATTGCCGTTTATCTTCAATTAGCTCTCCAAAATACAAAAGATGACCTCTTGCAATGTCATAACATGCTTCTTCAACTATGGGAATTACAATTTGGGTCTCCATATCTTCATAACTACACACACTTATGTAGGCTTGCCAATCTCCAATTCACATGAATATTTTTGTGTGTGTATGTATTTATTACACACTATGATAGACTATTTTACATTGTTTCTACTCGCACGATAAGATGTAAATTTCAACTCCATTTTTGACTGGCTGGTTGGTGTCAGCATTACCGACAGCCTGGCCACTGTTTCGTATATTTTTTTTTTATCAACTCCACTGCAGCTGCTTTCTTACAAATACGCCACACTTTATCCAACTATTTCTCCGATCACTTCTAGAAGTTTTTCTTCCTCCAATTTCTACACTCTCCTCAGACATGTAACTTTCGACTAAAATAAATTGACTCTCGACTAATACTCCATTAATTTTCTCCGATTAACCATGGTTATTATAAATATTACGTCTCCATTTTATTTTCAACTTTTTCTCCCTGGTACCGTCCAACACCATTACACTCATGCTCACATAGTTTACTCCAAATACCTAACTCCATCTCTCTCTCCTTTTTCTCCTTTTCTCTCAAGTACATTCTTCATTCGATTCTCCGCATATACATTGTTTTGCTCACTATTAAAACCTTACGGCCCAAGTAGTCCGTCATCATTTCTCCAAAATACATATGTATATATATAATCTCTCCATATGACGCGCCATAGCTAAAAAATTTCTCGATACACCTTAAAATACTCAGCCTATTCTATCACCATTAATACGCACACAATTTCATCTCTCTCTCTCTCCAAATTATAATTAATACCTAAGTCAAGTAAATTAACTATGATAATTAATATTAAATCACCAAACACCAATTGTTACTAAATTACCTAATGCTGTCCACAGACTTTTAACATGAATTAATTAATAAATTGTTTTGACTTACTGTTTGTTCCTGATTACCCTCTTCACCATACTCACTGACGAATAATATTTGCACCTGACCATTTTTCTTTCTTTGGGATCTTTATCCTTTGGAATAGGTAATTCCAGCTGTATTCTGGATACCCGGCACCTCCACCATATTGGACAAGGGGGTAGTTGTCCAATGTAGCAAGTAGGTGAATGGAAATGAAATATTATATATTACACTATTAAATAAGTAAAACACTATGTACCGCACCAAGAGAGAAAGGTTTATTGAAAAGAAACAATTCATCAATGATTACTCAATAGAGTTGAAACACAGAGTGACGGTAAAAACAAATTATAGACGAACATAGTGACTGATCATATATATCAATCAGTGTAGCCAACTAGTACTCGTCCAACATATGAATAGTTCCAACAATTTCCAAATGTAATTTTTATTCAAATTCACTCAAGAAAGGACTGTATTGTTTCTGGTCTGAATCGGGAGTATAGTTTGTCTGCTATGTCTGTTTATATGCATTTTGTATTAAACAATGTACATGTCGCATGTGCTTTTGGTAGGAACCGGAATCTACCAATTTTGGTGCAAATAGGCTTTACGTACGTCTGATAGGGACTATTTCATTGTAGTTTGGCAGATTAATGGCTCTAAAAGAAGTAATTTTCAAGCTATAGTCACAAAATTTGATACAGGTATTGATTCAAAGTATATCTAACATGATTCCTAATTTAGTTCCTATTGGTATAATGGTTCATTCCTTGGGGCTATTGGAAATGATAATTTTTCATATTATCTTAATAAAATTTGCAATTTTCTTTCAATAGTCACGAAAAATGGATCAGAAATACAGTTTTGGTTTTAATTCATTAATTTGTTCCTAACTTACTAGCTATTCAGTGTGATTTTCTCTATTTTACCCCGTTTTTACCTTTCTGATAATGGTCCTGAAAAATTCATTACCTAGCCTTCATCGAGAAAACTACTCATTTTATCCTAAAACCAAAACAATCTAAGAAAAAAGTCAATTTTCGCCAATCCTCCACCAGTGTAGTACACTATATTTGGGCACGGACACTGAAATCTCCGCCAATAGTTTCGTAACCAGAATGTAAACAACTGCACTATACTTCGTTTTACAGTGAGAGATATTTTTTTCTCGTATAAGTTTGTTCTTTTTTTTTTTAATATAATTATATGTATAATCTAAAATTCTCGTCACCACAATAAAGAAAACCATAGAATTATTTCTTGAAATTGTGCTTATTAAAACTTGGAATAATTTTACATTTCACAAAAAAAATAAAAATATATTTTATATATTACTTCACTAGAAGATTTTTGGTGATTAAGGTAAACTTTAAATAAAGAAAATCTACTTTATCCTGCCAAGCTCTGCTGCGCAAGAGCTTTTTGTTTTTAATTTTAATTTGACCAAATAAACTTAGGCATTTAATTTTTCATACTACGGTAACCCTGTTAAATTCGTCATTTTTCATACTATGGTAACACTGCTAAATTCATTAAGTCGGAGGAAACAACGAATTCAGTTTTTGTGTAAGGATGCGTGGGTTGAATCATGAATACAATCAAATACCCCATCATACTAACAAAAAAATTTAATTTTTAATTTTATTTACATTTATCACTTTTTTTTGCACATGACGTCATCTTTTTGCTATTTCCAATGTTAAAATGTCAATTTTATCAGCAATTTCCAATTCGCACGTAGGATACTTACCTATAGTTTTCTAAATAGTTATCATTTTTATTATTCAGTCTATTTTATTTATTTTTGTTACAGTACGTGATTCGAAATGTGACTACCCGGCAGCGTGCAACGCAATGGAAACATTGCTCATTCACGAAGACCTATTCAGTAGTTCATTTTTCAATGACATTTGCAGCATGCTGAAGAAAGAAGGAGTACGTAAATTGAAAATCATTCGCCACAACCGTCTGTGTCCCAAAATACTCGACATTACAGACTGTAATCAAGTCGTGTTATACATGTACTATCATTTTGGTCATCTTCGTAGATTAAACGGAGCTCGTCTATGTAAATTACCTTATGTCTCGTTGTCACCTCAATTGCTTTCTATCCTCATGAACGCATTTAACTTTCTTCGAAGCACATGGACATTTTATTTTATTTATTGTTACTGTAAATTTTCGACTATTTCTACCAAATTTGAATCACGACATGATAGCAAAATAGGCTGTTGGTAGTTTACCTGACACCATTCTTCTTATGCTATACAATTTACGGTTTCCAGATTTCCATTCTTCTTTTGATTTCATTCGTTGTTTGACCTTCTCAAACAATTGTGTTCTTGACTTCTTTATGTGTTGAAAAAAATGGATTATAAATCGATTTGAACGGAAGTTAAAGATATACCTACAAAAGTTAGACTGTTATGCTTGAATACCCATTTACCTGAAACAGTAACTAGATTTAAGGGAAAGATTAGTAATAGTACGCACTTCGTGTTACATTATCAACCCTGCAGCCCCCAGAAATTCCACCTCTCTCAAATTTTCCTATAAAATATTATCATCTATTAGCTGCAAGTTTGTTGCTTGTTTTAGTTCTGTAACTTGATTTATAATCTCACAGTTCAACGTTTGGAAAAAGAAGTCAAATGGGTACCTACTCTTACCAACATGGGTGGGTATCTTACATTGAAAAAAACAAAAAATTAAAAAGAACTTGTGTGGACAATACTCGTATGAGGTACAGGAGCTCGGACCCCTTGACAACAGTCGCTGCCCAAAGGCTGGCATATTTCGTCTCTATGACGTTCAATGAATGAACACAAGTATGTTTGTATGTTCATACCTGTACATATGTACAGGTAAGATACATTATACAGGCCATGACTAATTACCTGATAAGAATTTCAGTGATGTCACAGACTGGTACTAAATGCCTTTCCTTGTTTCTTATCACCTTATAGAGGAAAGAAACGACAACTATGACATAATACCATACTTATATTTACGTATGTGTTCTATGTACGTGTGCTAAATCCAGTATATAAGCTCACAAAACTGGCTACAAAATCGCCACTGTTTGCCTTGGAATTGGCTTTCCTATATTTAAACGTATGAAGTGGCAGAACACGCAAAAGCTGTAGATTACCTTCTACGTTTCTATATCTCTCACAATAAGATTATTCCACAGCACTTAAATTTAAAAAATATAATATCCAGTATAAAACAGTATTATCTTTATAGCAAAATCCGAGTATTCACAAAGAGAGGTAAAAATTTATCTTCCTCATTATAGACTTTTGAATCTTTACCACAAAAATTTCCTCAAAATGTGCTCTATAATTCTTTGAATTTTCCTCCAACTCAGAATTCATCTTCATGAACAGGACACATGGAAATATCATCGAGAAATAAACCGGTTTTCACCTTGCTCTTCTTTTCTTTCCAAAATATTATGTTTTAATCACTGATATCCTGCCTTTAGGCTATGTGCGTACTCTTAGCTGACTAACACACCCCAACACAAGCTCTCTAGTTTAAACAGAAGCTAAAGAATCATCGAATGAATAAGAGAGGTTTGTTTCAAATTTGAAACATTGTATTCAGTTAAAGTTGCAACTTGACAATCAGTTTTTTTACTGAACTGCAGTAGTTTTATAATGTTGGATAAAACATAGCGCGCATGCGCAGAAAAGACAGCTATTTAATAATTTAATGTTTTCTTTCTGCAACGGAACTATTCACCTGAAAGCTTCTATTTAGTTAGGTAAATTTAGGCAAATTTCTTCATTTCTTATTGTTTAGTTGGTAGATAACTTTGTCGCAGCAAAAATTAATAGAAATTGTTCGTTTATTTTTTAATTTTAGTTCGTTCTTTCTACAAGTTTACAGTTCTATAAAAATGTTTCATTCCTTTTATTTCCGTATTTACACGCAAATAGGTGACCCAATAGAGACTGGAATTTAGTCGTGCAGGGTGGCCAAGCATTTTTACAACCACTTGAAATAAAACGGTTGGATAATTAAATAAAATACATACCTTACTTATCTGCTATTTGCACTAACAATATCATAGTTTTTGAAAATATAGAGCTACTATTAGCTGCCCACACATTCTATGACCTTCATACTGGCTCGTTTACATTCGACAAGTTTTGTCAAAAATTAGAAAAAAGCTGGTGCCGAAGTTTGAAAACAAACGTCGCTCCCTCATTCGACTATTTTCGTCGCACATCTTCATGGCATAAAAGCAGCTTAACTATCTACGTCAATGACTGGAATATTGACTCGAAGTCGTTTGTAAAAAAATTTTAACTTAATAAAGTTTGTTCTCGCATGTGTTTCAGGTTAAAATTTACTCGGGCCCACGTTTATCTGAGAAACTAACATTTGGACCACCGCTGGCGAAAAAGTTGAAACACGAATACGGAGCACTCGAATGTACCATCGAAATCGTACGAAATACAAAAGAAGCCATTGAACACATAAACACATATGGAAGTAGTCACACGGATGTTATCGTTACAGAAAATAGTAAGAGTTTTTACGAAAAGTTTTCTTTTTTGTTTCTATTCCATCTTTTTCCTTATTTTTATTTTTATTTTTATTACCTTTCAATCTGTTTTTATTATGATATCGTCATGTAAGTACCTACTCGAGATTGGTAAGAAGTGTGTCTGATATGATAATAAATTATTGGCGACCTTTGTGTACATAAAATATCGTCATTCGATTATCATATTTCTTATATTCGAGTCGGATGAAAGTTAAAAATATTTTAAAGATTGGAGTGGAACTTTGTGCCAGATATAATATATCAGCTAAATCGATTGGAAGATTACTTGAATGATGTGACTGGTTAAAATTGTTATTGATTATCAGTTTTATTCAGACCTAGGTAATAGTTATCTGAAGCTCTGTAGATTTGGCTAAATTTTAATTGTAGATAGGCGAGTAAAGGACCTCAGCCGAGAAACGAGACTTGAAATTAAACAATTTTGAGCCATCGAACGTCAATGTGAAAAAGAAATTATTATTTTTTTAATATTGAGTTTTATCCATCGTGACAAAATTATTGACGGGCTTCCGGAGGTTATCTGATATATGTCTGTGTACGCCTATGGGTGCTATGGGTGAAAATGTAGTCAGTATACTTTGCTATCATTCTCTCAAAATAGTTATTTGGGATACAAGTGTGTAAAGTAGGTGATTGCTACTCGTGTGATTTGCATCACACACGTATCGCAATCACCTACTTTGCACGAGTGTCACATACCTACTATTTTTTTCAACGTCCCCCACCCAAAAAAAAAAAACAAACAAAAAAGGAGAAAAATAAATATTTTGGTAACTGGTAACCATATATGTGCAAAATATTTGTACATCTTCTTCAACCAGAAGTCGTGGCGCGATGGTTAACGTCGATCACCTATAGCAGAGAAACTTTTATTAATAAAAACAAAAAAAATAGTGTATCTAAAAAAAAAAGTAATAATAAAGTGTACAGTAATGACTGAAAAAAGTCACAGTGTTTAATAATATAAAAAAGATCAATGTGCGCATGCTTGAAAAATTATGTTAAAAATAGTGTTGAAATCTCATTTTTCACATACATTAAAGAGGAATGAAAACTTCTATTTGTAAGGTGAGTGTGAGGACTATACATCGTGTACGCACGACGTCATTCCTTATCAAATACATTACATTCAAAATCATATACACTCTTTGTTTGTTCGTATGTTCTTACTTGGATATACAGCTAAGTAAGATACAATGTTTGGCCAATGATAGTATAATAGATAAAGATCTCAGTGATGTCTCGAACTGGTACACAAACGTGTTATGTCATTTTTTATCAATTTCCATAGAAATGAATAAGAAATAATGTACTTTCTATAACACATATACATATGTAAATGTACATATGTGTATCTGTGTGCATGTGCCAAATTCAGTATATAAGCTCACAAAACTGGCTACAAAATTGCCAGTCTTCCCCTTGGATTTGGCTCTCCCATACTTACAGTGTATGAAGTGGCAGAGCACGCAAAGCTGTAGAAAACCTTCTATGTGTGAATATCTCCCACAACAAGGTATTCCACAGTAGGTGTTGAAAAAAAAAATTTTTTGCAACATGGGCACAAAATGTTGCATTTTCAAGGCATGTATATTTTCAGAACACTCGCTTTTCTCACACCTTAACCCCTATTTCTCACTTCTTAATTTCCTTTTCTCACTCCTTAATTATTTTTCTCATTGCTTCATTATTTTTCTCATTGCTTCATTTTGTTTCTCACACCTTAACTTTTTTCTCACGTCTAACTGGTTCTTCAGTTTCCTCCAGACCATTAAATTTATTATTTCATTTTATTTGAATTAATTAATTTTTTTTTCAATTCTCTTGACATAATAGGGATTCAACCCAACAATCTACAGGTTTTATTACTCCTGGATCAAATATAGCATTTCTTACATTCACACAGCTCGATCGTAGGCAGCAATTTATCAACTCCTGTTTGGAAACTTTGCATTCGTTGATAAATTGTTCACGTTTCTACCTAACTGCTTAATATACCTACTATCAGTCACACAGGAGCACCAACTGAATTGAACCAAACACACATTGATTTTGCTTCCTAAATTTGACAGTATTTTGGGTTGAAAATTAAAAATCAGAATATCATCAAAGTTACATTCTAAATGTGGGTGGAGGGGCTGAGCTCCAATCAATAAACGACAGAACTGATCTATCACTGGAAGTCACTAGTTTTTGCCTTGCACATTAAAACATATAGCCTAACAAGCTAACAGTGAACATGAATTTTTTCTCAGTTCAACCTAGGTGATATCGGTATGTGCGTAAGCCAAAGCTTACATCCAATGTAACGTAGTTGAGCTACAGGATGCAATATCAGTTTCATCCTGTGTAAGTGGTAGATCAATATTCATAATATACCCACTAAGAACACTGATTCCTAACTAGTGTTTTAGTATTCCAGTGATAGGTTGGCTGTTTCCTATTTTGTAGAGGTTTGAATATTATGCATTCCAGGAGAGGATCTAAGAAATAAAAATAATACTCTGGTCAAAGATGCTTGAAAATAAAAGACCCAAGTTTATTACCGGATGCAGGAATTAATAGTTTTTTTATGAGGCTACAAAGGGTTGAAAAAGACCTACACCTATTCAGTTTGAGAACGACATGACGTCACACACAGGTTGTTGGTAAAGTGGAAAGGAAAAAACAATAATTCATGATTATGTGGCTGAGAAAGTTGAAAATTTTCAATTCAACGATGTAATGATTACGCTCAGCTATGTTGATATATGTAACTGCCTTAATGACGTCATGTACTCACAGTGAGTAGTGTATTGGTGTAATTTTTTCTATACTAATACCAGTTAAGTCCGCCACTATCGCTTGCATGCCGGAGCGATATAAAATTATCCTATAAACCTTGGGTGAGAACATGCTGTTCGGTCCACATTAAAATACTGAGGGTATTACTTTCTGCATTAACGTCTACCAATGAAATTAAGTTAATGCAATTCCATGTTGTCTGTATAAAAATCATCCGATTATGTTTCACAGTGATTGTTCAGTTTGATACGTATGGGGTCCACAAAGTGACAAAACTAGAAAACTAATTTTTCTTCAGTCAGTTGTGATCATTGTAAAGTTAATAGATATAATTATGTGAATTTTAATTTTATAAAATAAGGCAAGTATTACGTGAGGATGCGAAGGAAAAATGTTAAAATAAAGTAAATGAAATATCGTACAAATATACCTACCTATAACCGATGAAAGTGGACTAGCTGTATTCAACATCCGGATTATTGGGCTAATATTTTAAATTTAAATATATTATGAAGTGTCTACAATTGTAGAAAGAAATCGGACTGTGTAGAACTTTCAAATCTTGATGCTAAAACCATGAGCAAGCATCTCAGTGGAGTTAACCCGCTTGAGGAAGAATCACCCACATTGGCAGGACTGAAAACAGCTAGAGAGTAGGAAAATGTAGATGTACTACTGAATTAAGGAAGGGATGCAGCTGGAAATATGATTTGTTGATGGAACTTTAGAAAATCTCAACCGATTATGATTTTTCCATGTCGAAACTTCTTCCAATTCACTGCCCTTCGGATAAAACGTAAATGCGCGACTGTCATCTCTATAAGAGATGATCCCTTATACAGTGAAAAAAATTGTACTGGAACACTGAATGCAGCAACTACTTCCAGTGAAGCTCCTTCAAAATTCACCCTAAACGAAGAAATTTGCGATAATTTTCTTTTAAAATACACGATAGGTGTCTCTGTTCGTGTAAGCTACTTCAATAAATGGAGGGTTTGTAAAAATTTTATTACATTCTCTGCATCTTTAAATTTCACTATTGCGGTTTGGTAGACTTTAGTAGGTACTTACAAAAAATAAAAAATAAAATAAAAACATAAAATAACCCACTTCAAGCTTAAGTATAATATCTTAGGTAATTCATACAAAATGAAGAAAATACCGCACCATTTCTAATTACGTACGAAAAAGATAGGTACCTATACCTACATTCGTTTAGCAAAAGATGTAGAATACAAAGAAATACCTTCGTTTTTCCACGTTGACATTCGTAGCTTTGCACACGGAAATATGCAGAAATTTTAATAAATTGTGACATTTCACTTCTCATTTTTACGTCCAAAAATGTGAGCCAGCGGATTTTATTCTCCCATTTGTGCACGCAGCAACAGGTGGCGAATTAATTTTTCATTTGATTCCGTATTATGCGACGCATAATGATATTCTTATGACTTACATTATGTAGATTTTTGTCTTCACCCGATACTAATTCGTGCATTCACGAATTCAACCCCTCGTTTTAATTAATGATGCAAAATGCCAGGATACAATTAAAAATTTGTAGATAGCATTTAATTAATTAATAATTATAAACTCAAAGAAAAAAATTATTGTCGTCGGTACACGCGTCAAAATGATAGGCTATGTTTTGTCAAAGAAAAAAAAAAAAGTAGACCTCTGTAACCAACTATAGGTGGTATAGTGTGTGGAAGTCCAACAAAGAGCGTATCAACTGGTAAAAAGCAAAAGGTTCTAAAAGTGTAAAATCGAAGATTTAAATTTGTGGACACAATACTCTATTTCTAAGCTTCAGTATCCAAATTGAGGGAAGTGAGCGCACACACATACCTCACACGCACTTACACTTAGAATCAACTTGGGAAGAAAATTAACACATTTTGTAGATTAAAGTAAATTGTATTTGAAACAAATAGTCGAACATTGAGAATACGTGTGTTGAAAGAAATAACCTGAATCACAAAATGAAAATTAAACTGAAAAGTTCAATATATTGTGAACCACGTTGAAGACGGAGGTGCCGACATACTTTAGGTAACTGCAGAAAAGCAATCTTGAATCACGTATTTAAACAAAAAGAACTTTCAAGAAAATAAAATAATTGAATGTAAATCTAAATTTCATAGTTGAAAAATTGGTTTTCAGATGTGATTTTTAAGGTATGAAAATGAAGCCATAAGGCGAGAGTTAAAAAAAAGAAAGAAATATGGAGGTCCAAGTCTCATCGGCAGCCAGCAGTTGGAACCTTTTCAACATGAGTGCTTCTAAAAACAAATTAGTAAATTAATAATAAAAAAAAATAAAAAAAATGAAAAGTATAAAATAAAGCTCACTAGCTACAATTAATTTTTTTTTTCTGATAGAAAGATAGAAAGAGTAATAAAATAGGAGATAATGGCTGTGTGATCATTTCGTTTAATTACATTTTACTTTTCTTATGAAGATGAAATATGCTGGATTTGTTTTTACGAAAAAGAATTTTTAATGATTTTTCGTTTCTAGCGGAAATATTAATTTAAAACTAACAGTTTTCTATTTTAATGTAAATAAAAAACTGTCTCATTGATTCTAAAAAAAAAAAAAAAAAAACCACAAGATCACCTTTTATCATTGAAAGAAAAGTTCATCTAAATCGGTGCCCAGGTTGAGAAGTTATACCGGAACAAACATAAATAAAAAATAACATATATACTTATGGCATCGATAACCCCCTCTTTGAAGTTGGTTAAATATACTTTATATTATTCACGCTGTCAGCATAATTCCGAATAAGCTCAGCTACCAAACAATTTATCTATCACCTCACCTTTCAGTGGGAAAACATTAACAAAGTTACACTTACTGACTTAATCAACATGAATAACATTTCGAAACTATTCGGGTGTAATTTATTTTGACCGTAAAATGTTTGAAATAATTATTGAAAACACAGAGAGTGAGAGAGATAGAGAGAAAGAAAGACAAAAACAACGAAATATAAGCAGGGTACTACTGGCATGGAGCAGATACACAAAATCGTCAGAAAATAAGATAAATTTTCATTACAAAAGAGAGGAAAACTCGTAAAAAACGTTTCAATAAAGTTTTTAACCTCTTCTCTTCAACTAACTCTTGGCTCATCATAAAACTCCTGCCGAAATAGAAATTTTTAAAGGAAATACGTTTTCCATTTTTTTTTTCCACGTTTCATCACTCTTTCTCGCTCTCTCTCTATCACTCTCTCTCTCTCTCACTGTCTCTCACTCACTCTATCCGACTCTTTCTACTCGTCTCTGTTACTCCTCACCGTTTATGCTTGGGAATTGAAATCAAACAATGGGCAAAATAAAAACGAAGCAATTCCTGCGCGACAATAAACAGACACAGAAAAGATGTTTTCAAACAAGTAGATGAGGAAACTATGGTTAAAAAAAAAAAAAAAAGTAAGAAAGAAAAGAAGAAAAAATTGAAGAATTTTTGACGCAACTGTTCGTCATTCGAATCGAAAAAATCGCGTCAAAAACTTTTTCTACGTGAATGTCCATATGAAAAAAGAAAAAAAAAAGAAATAAAGAAACATCTTATTGTGGGAGTGGGAGAGATAGAAATAAACAGAGAGACAGACGTAAATAGACGGAAATAGTGGAAAATATAGGGAAAACTCTGTCTGTAAGCCGTTCGTTTTTCCGTGAAAATGAAAGAATTATGCTGGTCCTAGCCCCGACGATCGTTTGTGGGAAACTTCATTGACATTCGACAATAGCGAAGTCGGGGGAAGGAGTAGACAAGCAATAGAAAAGAGGAGAATGGAGAAACAATAAAATACAGAAAAAAATATAGTGAAAATCGTAAATTCTCTAAATATGAAAATGGAAAAATGAATTAAGCGAGAGCTGAACATTCACATAAATTCATGAATATTTACCATTTAGTTATATGTGTATTGCTTTTCAAATTGTGAGCATCGCAAAATGGAAAAACCAGTAAATTAAAAATTCAAACTTTTGCTCAACGAAATAAACAATTTCAATAATCTTGCAGGGAAAAACCAATAAATTTTGAAAAAAATTTTTTTATCTGTTTTATTTTTCCCGCAGTAATTAAAATGAGAAATCAATCCTTCAGTCTGTGTTGGATTTCAATTTCTGCAAGTAACTCGTATGGTTGCCTGAATCACTTAATTCTATTGTTAGAAATTTTATATTAGGTCAATAAAGAAGATAAGATAAACGTAATAATTAAGCAATTTAAACAGAACCCTAACTGCTAGCGATGGTTTTGAGTAAAATATGTTAACTCAGCTACTGAAAACCTAATCTAGAATATCGTGTATCCACCTTTTATATATATATATATATTGTGGTGTTCGAGATTCACTCGACTCATAATGTCTAACCTTAATGTATGTTGGTATATAAGTGTAGATGACATCATATAATCTTAAATCTAAGACAATAAGCAGCCAAAAATACCAAGGTGTTATTACTTTTGGTTTGAGAATAACTATCGATTATAGTGAGGCTTAACTCCATGTACAATTTAACGATGAAAATCATGAGTCTGATAAAACTAAGCCATTACAGTGTCTGAAAAATATGTTGATGACTAATCTGTTAGTAAGCAATGAAAATGAACAACAGCAGAAATTTTTTACAGGGTTTTGATCTATAAGAAGATCAAACCTAATAATTAGCACAAGAAGATTTTATATTATCAAGTAATTATTATGAAGCTAAAAATATTATAGATTTTATATGATCAAATAAAATACATGATATGAAATTATATACAATTTAAACAAGGCGAAATTACTTGACGATAACATCTCGATCCAACTAAAAAATGTTTCGATAGCCAAATTTATTTTATTTATTCAATTATCTTCATTTGATCCACTTTCATTTTAAAAGACAAATTTTCTATTGGTCGAAAATCTTTCATATTATTTGAGTTTTTAATTTGAGGACTTTTAGTAATATGAAAAATGGAAGATCAGGTGAAAATAATAATATCAAATATAGATGATTATGAATTATTAATCAGTGACTCACTATACAAAAAAGGATAGCACTTCAACACTATTATGACAGAGTCTTATTAGTTTTTCAACCTACCAAAACCCTGTTGTTTAAATTGTCGTGAGAAAATCAAACTTCACTCCTAAAAGGCTCTCCATCTAATCAATTTGTCTTCACTCAATCTTTACCCAAAGGGATTATAAAATTTAGTCACTTTGATGAGAACTTACTAACTGTACAGAGAAATTTTAACTATTACCTAACACCTTTGTAGCTAAAGGATAATCCCCACAACAGTTGATTTTAACCTAGCATATACTAAAATTTTACTACTAATCTTTCATCTCTGTAGTAGGTAAGAAAGGTTTGGAAACTACCTCCACAGAGGGAAGGCTAGTAGCATCAAAATTACCTCGCAAGGACTTAGACATACGACTTCAGAATAATTAAACTGTCGTCAGACCTTTCATTCAAAAGAAGGACTAAAAGAAAAAATGAACCTGGTACCAGGAATTGTATTTTCAATAGTGATTATTATATGGTTTGTTTTTCTGTAGATCAAGTTTGTTACTGTCTGGTGACCGGTTTCCCCTTCTTTTATTATTTTAAAATCCCACAAAGTATAATAAGAGGCAGAGTCGAGAATGTATTACAAATAAACAAGGTGGAAGCAAAACACATGCATGAAGCAAAAATAAGATGAGAAGGAAAATAAAACTTAGATAAAAACAAAAGCACATTGGCATTCCTGTTTTGATGAAGGTTAACTCAGACAACCATTGTTCATCCATGTTGAGAATGTTGATCATCATGCAGATGGGTTCTGGTAATTCATTTGTGAATATTTTATTTCTGAGTGAATATTGCAAGATCGAACTCAATTATATCTGCAATATATTATACAGAAGTGATTAATAATTTGCCTGAAAAAAATCTTATTTAATTATTTACATCATCTGCCTGAAAGTTTAAAGATTTTTTTTTTTGTTCCCAATTGGATTAAGGACATCTCAATATATATATATAACTATATATTTTACATATATTTATATTGATATTATATTTTATATATGTATATTATTATTATTTTGTATAATTATATTATATACTTAATATCTTATATAATATGTAAAAAGAAGACCTGACTGACTGACTGACTGACTGACTGACTGACATCAGCATAGACCAGTCAAAACCACTGAAAATATATTATATTGTCCTAAAATTTTCAAAGTATAATATTCTCAGCATGTTCCAGATGCTCGCTAAGAAAGGCTTTTCTGAAATTCCACTTTTAAAATGGCCAGATCGGGTTAAATGTTATTTTACATGCTTCAATATGTGTAACAACATGGTTAGGCATGTATTTACGTTTGTTAGGGAATTCATAAACAACAATTTCAATTCTCTAGCAGAAAATAACGAACGTTTTGCTATTATTAAATTGAAAGTTAGTGATTGAAGCTCGTAGGTAAAATCGGGAAGTTGTCGTTATAGTTTAAAATTTAAATAAGCGGTAGGCCCCCCTCGTTACATGGTTAACGACAGAAGATATTAAATGTGATGGGGGAAATTTTAGTTTTTTTTTCAAAAGTTGATTTACCAAAATCCTTGATGAAATTTTAGGAATAGACGAGGACTAATATTAGTGGAGGGATTAAAAAAAAAGAAGTCGACTCCACACATTTCTTGTAGGCCTAATGGAAAATGACAAACTTTCGTGTTATTTAGACTAAGTAGGTATCTTAATTTTAAAAGTGATTTTTCAAATTAAACGTAAGCATAAAATATTTATCTAATCTAGGCCAATAGAATATGACGAACTATTAAGCTGTTTAGGCTAGGAATTGGTTTATAGAAATATGTATATATACGTATATATATATATATATATATAATATGTCTAAAACCTATTTTAGGCTATACCCGGTTAATTTATAAATAATAATATCCTCTACTTCGTCGATTCGATTCCAATTCCAAATGCTAAAACTTCAAATTTCCATCTTCAGTCTACGTACAAAGCTCTCTTTTGATCATTCTCTGGTTCGTTTCTATTTCTTACAAATCACAACACAGTATCTCATTTCTTGAAAGAATTGAGAATTCCTAATTCCTGCTAATGTAAATGAAAAAAAAAAGAAATCCATATCAAAAAGAAAAGGTTCGTACCTAACCTGAAATTACCCACTGATCTTTTTCTTTTCCAGCGAAGAATCGCATCGACTTTTCCAGACGTTACTAATTAGCGTAAAATTTCAGTTTTTAATTAATTATTATTCCATTTTTTACAAAGGAAGTCGAAGAAGAAATTCAACGTTTTTAATAAATCATACTTCGACTACGTTATCGAAAAGAAAAGAACCACGACAACTTTTTACAATTTTCACATTGCTTCATTGTTAGTTTCTAAAAAGAATGAATAAGAGACGTCGAGTTCGATATGGCGCATTGACCGGAATTTTCATTTTAAAATTTCATCTCCAGCTAAAAAAAATTCGCTTCGACTGGGAAACATAAAATTCTGCTTTCCATTTTCAGCTATAATTCGCTTCAACGTTTATAGCCGTTGAAAATTTTAAATTTCTTCACCTATAGTCGCTGCTTTTTCCCTTTTCACCTTGAACTTTTCTCCTTCTCTGGAAAACGATGAAGAATTTTTATTTTCAGTTCGTTCTCTTGATGTTTTTTTAATCATTACCTATAGGCTTATACTTTCTTTTCAACTTTGTTAATTATTAAATTATTTTCGTTTTTAACTTTTTTTCCAATTTGACGAACAGATTAGATTAAATATGTATTTTACAACCTATACTGTAGGTACTTTCGTTATAATTGGCTGATGACGACGACGAAAGTATGCGATCAAGCGTAATTTCCTTTCTAGATAATTAAAATTTTAAACAATAGTCTATATCTCACTTTTTTTTTGTTACAAGCGATTTTAATTAATTTCCCACAAACAACAGTGTACAGGTCGAGCTATCGGAGCATTTTCCTCTCTAAAAAGCCACTCGAGTGAATAGAAAACCCTTGTTTATTCATTTTAAAGACCTCTCACTTACAAAAACTGCCGGTCGTTTAAATACGATTTGAAAATTTTATAAGGTATCAAGGTGACATTTTTCTGGCGAAGCCAGTAGGTATTTTCTGAAACGTCGACGTTCCGGATTTTCTCTTATGCACATAGAACACAATTCGGTGCTTCCTTATTGAGATTTGTGGCTTTTATACCAGTGAAGAATAACAGAGCCAATTAAAAACTTTTTGAAAAACGTCGATTTGGCTTTACAAATAATGTAAACGGCAGTAAAAGTTGGATTGAACACGTAGTTTCGAAACTAATTTGACTCTAAAGTCCTTCATGAATTGTCGTCTTCTGATTCTATGATGGGTACTCGGTTTGAGGTTTCTGGTTCTCAAGATATTAACGAAACTATAACTACATCTGTAATTTACTCTACCATTTGACAATACTGGAAATACTTCTCATTTTATTGTAAACGTCAATAAGTATAGAAATAAAAAGTTGTTCTTTGTTTTTTTAAAACCTCAAAATATTGTAATTTTGACCACAAATTCATTAGGTACCCAAAATCAAAGGAAATTTTGAGGAACTTCAATTTCAAAATGATAAATTTATCCAGTTGGCTAATAAAAAATTTGTAATAAAACACAGATTTTAGGATCTGTCGTATAATGTATGTGGTATGCCAAGGGGGGCCAATTCAGCGATCCCCTTACAGTCCCAACAATATATTCGACCTCATGAAAAACGCACCAAGGAGCCAAGGTATTAACCACCTACCCTGCCAAGAATTGGTTGGACGCAAATTTATACCATTCTGATCGAGTTTAAAAAAATCACAGACTTCGGCTATGTACCTCAGATTTTACTTACGTTATGAAGTCATTAATTCTCAACTGTACCTAGGTCAAACACCACCAGTGACCATTGCCACTGAAGAAAATTCAAACAGCCATTATCGAATCATTACACAATGTATTATAATATTGAAAACATATATTAATAAAAACAAGGTAACATAAAAAGTGTTCTTCTTAGTATGAACAGAACCAAATGTAAGAGATGAGAAGTAAAGTATAATCAGTATATAAAATGAGTTTAAAAACTTGCTCGTCTGATAAAAAGGAAGAGGGAAGGAAAAAACCAGTTTTTAATAAAATGGGAAGGTGAATTTATTTTCATACATGTACCTAGGAAAATACCAAGGAAGTGGTGTGAAGGGAGAGTCAGAAAAAAAATGAAAAAATAAATAGCCTAGGTATTACAGGTTGCATACCTAGAAGTATTTCAGTATAGAGTCTTTAAATTTTAATTTACATTTTAATTTACCTGATGGCCAGATGCGTCATATAATCAAAGTTCTGAAATGAGAAACCGCTCAAAGACATAAAAACTCCATCTGGCATACATATATTTTACAAACACATAAAAATAGGTACCTGGAGTAAATAGGCTGGTACTATTAAACGAAAGTAAAATGACGTACCTACCTATTACTCTCCAATACTCTATGAACCAATGGTCTTTAACTCGTGGCTGTGAGAGTATTTAGAATCAGAAAAAAATCAGGTTTTGAAACATGACTGAACGAGGCAACTTCTGTACCTTTATAGTTTTAACATTCAAATTAAAAGCCGATGATGACGTGAACCATCTTCCTTCTCCAAAAATGTATTTTGGCTCAAGACTACAAAAGTTTTGAGAATACTGCTCTACACCACATACACCTACGAATGATTCTAAGTTATTCAGATATAAGTTTTTCCTTCATCTAATTAACTGGCAGATACCAAAATAGAACACAATGAACTCTTATGATTAATTATTTTCAGGTGGGAATGCAAAAGAATTTCAACGAGATGTCGACAGTGCTTGTGTCTTCCATAATGCTAGTTCAAGGTTCGCTGATGGCTACCGATTTGGATTAGGTCAGTAGACTGTGGTATTATTTATTTAGAAAAATATAATAATTGAGCAAGAATAATAATCATTTTTAGTGAATCTATTATAATCTATGAGCACACAAAGTAAGTTACTGAATGTACTCTTACAATTCTCCCATATGCTTGTTGCTGACCATAATTCAATGATAGGGAGGCTGCAATGTTCTTGGTCATGTTCTTGAACAGATAAATCTTTGTTTTAATGTGACCCACTGAATCTTATTCTTGGGGTTGGTCTTACACTATCAAGTTATGGTAAGAATCCAAATTGTTTTTGGAAATTTTACTATAATTTATATTTAAAAGTATACCTAGCATTCAGGTTCTTGAAAATATTACAGAGTGTCAACATAATTAAAAATGCTAATATTTTACGTGAATATTACATAATAAAAATAAGGAAAAAATGAAACAAAAAACAGTTGTAAGTCATTTAAAAAAATATGGCTTTAGTGCTTGCAGGGATGAACTGAAAAATTTAATGTGGTACACATTTTATTAGTTGCAACATCTTCACCTTATATGAGAAAAAAACGTGCTACCTTCAACCTCTAAATAAGAAATAAATAAATCTGTCTCTGATTTAAGGAGGTGGAGATGGAGACGATGATTGAGATAAAAAAACGTTATGGGCTACCTACCACAAGTGATATGGTTGTGCAGATTTTTTCTCTTCTCTCTTTCTTTTTTCTTTCGCATCGAAATTCGCACTGAAATTGGTAATGAGATTTGCACCAAAATTCATGCCAGCAGCCACCTTCACATTTTAGTTTTCACCCCGTAGTGAAAATAGAAATGTGTAACACATAAATAAATAATTATTGCGAATGTTTCTCAATTTGTTCATAATTTTTTTCAAATATTATATCAGAACTAAATCTTGAAACTTGAACAGTCAGCTTTATGTTTCCTTAGACAGGTCAGATCATAGTCTTGCTACTGTAAGAGTGCCTTTAATATTAATCCTTGGTCTTGTTGTACGTCCGATAGCCTACTCAGATCAATTTTGCTTAATACTAGTGTTTTTTTTTTTCATTTTTCAGGATAAACGTTATATTTATCAGCAGATAAATACGTCAGTATTAAAATAATAGGGAAATCTGACCCTCACATTCCAAACCCAACTACATCTATTTCAATAAGGACCACTATCATACAAACTGGCTCACCCACTTCTGCCTCTCTCGAAAACAAGTAGATCACTACCACCCTCTTGTATAGCAATGATTTGAAAGAAAAATTATCCACTCACAAATAATATTTTGTAAATTTTTGTTTTTCGGTAGGTACCTATCTGATGTAAGCTATATCTGATGTTATTAGTCTGCAAAAAAACATATACATGTTTGTTGTTCTGAGAATATTTTCTTTTCTGTCTTCCATCGATAATTTGATGAAACCATAATGTTTATTATGTCTAAGGTGTGGATTCTTTGGAATTTGTCGAATCATTTTCTTAAAAGCCAAGGAATTTGAAATTAAATTGAAGTTCGTTTCATAGGATGGGAGGCTGAAAAAAAAATTTTATTTTGCTGAACAATGCCAAAAATTACATAATTGCCAAAAACGCTTATTTTCTAAGAAAACCTGTATAATTGGAGTAAAAATTTAAATTAAAAGACTTTAGGTGGTTTTTTCATTGTCTATAGGAGAGAAAAACTCCAATTGTAGGTAGCTGAATTGACATTAGGTGTCCATCCTGTTAATAAAGGACAGGTAATCTTCCAAGCTATAAGAAGTGTTTCCTTATGGCTGAATTTCCTTTCCCTTACAAAGTTAGGGCAATTTGAAGTAAAAATTGAGTAAAATTTGAAGCAAAAATTGAGTTTAAAAAAAAGTTTGGTAACTTCCGAAATAATGGATCAAGAGCTCTGTGAATAAGTTCATTGAATTTCTCGTTAAAAAATATATCATTTTCATACAAAAAATTTGAGAATCGGAAAAAAAATTGAAATTTGTAGTTTTTTGGTGCTATTTTCATTGTATGAAGGTTTTATTTTTGTTTTTGCCGAATTATGCGGAAAATACAGTTTTTATCGCCAAATTTTAACTTTAATGATGTTGAAAATTTCGCTCTCTAATTATGTCGTATAGTATGCGTTAATAAATTGGACTTTCATCGGTCATTCATGATAAAAATCATTGATTTTTCTTGAATAATCATCATATTTTCACATTTCTGAAGACAACGTACGAAAATATTTTCAAACTATAAAGTTCCGTCTTTTTTTTATGGGGATTTTAATACTCACCGGTGGTGCAAAAAATATACTCACAATCCATTAAACGCAATATTTTCGCGGCTCGTTAAATATTTATTCCCATTTCGATATTTTTATAACCAAATAAAAAAATCTCTTTTCGGATGTACATAAAATTGTTTTCATACGACCGAAAACTTATTTCCTGTATCTTACTAAAATATATAAATTCTACATAAGGTGCTTATACTAAACCTCTGCAGCCCAACTACGTAGTGACAACAGAAAAGTATTATATGTGCGTCATACGACTTGAAAAGTTTCTGGGTTTTTAAGTAGGTTTTCTACAAAAATCTACTTATTAATTTCGTTCCAATAGAAAGACCTAGGGATAGGGATAAGTACATTTTTCGTTTCATGACACAAGGAGAAATTTTGGCACCATTTTTAGAAATTCCTAATTATGTATATATGTATGTATGTATGTATGTATGTACGTATATACGTATGTACGTATGTATGTATGTATGTACGTATGTACGTATGTACGTATGTATGTATATATGCCTGGTTAGTGCGATTATATATCGCATTATTGGCCGTTTAATCGTTCTAAAATGAGTAATTTTCAAGTAATAATCATAAAATTTGAAACAGACATTTATTTATAACGTAATATTTGAATATTTTTTCAAATTTTTTTGCGATTGGCTGTATGGTTTATTCCTCGGGGCTGTTGAGGAGGGTCAATTACATTAAAAACTTTGACATGAATGAATTGTACTATTTTTGTACTCAAATGTACGACCTTTGAAAATATTTGTACCTCCCTTCATCTCCCCGTACTGAAGAAAGTTTTCTGGAGGATGTAGAAATGGTGCCACCCAAATGAATGAATTTCAAAGTTTTTGGCTTGAAAGGTTTGTACTCATTCCCAGTCCCTCCAGCCATATATAACAATGAATGGGAGCATAAATGATTTTATTAGTCATGTTTTTATCAGGGCTTAAATGATATTGACAAATAAATAGAAAACATATTTTACTTTATTTTACCCTGTGGGGACATTACTCATATGAGGTAATAGGGGCTCGCACCCCTCAATGACAGTCGCCGCCCAAAGGCTGGCAATAATCGTCTTTATGACGTTAAACGAATTTACACTGGTGCGTTTGTATGTTTGTACCTGTACGTACGTACAGGTAAGATACATTGTACGAGCCGAGATCAATTACCTGATAACGATCTTGGTAATGTCACGACCCGGTACCAAACGCACTGCGTTGTTTCTTATCACCTCAACGGAGACAAGAAACGACGTAACGCATGACATAATTACGTACATATACGTATACATGTGTGTCTGTGTGCGTGTACCAAATCCTGTATATAAACTCTCAGAACTGGCTCAAAAATCGCCAGTGTTCGCCGAGGATTTGGCTCTCCCATACTTAATTGTATGAAGTGGCAGAACACGCAAATACTGTTGAAGACCTTCTAGTGTGAATATCTCTCACGACAAGGTATTCCACATACCCTCATGAGACTGGAACTTCGCAAAATTCAAAAAATGATTTCTATACAAATACTTATACCTAACTTACTTATTTAGTCAAATGATTTTTTAAAACAAAAACCAGTTCCATATCTTATTTTATTTGAAATATATTGACAAATACGTAAAACTCTATCGGACCTAACTTAAACTCCTTAGGGGTGGAATTTGTAACGCACAGAAAGTTATTTTTGGACAGTCAGTCGAATGACCTTTTAAAATGAAAACCGGTTCAATATCTTATCAGGAATAAAAGGTATCGAGACATAATATTATGATGTAATAACATATGATAGCCAACTCGACCCTCTTAGAGATTGAATTTCAGAGAATCATTTTTTAGTGAGCATCTAAAACAAGTTGGAAATATACCTTGAAAAGTTTCGGTCAATAGGTTCGGTGGTTTTGGCTGGGTGTTGATGAGTCAGTCAGTCAGTCAGCGCTTATTTTTATTTAATTATTGTGGGTTCACCTCTAAAACCCACAGGCGTATAAATTTGGAATTGCGTGTTTGAGTGTTACCGTTTTGGTAAGGCAGCCAACCCTTTATAACAATCCTAAACCGGCGACTAACGAAAGGCATCGCCGGTGTATATGTTAGGCTAAACACGCACGTCATCCGCAAGTATCGAAAGATAAGCGCGTGTTTCATGTTTAGCCTAGACCACGGCATGTGCGTTTTCGTACGCACGTTCGTGCTAGGCTATGCTGGTAACATATCGGCTAAACAGAGAACAAATTTCGTTGCTCGTCTGTTTAGCCTAAGTGCTACGATCGCCTATTTGTTTTTAACGTCCGTAGACTTAATTGCGCGGACTTGGTGATGGACCAAGTCCGCGGTCTGTCAACTGGGGCCGAGCCCCGAAAGAAGGGAGGACATGATCCCCACAATTATACAGGTCGATATAATTATTCATTATTTCAAAGCATACCTTTGAAAACCTATTTATTCTAGCGGAGTATAGCTGTGTTAAAGTTTTCTTTTGTGTTTTTTCTTCCTTTTAATGACACTATCTACTTATTCAAGTCAGATTGATAAAGTCTGTAAAAATTTTTATTTTCACGATTGATAAGATGCATAGAAAAAACACGTCAACTTCTCAAAAATTTCGAATAAATGTTGTGGTATCGAAGTCGTAGTGTGGCATCGTGAATAAGTAACAATATGGAATGAGATATTATTTTCTGACAAAATAATGAGGCATAAAAAGAAGAAAATCATAAAGTAGGTATCTAAAAATTTTACCATTGATAAAACTGATATAATGTCTTGAAACCTTTTTTGATTCTAAGAAAATCGAATCACGTGCATGGATTTGCGTACAAAATATAGGTTACCTACGTTGGTATTTTAAAATTCCCGAGAAACTTACAAAACTTGTCAAGCTATTGGAAAATGCTATCGGCCAACACTCATGATAATCTCCTTAACCTTTTATGTATAACCTAAATTAGGCCTTCGTTAGGGATTTCTATACTCTGAGCTTCATTTATCTGTTTGCCGTCAGATTTTATGCTTCAATCCTTTCACCCTCTTTCCATTTTTATCAAAATAAAAAATAAATATTTAAGAAATAGACATAAGGTGTTTCTTTTTTGTAATGGATATAGGTACTTGCCTACTAATTAAACTTGTAAATATTTATTTATTTATTTATTTTAATTTCTCTTTTTCAATTCTGCTGCCAAAGCCTATTTTACACTCTGCGCCCCTTCCAAACACACTCCTGTTAATACTCAAAACTGGGTAGGTATTAGTTTCGGTGGACGGGCTATTTTGTCTAGTGTCTAAAAACTTGAATTTGTTTGTTTGTTTGTTTCTTAAACCGGCTGTATGCTTATTATGGTTGTTTCGGATATGCTAACTGCATATTTGGTGAGTAGGTATAGGTACCAATGTTTTACCTTAGAGGAGACTCTGTATAAATAATTAATTTGACTTGGACATATTTTGAATTATTTCTATCCCTCTTGGATGGCTAGAAATACTAGCATAGGATAGAACAAACATTCGGCTACGAATTTTGAAAACAAAATCAAATTTGGTTGATAATTAGGCCTAGTTATAATTGTTTTTCTGACACATTTTTTTAGGGATTTTTTAAAACTGCTGGAAAAAGGAATCAAGCAATTGGGCAAAAGGAAATGATCTTAAATTTTCAAAAAAGTAGAAAAATAGTAGAAATTACATTATTTTTATTGATCATGAATGGAATATATATTATGTTGTAGCCTGTCACTCAGGCGAAAAACCGAAAATAATACAGAGACATGTGAGGTAGATGTTTATTTGAGAAACAGTCAAAACACGAATGAATGTAGAATACAAAAAGTGTATCGAAGTACCGAGCATTCGAGTATGCAGTTCAAACGTACAGGTTATAGTCGGAAAACTAAGATAAACGATACCATGAAATAGCGTCAGTGATTCCTAAATTAAATCTACATACGTTGTCTATCTAAATTACTCGCTACAATGTATATTAAGAAGACCGAAGAAATCGCACATGTAACCCCTCCTAACAACCATCATATTAATCCATGCGCCCAATCACTAATTATTTTGCATGAAAGAAAACATTTTATAAAAAGTTTCTGGACATATTTAATTCTTAAAATAATCTAGGTAATTTAATTGAATTCATAATATTAAAGTAAATAGAAAAAATATATAACTGAAAAAAAAAAAAAAATTACTTCAATGACTCAGTTTGTTCTCATGATAATTATAACTTTCAAATGAAACTGATCAAGGAAATCATATTATATTTGTGGTATTTACGGATAAAAATTGCTGATGTCACTGAAACCAGTGTTTCCAATCATGAAGCTTGATACTGGTTATACATCTACAGCATTGCCATTATAGTCTCTTTCAATAGAAAAATAGATATCAAGGGATGCAACTTTTTATTGATTCAATTTTTTGGAATAAAGTGAGTCGTCAATTAAAATGTTTTATATTTGTTTCTCTTGTTTAGGAGCTGAAGTTGGTATAAGTACATCCCGAATTCACGCCAGAGGGCCAGTTGGAGTTGAAGGCCTACTGACCACAAAATGGATATTATCTGGAACTGGACAAGCAGCATCAGATTTTGCTGACGGAGGCGGTAGTAAATTCGTTCACGAGCAGTTACCAATATTATCATAAATGCATAAATCGTGTAGATACTGTACGCAGTGTTCAGCTCTTCTGATGTATGATACCAACTTAATATAAAATAAATTTACTCACAAAAATTATTTAATAATAAATGTTTGAAGTAGACTTTCGCGGAAAATGCATCTGCCCGGCCTGGAAAGCAAAAGTAGAGCTAAGTACTGAGGCATCCGAAATCGATTCCTGCCACAGTCACCAATATTTTATGAGGCATATGAAATCGATCCCTGTCACGTGTCATAAAGTCAACCTTTAATGTATAGTGGTGTTTAAATGCTAATGACGTCACAATGTCCTAAAGTTAGGGCATCATGCAGCCGAAACACTGACTCGAGGGGTCTTGAATTGTGTCTTCAAGACATTTTATTTTTTGACTTTGATTATGTCCTACGGCTGAATTCTTCTTGACTTGAATTAGACTTCATCAGACACGGCTAAACGCAGCTTACTTTTGTCTTCATACCTCAGCAAATTAATATGACGAATCAGCAATAAGCTAAGTTGTGTGGAAAGAAGAGCCTAACAAAGTTTCGATCCATACAAGGTTCGAAACTTACAAAAACAAACAGCAGAATTATTTTGTCAAAGACTATAATTACAAAAGAACTATAGTGTCAACAAAGCGGAACAAAGCGAAGTGTATAGCGGAAAAAATAAAAAGTTAAAAAAAAGCTATGGCAGACAACAAGTAGGAGAAACCATCAGAAAGTTGTTGTGTCTTCACCTAATTGTGTCTTCATGAGAGATAGTTTTGTTGTTTTAAAAGACTCCTAATATGAAACTTTAGGTCTCGGAGCTTTTGGAAAGAGTGAGAGTGAGGTGAGAAAGTTTACTGACATAGATGGAGTCAAATCCACTATGTGAAAAAAGAAGGCTCAACGTGGCCTTTAAATGACAGAGCAATGCAGTCATCTCGAACCAAGCTTGTCTGAAAGTTGTCTTCAACACACCAAATTTCCCTCCTAGCAGGTGCCAGGAACTCCATCTGATCGTATTGTCGACTGATGCTTCACCTCGCAGGTGTTTTTAAAAGATCGCCTTGAAGTGCGATGTGCAACTGGCGAAACTAGGAATGTCTTATATGTCGTCACTACTAATCCTTCATGACGAAAGAACATCCCTAATTTGCCTTTGTCTTCAACTGAACCTATCTGGAACACCAACTACCATCCTAGTTGTCTTCAAGGTAGATCAGGTTGAATTGTATTCTACATCACAAAGATGATACACTTATTAAATTGCCTAACGTGAGGACTTAAACGTACAACTTGTGACTTGGACCTGCTACTATCCGCCTACACAAGAAGGACTCATTTGCAAAGACAAACCCAGTACCGGGTGTCGCCAGTGCAAAGAAGAGAGTGAGAGTGTTTGAAAATTTAGAATTTGTCTTTGCAAATCAGTTCTTCTTGTCAAGGAAATTTCCCCACTTATTGTCTGCTAATTGCCTTCAAACATGCGATGTCGATAACAAAAAGCGAGAGGAATTACCAAATGTCTACAGCCAATAAAATTACAGATATCAGAAATTAATATACGTCGACATACAATAGGCAAAAAGCGCAAGTGGATTACTGATAAAATAAAATATAATAAAATATATTAAATGACTGCAAACCACAAGCAAAGCGTGGAAAGAACGGAGATAAAAAACGTTGGCTGCATTCATGTCCGTCGATGGGTTTTTATTTCTATTCAATTCGTCTTCATTTAATATATGTCTCATGGCGCCAGTTTGTCGGATCGAACCAAATTATTGTCTGAAATTGTCTGAATTCGGAAAAGTCGTTGCTGAAATAAAATACATTATAATTGCCTGAAAGAGAATCAGATTTTATTTCTGTCTTCACGTCTTCATCTGAATACGAGTTCGAATTCGGATAATGTAATGTCCGAATTCGAATTTTGTCTCTCAAAAATTTGTCTGAACTTGTAACGTCATTATTCTGTCTTATGTTTGTCGAAAATAATTTTTATTTTGAGGTCCAGATCTCGGACTTCTCAGTACATAGTACGTGCTAATTTCACTAACACAAGTGCATTTGATGTGTTTATCACACAAGTCATCTGCATTAGTGTTAGAGGACACAATGTCCGGATGAATGCAGTAGTGTGCTCTACTGTGTTCTACAAAACAACTCAGTTAGAGCGTTGTGAAACCAATTAGTGCACTTGGCACTGGCAGGTAAGATGTGTGAATCAGCTGATATAGGATAATCCCATGAATGTAATGTGTGGGCTGTCAGATCCGGAATTCGAACCGACAACCCGCAGGTTATAAAACACGGCGATGCACCGTCTGGATACGATGCCAACTGTGATGACGAGGCGTAATAGCGTATACAGCCGCATCCTCACTATCACTCCTTCCAGTGTTGCAACAAAAGCACAACAATGGATGGTGGAATTAAGCTGCTGTGTATCAACACAGACTTAGGCTATCTCAATGTCACTCTACGGTGAGGAAATGTGAAGGCAGTTGCATGTTGGTCTCACATAGGCAGTAACCAGTTCTGTGGACTCTTTACTTGGGACTTCAAACCAGCAACCTACAGGTTATAAAATATGATGACGCATCATATGGCTATGATGCCAATGGAAATGATGAGGCGCGATAGTGCACATAGCCACATCCCCACATAGTGCATTTAATAAATGTCAGATACTGTCAAAAGTTGAAAAAAAAAAAGGAATTGCAGCCTTGTGGTTCACTGAGTGATATAAATTGTATTGGATTTGGAATGAATAAGCCAACAATCTACAACAACATCCCAGCTAGGCAACTGAAATTCATACTACTTAGCATGAATTTGTATCTACAGTCACACCAAATAGCACACAATAGCGTCTGCTACTTATAACACCATTATGTATGCACAGTAGCATTTAGGTAGTACGCTGTCCACAGTTCTACCCTCATGCTACTAAGAGTGTGCTGAGAGGCACTACTTGGAAATTTCTTGGTTGGGAAGGTGCGCATGAAAATGTAATCTCATAAACGGATCTAAAGCTGTCTGTAGCTACGTTGTTGTTCACTTCAAGATCCAAGAATAACAGTTGTTGCATTATTGAATATTCTTCCCTTTTCATGTCCTCACGGGGGACAAGGTGCCTTGACTTAATAATTTGCATTAATTTAAACTTCTAAAACAGGATTCGCGGATTTTTTTTTTTAATTATGCTAATTTGGAAGCGTCGCAAAAGTTGTATTTATAAAATTTCTACCATAAAATATATCTATCTATGAAGAATAATAAAATGTGCCATTTCAGTATTTTTAGTAAAATTTTTTAAATACAACATAGGTCCCAGGCTAGAAATCTTGTTTTACAAAAAATGTTTCAAATACAATATGACTAGTTAGGTGGCTAAAGAAAATAATTTATTGAGTTAAGATTCACTAGAAATTTTTGACAAACGATGAGTTGCTGTGAAACGAGTTTATGTAGCTCGTGGGTCTTATTTCTTTTATTCATTTTTATTTTTCCTATTTACAAGTGCTCATGTTGAAGATAGAAGTACCAATTGCTGATTGTCAACTAAACGTGACCACCATCTTTGTTCGCTTTTTTTAAATTCTCCCCTTCTATTCTTACCACTTAGCACCTATCTTCTGGACACCATTGTCCTTACATGCTTTTTCGTTCATGTCTTAAGAATTATGCATAAAACTTATTTTGGCAGCTATGAAGTTCATAAATTTCTTCATTTTCTTCACTCCAATTTCCTTTTATTTAATGTTTCACAGTTAATTAAAGTATGTTGACACCTCCAACTTTAACCAGGTTCGCGATATATTTGAGCTTTTCAAATAAAGTTGAACTTTTCATTTTATGATTTAATACATTTCTTGTTTCAACATCCACTTGCTCAGTTATCGTTGTTCGTTTCATTTAAATATAATTAGCTTAAATCATAATATGTGTTAATCATTTTTCATGAATTAATTCGAAGTGAAAAAATGTATGAAGTATGTGTGCAAGGTAACCCCTTAATTTCATTGCGAAGGTTTCAAAGTGTGTCTTCAGTTTACCGTTTTTTAACTTTACATGCGGAAAATTATGTTTTTCGGCTGTCAATATGCGCTTCTACCATAAGTCTGGGGTTTGGATATTTATTTTTTTTAAATTGAGTGATGTATCGTTTCTCATATATTTTCAAATATAGAGTTCAAATTTAGTAACGTTTTCCAGAATGAAATGCTCAGTTGGCACCATCTGACCCCAAAAAGTGGTTGCGATAACTTTTTCTTGAAAAACTGAATGAAATTTTGTCTGAAAAAATTTTTTTTGAGGTGCTGAGTTCTAATTGACTGTCTATTTTTAGACTGAATCACTCATCAGGCCCCTTACGAACACATACATCAGTTAAGATAATTTCTTTCTGAAAATTTGTGTAATAAATAGTTGGATAAAATTTCGGAAGCGTTCAGTTCAAATTTACAGTCTATATTTGCATTAAACCATTCGGGGGGGCACCTGAGTATAGCATCCAACCCTCCAAAAGTATGATTAAGATTTTTTAAAAGGTCTAAGTAGATATGAATAATTTTTTTTTAATTTAATTGCGTGATGTACATCCCTTAAGGGAATGAAATGGGGTGAAATGTGTTTTGACTAAAATATTGTTGTATTCATTCCTTAAAAATCAATTTCTGGATTTTTGGAAATTCATCCCTTAAAGGGATGAAATGTGTTTTTTAACTTTTTCTCACATTTTTGTCAATATCTCTGATGGGATGAAATATCGAAGGAATTTTTGCACTAAAATATTAATGTATTCATTCCTTAAAAATCACTGAAAGTCCTCCATAAAAATTTAATTGAGGCCACATATTGACCGACAGTGCTCGGGAGGAGTTCGTCTTTATACCACGGATACCACTCATTTCAGCTGACTACCCATTTGAATTAAAAAGGCTGCGATTTCCTGTAAAGGTATTTTTTGCAATGACTATAAACAAGTGCCAGGGGCAGTCACTCAAGGTAGCGGGAATTGACTTGAGTGAGGACTGCTTCTCACATGGACAATTCTACTTGGCATGTTCAAGAGTGAGTACACCCAGCAGTTTGATAATATTAACACCTGAGAAGAGAACCACTAATGTGGTATATAAGGAAGTATTTCGGTGAATAAAATCTGGAAAATTAGAAAAATTGGTATAATTTAGTTGTTTTTTCATTTTAATTTTAAATTATAATTAAGTTCATATTATAATTTAGTTTCTCATATTTTTTTTTTTTGTTGAATAAATAAACATTTTTCAAATTCATAGTTTACTTTTGATTCACTGAATCTCGAGGCGTGAAGCGCTGAAAGAAAGCAACATCAGAGGAGGTTGGGCCGCGAAGTGGCCAGGGGGCGAAACCCCCTAGTCGTAGAATATGTTTATCAAGCTACTGATTTCGGTTAGTTTCATTTTTGTAGATTGAGTGGCATTCATTCTATCATAAATTACCAAGTACTGTAACAAGCAAAAAATCAAGCAACAAAATATCACAGAGAAAATAAGTAATTAATCCGTCCATATAAATTTAGAAATTAATGTTACGACTTTCTCACATTTTCAAAAAACAGAAAATGTATTTAACCACTAGCGTCAATAACAAAATTTTTGATCATTTTTGTTGACACGTACCTCACCCATCTGCACAATTTTCTAATCAGTCCAATACCAAGGTTCTTTGATGTTGCAATATGAATTTTAAATTTAGGCAAGTATAAGTAAGTACTGCAAACAATTTTAGTAGATACACCTTTAAAAATACTATATTCGTTCAACTTACTTAATTTTTTTTTTTAGTTTTTTTGTTTTACTAGAATTTTGAGTGATTCGAATTTTGATTTTGGTACTTACTTCACATAAAAACTGTTAAGAACGCAGCCTAAATGTAAAAGGTAGCTTCGTTCACGAATGTTGATTTCTTTCGCAAAAAAAAGTGCGGTTATATAACTTTATCCACAGCGACCTTTTTCCTAACACAAACTTACACTAATGATACAATATAGGATATAATTTTGAGCTAATCTCATTGTTCTTTAACTCAAACAAATCAACTCCACTAACCTACATCTTGTAATTATACGTCACTACTGTATCGTATATCGCCATCAGGTCGCCTGTGTACTGTTTTTCACTTCGCTGTGGAAATAGAGTGGGACATCATAAAATATTGTCAATGCTGCCACTATCTGTTCACGATCATAATGTAATAGGTATCCTCTATATCTTGATTACCACTTAAAAACATAATAATGTAACAACAAAAGAGTGCAAAATACCACAATGTTCACTTCGTACAACCGTGTACTGCCCCCCAGAAAATACCCATTTACCCCAACCCCCAGCATAAACATTCATTTCTCTCTTTTTTTTTTTTTTTTTTTTTTTTGGAGTTCACGTCGAGATGTGTTTGTACGAAAATTTTCTCGCAAACCGGAAAACATTATGCGGTATAATAAATGACGTTTACAATCAAATTAAAATCTAAACGAAGTTGCTTTAATTATTACGTTTTTGTTGGTTTTTTTGGTTTTTTTTCTTCCAAGCAAAAAAAACCCCCACCATTTTTAAAAGGATGTACGATGTTTATCAAGACGTATCGCATCTTGTGGACATTTTTACAGCATTTGCGACATTTTCCACCAAAGTTGGCATTCAGTAAACTGTAATACACTATACACTCGTCCTGATGTTTTTGTTGTTTTTGTAGTTTTTGTTATTTTTGTTGTTTTCTCTCCGCGATGATTATACCTATACCGCAAAAACTTAAATAGCATAGGTACATGAAATGAAGCACTCAACGATAAGGTAAATTAATAGATTGTCGTCATCGTCGGGGTTCCTGTTGTTGTTGCTGCTGCTGCTGCTGCTGCTGTTTCCTCTTCTAATTCCTTCATCTTTATGAACCTTTTCTTTTATTTATTTTTTCTTGCACTTTTTTCATTTTGTTCATTGTACTTTTTTTCTCTGCTCTTTCGTGTTTTCTATACTTTTGCTTCTAATTGTTCGCGGAACTTCCGTACATAATTCGTTGACAAATTTAGCAAGCGAGTACAAATAACCCGGAGGTTAAACATTAATCTACGCGGTTTTTGTTCCCCAACCTGCGAGCACAGCCAGGGTTAAAGGGTGAGAAGGAAAAGAAGAAATGAGGATAATATTATTTTGGACTACCTTTTTTTATTCCGCTTAAAAGTTTCGTACAAAGCCAAATGTGCCAGCCAGCCAGCCAGCCAGCGTCGAATATTTTACTTTATACGAAAGAAACGTATATCAAAATTATCTCTCGACATTTTAGATTGTCGTTATTTTGTGGGTACGGATCTGAGTGTATTTCGAAACTGTTGTCGATGATGGTGGAGGAGAAAATATAATATAGTAGGATTACCGTGATTTGCATCCAGTACGTGTTGCATGCAATTCTCTACTCTGTTTGTCGGGGTTAGTTACAATATTTCAGATGAGAATAAGAGACGTCTAGTAGGTACATACGAGAGATATCATCGTGAGAAATGATAATATCTTAACGGCCAAAATAGGTCGGCCGAAATAAGTCGTTTAGTACTAGAAATGAACCTCTTTTGGTGCGGTTACACTTCCTTCAAGTTATAATAATATTTACTTGAATATTATTATCATTCGAGAATTATTTAATTTATAAAGTTTACTATCCTCAACTATTGTGGACCTTAACTGTTTGAGAGACTTGAGGTGAAATTAAAACACACAAAAAATTTTAACACTTCATTAAAATAATATACAAAAACACAATGTTTAAATAAGCTTGATTATTCTCAATACTATGACTGGATAAGTATACAATGACAGTACAAGATTGAACTAGTAGAAAATTTACTATACAATTATTCTAATGAAAACAAGAGTTTATATACCCTGTCAGGGTATACATCTTTACATGGTATAAGGTATGAAGTAGGGATTTGCTGATTAGGAGGATTTTTTATTCGAGAATATTCGGGGGACCAGTACATTGAGGTCATCAAATATCCCATTAAAAAATGTATTGTGAGTGCTGGTGGGAAGTAACAGTACTTTTGCCAGTTAACTGTAAAATTTAGAAGGACAAATGTACAAAATAAAAATATATTTTTTTGTGTAGACGAATATAGAATACGTAATATTGTACTGTATATGATAAGTGAGCTCTGAGGTGTTAGACAGTCAGTCGAGTGAATAGTTTTTGGAGAAATGAGGTGAGAAGAAGCAAGTTTCAACCCCTTTATTTTTGCTTATAAAATTTCTTCAAATGGCAGTATAAACCACATTTTAAAAGCTATTATAAAGCCATTATTATGTTTCTGGAGTGTTACACAATCAGACGAGTGATTAATTTTTGGAGCAGTGAGGTGAGAAAATTTTTATTCGAAGCCATTAAAGTAGCAACTTTCAACCCATAAATTTTCCCTCCTGAAATTTTTTCAAATTGCATTAAAAATCATTTATTTTAAGAGCTTTAAAGCCATTATCGTGTCTCTGGAAAGCTACATAATCAAACTAGTGATTAGTTTTTGGATCAATAAGGTGAGAAAATTTTTAATCGAAGACTTTAAAAGAGCAACTTTCAACAGCTCTTAAATTTCTGCAAATGGCAGTACAAACCATACATTTTAAGAGCTTTAAAGCCATTATCATGTCTCTGGAGAGCTACATAATCAAAACTAGAGATTAGTTTTTGGAACAATGAGGTGAGAAAACTTTTAATCGAATCCATTAAAGAAGCAACTTTCAACCCCTCAACTTTCTTCCTAAATTTTTTTCAAATGGTTGTATAAACTAAATTTTAAGAGTTTGAAAGCCATTATCAGGTTGGAAGTAATTTCTTGTCCAAAGTATTATTTTTCTTTTTGATCTGTTACAGTCAGATCAGCTGTAAAATTAGATGGAATTGATTACATTTTCAGATAGTCTACGACGTAGACCACACGTGTTATAGGAACCTACTTACGTTTTTCGGATGTTAATTGAAGAGAATTTGGAAATACAAAACTACAAGTTTCTTTGACGGAGTGCTATTTAATGATAGTCTATGGTGTATGATCGACGTTAAAATATGACCTATGAAACGCAAATAATTAATTAATAAATAATATATTTGCGTGTTTAACTTGGTTTAGTAATTAAATTGATATCGCACTACTTGAAGAAAAATCGTACTTACTCTTATCACACCCAGACAAAATTATCTAACTACAAGCAACTGTATATCAACTACCAATTTCAAATCTAAACCCATACGATACTCTGACACCATTGAATTTGAAGACGGGCATAATCTAAGAATTTATTGTGTTTTGCATATGCAAAACCTTGAGAGAAAATTATACAATAACTTTAAAATTTTAGCGATCTTTCTAATCAAATAACTACAAGTGGGCATAGATAGCGGGTATTTAATTTTGTTATATCTCTATGTTTGACCATTTATTGGTGTTCTTAACTGGTTGTGGCTGCAGGGTAGATATTCTTGTAGTTTTTGTAAGGACATGAAAACTTATCCATCGATATAACTAAAAATCTTGTAAGCAAGTCAGACCTAGTGAGAATGACCTTGCTGTGACAAACCAAAACCAAAACCGCATGTTCAAAGCTAATATACAAAGACCAAAACTCGAACTATCATCTTGTAATTTTGATCATAGTGTTGCTTATTATCGATTTAGGTAGCCTAGTACCCTAAGCAATGAAGAGTTATTTTTCTGTCAACTAAAATACCATCAGAATTTGGATTTTTGGTTCCAGTGGATTTTTTTTGTCATGAAATAAAAAATAATTCAAGTCCTAGCCCATATTTACACTATGATTTTAATTTGAAACAGTAGTTTTGTTTAAAAGGCTGACAACCAAGTTTTTCGATTAATGCATACAACTTCGATCAATTATCAGAAATCCATTAGCTAAGATAAATTTATGACCAATCCCGCATAATTTATTACCGTCATGCAAAAATGTGATTAAAACATCAAAAAAATTTTGGATTTATCATCGAGTTCTTAAATCGTCTCTGGCATATTATATTTGAAATAAAGAATTATCTTTAATAGCTGCCTTACTCTTGAAATATAAAACAGTCTAGATAAATTTTATTACATCGATATAATTTTTGACTAGGCCTACTATGATGAATGAAAATAAATATAATATAAAACTTTAAAAAATAAAGAAAATTATCTGAAACAATAAATAATAAAAATAAATAAATTTTATTAAAAAAAAAAACTCAAAAATAAAAATAAAATAAACATTATAAATATAAAATATAAAATCTTTAAATAAAATAAAATAAATATTAAATCAAATAAAAATAAATAAATTAATGTAACCTATCAACCACCCTTTGAAGATTATTTATTTTAAATTGGTATGTGAATGAGGCTTATGATAACACGAATCAACAGAACTACCAAGGATACCATAATTTTATAAATTTTCATTTAAATACGTTCGAAGTAATAAAAATTTAGCTTTTAAATGACTGAAAAATAGGCTACGGTATAATATTTAATTTGAAAATCATTCTTGTCTAAGATAAAATGTAAAAATATTCTATAAGGTAAAGGAGGCGAAGGTGCCGCATCTTTTGAATAATTGAAATAGGTGTGGATAGGAGAGGAAAAAAGAGACCATATTTAGCACATATATACTTCAAGGCCTTATACATCTTTTGCTACCATTCAATCAACTGTTTATTCAAAAATAACCAAGAAATAAAAAAAATACAAATACTCTAATTTTGGCTATCTTACCCAATGTGGTGGGTAAGATGCCGCATAGTGGTGGCTAAGACAGCTTATGGAAATTTGCATGTAGGTATTTCAAACCAAAAAATTCAAATTAAAAATTGTTAAATTTTTCTAAAAAACCTATTAAAATTAAAGAACAACCACATAGTATAATTTGTAATGGCTTTTGAAAATAGAAACAAATCAGTTTGAATTGTTTTCTACAGATATTCTTCAATCCTTGAAATCACAATGTTTTTTCAATGTATTTCCCGGAAATTTGCTTAGAAATAAAAAAGAGTAGTACCTATATTAATTATTTATTAACTTTAATTAATGAAGTACAATTCTGCAATAGGTGATTTCAATATTGGAGCGGCATCTTAGCCACTTATGAATGTTGGTCATATTAGCTGATTTGAATTTTTTATTATTTCACATTTTTTAAATTAAACAAATGACAGTCAAATTAGCGGAATTAAATACTACCGCAATCTACACAAACTTTCTAATTATTTCATAAATTGTCGGAGTAAACAGAACAATTCATTCCATAATAACTAGCATCATAATTTAAGTTAGTTATTTTTAAGCTTTATCATCAAACACACAATTCACTTTAAAATAAAATGCAAAGAGGAACTAAGACTTCTTGTCACAAAAACTTAAACAGAAGGTCTGTTGGCTTCCCTTCACATACCAGTGATATCATTTTCCCCTCAACAGTGTTGCTAACATGACTATATGAAAGTGGAGCATCTTTGCTGACACAGCATCTTCGCTGCCTTTACCTTATACATACTCAATTTTGAGAAATTAGAAGTCAGTATACTTACTACAACAAAATGAAAATTTATGGGTAGATCGTTCTCTTACTCATTATTGTAACTGTGACTTACAAGTCTCAAATTATCATTTATTTATCACCTAAAAAATATTTCTTGCAATACCCTAAGTCAATCTGGAATTCGAAGGTATCTGCTGATTCTGAATTGTCTCTCTCTCTCTCTCTCTCTCTCTCTGCTGTTGATGATGATAAAAATTTGCAACAAATTTGTTTCTATTTTCCCAACTCTTCCAATAATGATTCTCAGCACTTCAACACACGATCACAATTCGCAAAGAAAAAGGGTCATTGCCTAAAATTGATTAAAATTCCAATTTGCAACGTTGAAACTACAGAAAAGAAATTTCATTAAAAACGTTCTGCGGTTTTTTTCTTCTCTTTTTTTTTCTTAGATATTTCATTTTATTTCGTCGTATTGACCCAACCCTAACATTTCAATCTCCAGGGTGTTACGATTTAATCTTTCAAGATTAAAGTTGTTTTTGTTTTTCGCACTCATGTGAATATTTTTCGACGTTGTAACATGACAAAGGGACGAAAAAGTTTTCCAATTTGTCAGCTTTAGAAAAGAAGAAAAAATTTCCAGCCTTAAGGAGAAGGACGAAAGGGGGAGTGTGGACGAACGTGATTTATACGATTTTGTTTTTACAAGCGTCGAGTGTACAAAATGCTTTCCAACATATATAGTTGCAGCTGTGAGTAGGTACTTTTGGTCTATCTATGAGAAGGTTAATATTCACTCAGAATGGATTTGCATAAGCTTTGAAAGGTTTAAAGAAAACACGTAGGAGCTATGCGTTTGGGATTTTTGGAACAATCGAAAATAGTATACATAAAATAATATATACTATAAGCAATGTAGAAACGCAACTAAATCTACCTATAGAAAGTAATTTTTTAGGTATAGCTTCAAAAGTAAGTAGAATATTGTAAAATAAATTGTTTGGGAGGTTAGGGAAAAAAACTGAAATTCTATTTTCCGAAGAAATAGTATCACTATAGGTACTTATGACATATAATTTATATTTTTCTTTTGAGTAGATAGGTTCTCATTTAATTATTGGTGTAATATCGAGGTGATGAGCGTCAACTGGACAGTTGAATCTGATATATAATATACAAGGAGATTTACATTTGGACGCACTGTAATAAAATAACACTTTGATGCGTCCAAAATTGACTGGCTGTTGTTCTTTCCATGTAAGTAGAACAGCGAGTCATCATTCGACATACCAGGAAAATACAGTGCCAGCAACAAAGTATAAACTTGTTAACTATCCGATAAGGAATCAATTTACACTATTTAATCAGGTTTGTTAACGTTATGACTGAAATCCTTGATTAAAATTTCAGCTTTATCCCTTCGGCAGTTTCCTCAAAACCGTGAATACAAATTTGGGTGGTACGTATTATATAGGCTAAACGTATCGAAATTGTACGTAAATTTGAAAAATTACTCCAAATTAAACTTTATGGAGGAATCGGAATCAATAATTATTAATGTTATTGTTTATGACATCAAAATGTCTATAAAACCAATCTTTGATTTTACAAGAATTTTTTTTTCCCATGTTTGAAAATAATGAATTTAAAAAAAGTATTTCCACATGAGGTACCTGCCTTTCCTAAGAAGAGGTACATATATTCAAAACATACCCCATAATATACCTAACATGGGGTACCACGTTTTCTTAATATTCAAAAACCAAAAAATTTGTGAAAAATATCAAAATTATAGTCATAAAAATGAATTATTCTTTCTTAAAAAAGTTACAATAGGAACTTACAACATTTTGATTCCATTTTTTATCGTTTTAAACATAAATAATTGGCGCCCCATATTAGGCTAATCCTCTCAATTTTGATGCGATGAAAATAAAAAATTTCTAACATTAATGAATCAACGTACCTACTGGATTGAAAATACTTGAAAATAGAATCCAAATGTCCAAGTTCACGGTTCATATTGATTATATTTGAAAATATCAATTAGTATTTTGTCTAAAAGTTATGAAAAATGGCGAAAAATTTAAGTAAAAATCGATAAAAATCAAAAATAGAGGAAAATCTATTTTAGGCTTGTTTTTTTTACTGCTTTTGTGGATTGGTACAATAGAACAGTCTTAGTAATGATCCACAATTTTTTTTTCAGCAGACGCGATTGTAGTTTTTCAAAGAAATAATGGTACCCCATATTCGGTACATACCCCATAATTGGTTCCTACATTTACGCTACACATAGAAAAATTTCAGATGAAAATGAGAAAACGGTACCAATCGGTGTCTTTTCTCATGAAACTGATAATTTTTATTATTCCTCACACCTAAGCCTTGTGTGCGGTAAACATTAATCCCTTGTTTGCAAAAAAAAACTGTGTAAAAATACGAATGGAGTGGAGAAACGTTTTACAGAGTCATCAATACTGCAGCTCTAAGCAGAAGGTATTCCTTTGATACGACTTTAGCATAGGTAGCTTAATTACAGCAACAGTATGACTCGTGGTAGGCTTCTAATTGTTTCGATGTATAATTTTCGGTTCATTCACTCTTTCAAAACATTTGCTTAGTTATCCGTCAGCTGTTTAAACGATTTGCGCAATTAATTACGTCACGCTGGTGTGAAATCAACGTAAATTATAATGCTATGATATCGGATAGGTATAACATTACATCACCGTTCGCCCATTACTTTTTCACACTTTTCCAATACGTTTAAATTAAATTTGCATCCGAAGGTCGTCTTATCATGTCTGTATTATTTTCGATACCTACTCGTCGGTAGCTTTTGCATTATCTTAGTATACGCTCCGATTAGAGAGTCTGAACAATATTATTAAATCTCAAATTATCTATCTATAGTTTCTTCTCGATTCGTCGTTGGACTTTGTACAGCAAAGTCTAATACCCAACTCTCGTAGATCAGTCTTTATATATTGAGAAATAGGTAACGACGTAATAATAATAATTTGGAGCACAACATTAAATTAAAAAAAAAACTAATTTCCGGTATCAATTAGGTAGTAGATACATTCTTACATTAAAAATTCTCGTCGTGCTTAAATTCGATATAATTGGAACTTCGTAGGGTTATTAACTCATGACTCGATACCTGAATAGTTTTCATTCGAAGAAAAAAAAACTCCAGCGCAGCATGACTTCGCTTGATAACCCAGTTTGCCAATTTTCGTCAATAATTTACAAAAGAAAAACGTGAATTCAAATACTCGAAAAAAATTTGAAAATAATATCGATAATAACAGATCGGTATAATATCTGTTAAGACCACCAATCCTTCTCCCCTCTCACTCCTGCAAACACTCACTATCTTTATAATATACTTTTACACCTTTGCTCGCGGCTACACTGTAACACTATTTCGCCGCTCACTCGTTTATCTTCTACACCTTCGTTCATCTCACTCAATCTGTTCTCTACTTACAACATACATGACTGATATGAATACACACGCTTCTGAGACGTTACTTTGGGTATATCTTTATTTCTTGTTACAAATCTTCTACTTCCTCAATTCACAACCTCTATAATATCTGTATCAATAGTTAACAATACCTGTATCAACGGTTATCAACATCTGACAAACATCGAAATATCGATAATTCATTGCTAATGTCAGGTTATGAAATTACGATAAAATTTCGATACCTATTGACATCTTCAGCAAAAGTATCGATCTATCGATGTTTTATGGCTAAAAGCCGGTGTTCTGGTAATTTTTCATTTTTATGTTCACTCAGAAACTACTGAACCAATTAACACTAAAATCTCATCAGACCTAGTCGCAAATAAGGAATACCTTTCGTGAACAAAATTTTTTTGCAGTAATATTTCTCTTCCAGTGGTTCCAGAAATTACTCAATTAACAAGCACCAAATTTCCATTAAACTTGCACCAATATAAGGATAATTTATCGTGAAAATTTCAGCCCGATCACTTTCCTAATTTTCTTTAAATCCTGGAAAAACGACTATTTCAGGAATGTTTTGTTTTTCAATTTTCTCAGAAACTACTGAACCAATAGGCACCAAACTCCTTCCAAACTTGTTGCTATTTAAGAACTATCTTTCGTGAAAATTTCAGTTCTCTTTGTTTGGCAGTTTTCTCAAAACCAAAAACACAAAATTTTCTCCTGCAATTTTTCTTTTCCAGTTTTATCAGAAGCTAAGAAACTGAAGAGCGCCAAACTTCTATCAAACTTGCACCAACATAAAGTCGTTTATCGTGAAAATTTCAGCCTAATTCCTTTCGTCATTAATTCCACAGAATCCTGGAAAAATGACTTTTCTTGGAATTTTTTGGATTTCAGTTTTCTGGTTAACTACTAAATCGATGAACACCATATTTCTTTCAGACCTACTCCTATATAATAATATTATATCTCTCGTAAAAATTTCAGCCCTATCTGTTTTGGGGTTTCAAAACTGTGATCACGAAATTTTGTTCGATACATAATTACTACATACATACATACATAATTTTATTACAATGCACGTACCTATAAACATAAAAAAAAAAAATTTAGGTCAAAATAGGAAAATGGACCCGATTATTTTCTTTTCTCATAAAGCGGATAATTTTCATCATCTCCACCCCTAACCGTTTTGTGAAGTCAATTTTAATGCCCCGTTTGCAAGCAAACTGTATAAAAAGGCGAAAGAAAATCAAGTAGATTAGTGCCTGTTTATGCAAGTTGCGCAACGATTAAGCCTATTTCAGTTAAAATTCTGAGAAATAACTGTCTGTCGTAGATAAGTTGAGTTAAAATCGAACTGATTTTTTTGCGATTTCAACAGGTATTATTCTTGGAATTTCAACCGAATCCCACCGAGACCTTCCACAAAGGCTAGGCGATTGGAGGTTACAAAGGTTACTACGAAAAAAGTTGAAACAAGGTGCTTCGTATCTTCAGCTAACGCTTGCTCAGATTAAAACCTTTGTAAAAATTAAAAGGCAAACTAATTAATGTAAGTGTAACTTTAATAAGTAAAAAAATTAAAACATCCTGATTAAACAACCTTATACGTAATCGAGTTTAAGTATAAAATTAAATTTGTAATATGTGCGGCGCATTGGTTAGGTTCTTGGATTTGTAAAAGAAAAGTTTTGAGTTCGAGACTGGTCACTCTCACATTCCAGATCCTAAATGGCGGTTCGTTTGGTTCGGTTCTATCGGTATTCCAGTATAACGTGATTGAAACCATCATTAGCCATCAGATCTAAACCATGTCCCATCCCCTCTAACCACAAATCCTCCATATTCTGGATAAGATGGTCATGTAGCCAAAGCTCAATTTAAAAAAATATATATATAGGTATATTGAAGGAATTTAAAAATTGTCTGTTTTTGATGTACATTAAAATGAGGGAATGAAAACCAAAAAAAATCTTCTATAATTGTTATGTCAAGGTATAACAATACTATTACAGTTAATAATAATTTTGGATTTATTTTGAATAAGTAGGTATAAAAAAATCCTTCCTTTTATGCTGATGTAACTGTTACGCTGAACAAAAACGCAAAAAAATGTCACCTACTTTCATCACTCACAAAAAATAATTGTTTCCAATATAATGTAAGTTATTTAGGATTGTATTCATCGAGCTGAGGTGAAGTTTTACGTTTGACAGAATAATTTGTTATTCATATCATCTATAATTGTGCTCAAGTCTATGTTAACAAACAAAACCTCAACGTGCTTCAATTGAAGAATTTTGAACCGGTTTTTGCAGTAAAAATCAACTGTATTTGTACCCCATTTACTTCCAAAAGTTGGTTGGAGAATACCTTGTCATGAAGAAGTATTTACACAAGAAGGTAATCAGCAGTTTTGCAAATGTATGGGAGAGCCAGATTTTAGGCAAACACTGGCAATTTTGTAACCAGTTTTGTGAGTTTATAAGGAAATTGGCTCACACACACAGACATACATATGTACATATACATATAGAATTATGTCATCTAATTACATCATTTCCTACTTTTTATAAAGATAAGAAATGACACAGCGCATTTGGTACCAGGCTGTGACATCACCAATATCATTATCAGACAATTTGTTACTGACCAAACATTGTATCTTACTTGTATGTACTTACATACAGGTAAAAACATACAAACGTACATGTGTATTATTGTTTAACCTCACAGAGACGAATAATACGCTAGCCTTTCAGTGGCGACCATTGTCAAGGGATGCAAGCCCTTGTACCTCATACAAGTAGAGTCCTCACAGGGGCATTAAAACTGACAAAACAAAAGGGTTGGGTGTGGGGATGATGAAAATTATCTGTTTCATGAGAAAATGAAACGATCGATACCATTTTGATACTTTGACCAAATTTTTTATTTATTTAGGTACATAGGTAAACAAAAGCGTAGCTAATGGAGTGGGTAAAGGGGGTGATTGCCCCCATGACGTAATTTTTGTTTATTTATTTGCAACAGTGGGTTACATAAGTGCGAAATTTCTCAAATTTTCTAAATATATCTGTTTGCGGCTACACTGTATTACCACTTCCGCCGCTCACTCGTCTATCTCCCTATACATTTGTTTATCTCACACAAACTGTACTACTTAAATTATGTAACTATCTTAAAATACACTCGCTTCTTGGACGTAACTTCGTGTAAAACCTTCTTTAGTGTGTCTTCACCGATCCTCATCCTCTATATTTTTGTTTAAAATATCGACAACTATTCGTAGTTTATCGTAATTGTTTTACTAAAAACTAGCGATGAAATATGGATGTATCGATATGTGTGGAAGATATCGATATATATCAATACAAATATAGATTATCATCGATATTTTTTGCAATTTTTTCAAGTACTTGGGATTTTAATTTTTTTTATTAAATTATGAATGAAAATTTGAAAACTGGTTTTTCTAGTCAAGTATTGCTGCGCTAGTGTTTTTTTTTGTGAGTAGGTTTTCTATGAAAATTTACTTATTAATATTGACAATTTAGTACGGTTGGTAAGTTTTTCATTTCATAACCTAAAGAAAATGTTTGCCCAAAAAAATTCAGATATGCACAAATAAATCACCTCACTTATATAAAAATATATACACCATTTTCTTGTTACCTCGATACTGTTTGCAAGTTTTGTCCAATAGTCATGAAATTTGGTGTCAATATTAATAATCACCCGATAACCTGACGTATTAATTTTTATCTGGATCAGCCGGATGGTACTTCCGATAAAACTATGTCTTTTTTCAATTTATGTTGGCTGTAAAATTGCTAATTTTGGACCAATACCTAAAAAAGTTTGAACAAATATTTGGTAAAATATATTGTGACAAGTTACCAATTTTGGTTCTAACAATCTCGCAGCCATGTGTGCACCTGTGCACACAAATCTGATTGTCATTCACGCCGTGTGTGCTGTATTGCACACGGATCATACCAACATATTTTTGATTGTGTGCTGTAGAGAACACAGTTTACATTAAAATAAATATGATTTTCGGTTTCTACTGGCTTGAATACATCTAACTCTGGAACAGCAGAGAAATTTGGCAACATTGTAATAAAAGATGGGTGTTTTAAGAATACCATAGAGTAGCATATGAAAAGTACCTTTTCAGTTTAGTACATTGATTGTTTTTCAATTGTTCAGGCATTCCCAAAGGTCTTATCAGTTTCTTAATATTGTATTTACCACCTAGATTACTCATGGGTGGAAGTATGTTTTTAGCTCTTCAGGCCATGTGTGCTATATTGCACACTAGTGAACATCTCCCTTACACAGGATGGTATGATGAAAAAATGATAAATATATGTTATCTAGACCCTTCTAAATGAGATTCAAACTTTGGCTCAAAAAATTTTTTACACTGATTTTGGTGAAACCCTGTCTGGCAGCGAGAGTGCTAATTAACTAGATGGTGCTTTCGCAATCTCCATGTTTATATAAACTTTGAAAGGGCCAATGATTTCAAACTGTGTTATTTAAGCTTGACAGCGACAGAATTTAATTCAGTCATCAATATTACGAACTATTACTAACTTTTTAGGTATTTCACAGTAACCAATTTTTTGCGTTTTGGAAACCTACTTTTTCTAAGTTGCTGCTTTCTGAGAAAAATGTAAAACAAAAAATTCTGGAGAACGCGAGCCACCTGTGTTGCTTGAAGTGTCTCTTTTCGTATTTACGGCGTAAGGCGTTCGAACGTCTTTTCTACTTTGCATTTAGCAGCAATTCTTTATTAATGGCACAGTGAGCTACATTATCAGAGTGCGTTTCTTTTTAATTGTATTCCAGGGGACAGGGCGTCGTAAAATAGTTTGGAATTAGAGTCAGGATTTATTAGTTTCCTCGTGTGTTCAGTATGTTTTAAAAAATTTTTTTTTTTAATTTTTATTTCTCCTAGATTCAGATTTTAGTAATTTTAAGATTTTGAATTATGGATGATCAGTGAATTGATGCTACGCTATAGTTTTTCCACTCAACCCTGACTTTTAACAGGTTTTTAAAGGGAAAATAAAACCTATTATTTTCATTTGTTTAAATAATAACTGGGGATAGAATTTATCAGAAATTGAATTTTTTCTGCAGTGCAGTGATGCAGTCGAGCATACGTTAGAATAGTGTCACGAATTAAGACTTTTAAAGTAAAATGAGAGGAACATATACTTCAAAATTGTTTATATTTTGCCATTTTCCATATGTTTTTGCGTATTCAGATCATTTCGATCATATTTTTCTGAAGAAAGATATTTTATACCAAGTCAAAATCAATAAAGTTTTGAATACAAAGGTAAATTGATTATGTAAAACTAAAAATTGAAACATTGTCCATCACTTGATTCTGGTCATAAAAAATTTTTTTTTAAATTTTTTCGAAATTAGTGCTTCCTACATTTTCTTGTAGCGATAAAGTTCCTGAATGTATTTTTCAGTTTTTTAGATTACTGACTTAGTTATTTGTGCTTCAGATTTTCAGTTATTTGGTACCTACATCAGAATCGCAGAGACATATGCAGCTAAAAAGAGGTCCAATGCCCTATATTCGTTGGTACACGAAAATACGTCAAGATGAAAACGGAACTGTCGGAATTTTACATTCTGCGCATCCACAGCTGCGCACATTTTATGAAATTTATCATTGAATTTTTTCGGGATGTCTATTTTTACGTCATTAGAGCCACACATGACCGCATGAGCAGTAAAAAATATTCTGATCGAAAACCTTTCATCATTGACGTATTTTTGATCGGCATATTGGAGATCTCTTTAGCTGTGTATGTTTCTGGTCAAAATCCCATATTTCTTACATAACATATCCATTGTTTATAACATATTTTAAATATATATTTGATCTTTAAAAACATATAATATAACACATCAATTACCGATCTAATAATTAATTACCCGCTATTTTGTAACGAAACAAGTTACATAATGTAAATCAATAATCAGAAAAACAAACCTGACCTACAATCGGTATTTGATTCGAATCGATTGGCATTTGTTCTGTTATTTTACTTCTCGACATAAAATTACAGATACACTACGTGTGAGAACCGACTCAAAATCGACATAATAAATTATTGGTCGACGTAATGTCATTCTGGGAACAAAAATAAATCATTTCAACATAATTCAGCCGTTTCCATAATCATCAAAACGAATGATATTTTTCTCTCCTCTTTTCACTCAAGTCTACGTCATTTTTACTACCGAAGTTTATAGGTGTAACAACCCATGAGCTTCCATTTCGTCTTCCGCCAAGATGTTTGACACTGCATTCAATAGGTCCTCTGAAGACAAACATACGCTATATCTAAGTAGTCTGGTTAGGCTATTATCCATATTATATTTCTCCAATGTTCGTTCTGTATAAAAAATAAGTGAAAATTTACCATCACTATTCTACTCCAAAAATTTTATCGCCCATTATTCGGAAATTAGTTTCATTTAAATGAAAATGAGAAAAACAAAAATAAAAAAAGACTGGTAAAATTCTAAAGCAAAATATCGTTCTCTTTTCTCTGCGGTTAAATTACGCAGAGGGGTTGCAAAATTACAGAAGAGAAAAGGGCGCGAGTGTACTGAACTTTTATTCGCACTACAATTTACGACACTTTTTAAAACGTCATTTATTCTCTGTGACTATATTTACTGGGCGTAAAAATGGGACACTGGTGTGTTAATGTTCCTCTTTTTTTCACTTTTTTTTCACTTTTTTTTTTTTATATTATCATTCTACCATTTTCCTCATTTGGAAAAAAAAAAAAATGACAGAAAAATTATTTTATTTCCAAAACACTACGGTTTTTTGAGAAATGTTTTGTACTTGTTCGAAAAAGAGAATAGAAGGGAAAGTTTACTTGGAAAATAAAACAAAAAAAATATTTGTAGTATTCATTACGGTGAGAAAGTTATGCACCTTAGTAAATTTAAGATTTGTCACAAGTTCTGTCAAGTATGAGAACTTAGCACAAATCTTAAGGTTCTAGTTCCATGTATGTTCTACCGATGAGTAATAAAAACTAAAAAAATTAATAACTCTACATTGAAAAGTTAATAGAATTTATTGGATGAGAACGACACGTACAATACAGGTATTCCGTATACATTCTGAGGTTATTCTAAAAATGAAATCAGCAATTTAATTAATTTACCAGGTCTCTGAAATGTATCTTTTGCTTACTTTTGTAACTGTAAATTAATGGTTTTGGGACTTACACGACTAGTATAGTGACCAGTTGGTATTTAATAATTGTGGTACTTTCCATGCCAATTCTTGTTCAATGGACCCTCTAAGATCTTCATGTAGGTAAATACCTGTGATTTTTTTAACATAATTATGATGTTACTCATCCTGCATTGTCATCCATTTCAAATTATATTAGAGTATAATTTTTGTTTTTTTTCAGCAGTATCTGTTTTCCATATCAATTTGTTTCAAAGACTTCTGTGGAGTACCTTTGGTCATGGGCAAAGGATTCTCATGACAGAAGGTAATCAACAGAATAACATGCTCACTTGCATGTACACAAGTACTAGGGAGCCAACCTAAATAAACATAGGCTAATGGCTACTGTGCAGTGAGGCTTTTTATACTTGGCTCCATGCACACACACACAAACACATATTATGTAAACACTGTGAATGTACCTGTGTTAATTGGTATTTAATTAATGCATCGTATCTTATTTGTAACCATGGCATCTCATAAGATACGATGATTGAACTCGTTGATAATGTGACATCATCGGAGATATCTCGATTAGTCGCAGTTAAATAATTGCAAATTACATGCGATGTGCCACAAGTAATTTACAAAGTGTTTCCAAAATTAGCCAACCTTTTGGTGGTGACAGTCATCGTGGGTCAAAGCCCCTAATCCTCACCTGAGATGGTATCACCACATCTTCTTTGTACTATTAATTTTTAATTCAAACAGTTTCATATTAGTGGGGCTGAATTCTTTCTCCAAGTCTCAGTATTTCATAATATTTTGTGATTGTAAACAAGAAACTAACTGCTAAGCAGGTGTAATAATTTTTTAGATTTATAAGCAACTCTATCAATGATAGCAACAGTTGCGGCTGAAAATGATGGGGTATGAGAGGGGTTGACAGAAACCCCGATAACAAGCAAAACTAAAATATATTTCTTAAAAAACTATAGTCGAAGAGCCTCAGAAAAAATCACGTACACTGGACTGTGGCTACGGAATTACCACTGTCCAACCCAAATAGTCTGCAGAGTATTTGTTTTTGACCCAATGTTAACCTATGCTTAAATTATAACGAAAAATATTCATTATCCGCACCAATCTAATTTCCATTGTAGTAGTGTCACTTCGTGCAGGTTATATCAAAAGTTGTTTTTTTTTTAATAATTTTTTAGTGTGGGGACCATGTTCCTCCTTTCCTCTTAGGGTTTTGTCTTAGTCGATAGATAGTGGATTTTGGTCCATCACCGAAATCCACGTCTACAGACTCTAAAAACATACAATTTGTAGTATTTAGGCTAAATAGATGAATTAAAAAATTTGTTCTCTGTGTAGCCAAAATATACTATGAAAATAGCCAACGCTGATTCGCCTACTTATACATAGATATGTGTGATGATCAATGTTAGCCAAAACTCGTTTACTGTGAATCACGATATTCATAGGTAATGTGTAGGTACAGCCAATCATATATACCGGTGATGCCTATTATTAGTCGCCAGTGAATCGAGTCTTAAAAGATTGGCTACCTAACCAAAATGGTTGACGAGAACACGCAGATAAATATTCAATGCCTGTGGGTTACTAGGCTCAATCCACACTTAGCCATTTATTTACCAATTACAATTGGTGAGGACTTATATTTTGAAATTTCCAACATTTGCGCACAGATTTATGTGAAATGTATCCCTTTTCAACCCCCTCTGTAATTCTATAAAGGAAGGACAGGCAAAACTTTTTTGATACAACCTACAACAATGCTGTTTTTGGTTTTATCAGTTTATCTGCAGTGACTCCATTCATTTTTTTTTTTTTTCTAAATAGCTGAATAAACGATGAAATTCATACTGACATCAAGCTGGAATATGATTCACTGAGAAAAAAGTTTTTCTTCCCACTGTACAGACTGATTTATGATGTCGGTACCTATACTATAAATATTTGTCAAGTTAAAAAATTACAATAAGAATGATTCAAATCCAATGCGATATTATAATATCCAGTTATTAATTAGTATGAATAAGTGCTTATAAATTGTAAATAATAGTAAGGCTAAAAACATTGTAGAATTGAGAGAAAAGTGGTGATCCAAGTAGAGAGCAAAGCAGAAAACAAATGTCATAGGTACAAACAAATAATAGTAGCCAACCTATGATGAACCCGTTAAAATTGAGAAAATAATGCGTAAACGTAAATTCGTTAACCTCCAGCTAGCATACTGTTTCTGCAAAAGGTGCTTTAATTCATTTAGAAATTTAGAATTTATCTTTTTCTTAATGTCTCAAAATTTTATAATTTATTTGTTGCAAAGTGTGTCGAATGAAAAATAAGTTGAACCTCATGAACCGTTATTTTGACCATTGATTATGTTCCCCAATGTCATGCAAACTGGAATTGTACAAAGCTAAATGCCCCAAAAAAATTGTTTAGGATGTTACTGCTAATGATTCTTATTCATCACAAAATTAAAAAGCATTTATATTTCAAATCGCGCCCTACTTTTTGCTTTTGATAATATTAATCCCAGTTTCTCAAATTAAAACCATTCAAAATATAAAAAAATATGGAAAAAGAGTAGGTACTTACTTGAGCACTATATACCTATAAATAAATGTACCAAAATTATTTCCCAAAAACTAAGCTGAGTAAGTACGTTCTATCATATAGCTATTATGAATGTTTATTCCCATTAATTAGTGTTTGTAAAACATACGTTAGGTTAGGTAGGTATAAGTTGTAACGGCCAAAAGAGGTGGTTTAGTACTGGAAACTAACCTCTTTTGGGGCGATTACACTTCCTTCGAGATACATAATATTCACAGGAATATTATAGTATTCGAGAATTATTTTAATTAATTGAATTTACTATCCACGACTATTGTGGACCTTAACTTATATGAGAGACTTTAGTTAAATTACAAAACACAATAATTTTTATCACTTTACTTTTAAAACACAATATTAAAATTACAAGTATTCGTTCACAGCCAAAGACTGGAAGAATATTGTTGGTACAGTTTAAGACTGACCAGTTATTTACAAAACAATACAATATGATACAGTACAATTCAATACAATACAATTAATTTACTGAAAACCAGAGTTTATATACCTGTCAAGGTATATGGTTTTCTATGGTATTGTGAATGAAATAGGGATTTGCTGATTTAGGTATTTAATTATTTCGAGAATATTCGAATACCAGAATGTTCAGGTGTTCGAATATTCTGTTAAAAAACGTGTAGTGGTCGTTGGCAGGAAGTAACGGTACTTTCGCCAGTTGACAGTACATGTTAGTGAAAGAATTTGCTTAGTAAGAAAAACGTATTTTTCTGTGAATGAAATATGTACGTCTGTATAAAAATATGACGAACATATTCGTTACACAATTCTCCAGGGGGAAGAAAAAAAAAGGAGAAAAAAAAATTTTTATAATTAACAATTACTTTTATATATATATAAGTGAATAGATACATAAAAATATATGGCATAAAATGCAATTTAAACTTAGGATCTAAAATTTAATATACATACTAATACATAAAATTCTTAGCTTCCTAATGTTTTTTTTTTATATTATATTTAACATATTTGCATTTTTTTGCATTATTTTTTTACAATGTTGTACTTTTAGCAATATACATTTTAGCATTATTTCAATAGGGATTTGAGTACAAATATTTACTTATTACAATTATAATTATAGTTAAGATAAGTAACCAAGATAGGCAGATTATATTAACCATATTAAAGTTATTATTATTTTCAAGATTAGGGATTTTTAATTCAATATTTTTAATTTTATTTTCAAGTTTATTAGTGGGAATAGAGTGGGGAACAAATGATTTCCATTTTGGATTATATACCTTTGATGTTGCGAGATCTACCACTAAATCAAAAGGTTCTGTGGCTTCTGAGAAATAAGTCCACAGGAGAGGGAGATGATTTTCAATTTTTATTGTCTCTTCGAGGGATTCGGAGAGGCAAGGTATTTCAGTCGGTATGATAATATTGTTTTTACTATATCTATCAATATTTTCGATCTGAATATGACAAGGTACATCTAGGATAAATGTTCCAGGGGAGTTATTATTTATTTTTAATTGTTCGGATTTTTTTGTTATTGAATTTGTTGCAATTAGGGTATTAAAATTTATTACGGCAAACTTAGTATGTCCAATTGGGTGTACAAGTGTTTGGTTATTGTTAACTGTGCACTTAAATGAACAAGATTGCAGTAAATTTTGGTTTAAATCTTGGAAGAATAAATTTTTCGCACAAGACGATAGTTTATCACTTCCTCGATTTGAAGGGAGATAACATAAAGGTTTGTCGGAGTTACAGTAATGGAGATTAGTTCCAGAAATGTATCTGACAGTATTTGATCTGATTTCATGAATGATTAGAGAGGGCTCTTGATCCCAACTACACAGTTCATTAGTATGACTTTTGAACGTGAGTGGTATGAAATCAAAAATTTCATATTTCGTATTAAGATTTTTTAATGGTATTTTAATTTCTAATTCGAGAGTATTTTTGTAAAAATTACAGTTTACTAGTTCTGCATGGTAATAATTTTGAATTTCTGCAGTGGGGATTGCTAGATCTAAGTCTAGGTCTTTTAGTTTTGTATGTAGTCGCGAAATGTCCTGTTCAAGGATAGTCTTAGGGATTATCGATGATGGAATCATATGGGACTTGCAAGATGTTAGGATGTTTGATATCCTAAAGGTATTCACCAGGTAACTATCATAGAAACCTTGTAAATAATTTAAAGATATCAATAATTCATGCTCTTCCAATGAATTTTCCATGAAAGAGTTTGTATGGGCAACGAAATTTTTCATAAAACTATTTGTATGATCAATAAAGTTATGTAAATCTGTAGAGGTATTTACTAAAGATGCATGTTCCGAGAATAGTTGGTTTTTTATTATATTATATTCATGTTTTAGGGAAATTTCATTTGCTAGGAAATTTCTTCCATCGCGGAAATTAAGCACTCGACAACAAAATCGTAGCGCATCTCCAAAGAAAGATCTAATTGGAGTAAAGACGCTTCGTTTGTTTCGAATTGCTGATGGGGTAGAATAAAAATCTTGGATGAGTGCTAAGTTTTGATTCTTTAAATTTTTTATGGAGTTTTTTAATCGTAAGGCCATTTCTGCGTATTTGCAATTTTTTCCATTCGGTAGCATTACACAGTGCATGTTTGAATTTAGTAGATAGGATTACATCTGCTGCCTCGTGTAAGTCTAATTCTAACGAGTACAGAATTGGAGCTGATTTTGCATATACGTAAATATTGCTGATTTCCTGGAAGTAAGCACCTGTGGACGCCGTGGTAATCCGATATGTGTCGGACGACGTTCGTTGTGCTGAATTTTTGGAAATTAGATATGCGTACATGACAGCGATTATTTGAACAATCATTTTTTTACTGAAACAGAAAGAGAAGAAGCAAAGTCTCACTTATTTCTCACTGTATCAAGTAAAATTTGATTATTCGGGAAAAAGAAATTATAGCAAAATTAAGCATAATTGTAGGATTAGTACATTTAGGTTATTCTTATTTCGAACTTATAATTTAGTTCGTTTTCTACATTCGAGAAGTTTTGTTCGTTCCGGTTTTTTTTTTACTTAAATAATAAAATCTTTTTTACGTTCGGAAGTTTTCGGGAAATAAACAATTTTTATAATGGCATCATCCTTTCGATTTATGGATGAACGTGTTTTTGTGTCGACCGGGGTCGTAGAAGCTAATGAGATTTGGCTTCTAAGTGAAGTTATATTAGATAGTATTAAACATTTTCAATCGTGTCCTTGTGAGGCACGATTCTATTTTTCCTTACATAGATTATTTTCGTTGTTATATTACGGTTCGCGAAGTTCAAATAAAGAATTATTTAATCGGGAATTCCACTCTCATCGGCTTCCGGATGAAGAGATTCGTGAGGACTTTCGTGTTTGGCAGCACAGCATTCGTTTTGCTTGCTGTCCATCCTCCGAGGGATTTTTCCGAAAATTTTTATTTAATCTACGTGACCTATATCCTCAAGGATTACGGATTGAATTCGGGGTGTCGGGCCTTAGGCTCGTGGTTGATGGAGAAGTTTGCTCACGTAAGCACCACAATATCGGCATACTTTCAGGTATCTCGGTTGGGTTGCTCTGCATATCGCAGCAAAGCAACGAGACTGTCAACCTGGAGTATGTCCACACTGATAGACACTACGTCAGCAGCTTTTTCCAGGGGGAGGTAGGATTAGAGTTTATCCAGTTTTTAAACGCATATTACCACCCTCGACTCGTCATCACCCCTTCGGAAGCTGGGCTCCAATTTGTTCGAAACTATGATGCTTTAGAGCGGAGTTTCGCCCATTCTATCCGGAGTGGGTGGCTAATGACAGATCCGACCATCTACACATTCAACCGGGATACGCCATCCATCGCAGAGGCCTTGAGTTCCGAAGATTCGACTGTGGATCCGACAGCAGTTACTGTAGCGAATTCTCCAATGTCGATGGACTCGGAGTCAAGCCTTAGCGGTGACAACTTAAGTGAGTTCCTTGCAGGATATGCAGACAGTTGGGAATAAATGGTGAGTTTTATACAAAATTTTTATTTAATTATATCGCATAATTTTATCGTTTAATAGTTTCAAAAATTTAAATTTTATTATTTCGCTCAACTTTAAGAGCAGGTTTTTATTTACTAAAAATTTGCAAGAAGTCAGTTTTTTCAAAGAAATAATAAAACTTTTGTTTGGAGCTTCTTACGGATTTTTTAATATTATAATTTTTATTATTATTTTTGCCAACCTATTGATGATTTTTCTTACAAAAATTATCTAGGGACAGTTAATTTTTCAAAAATAATCAGGCTTAAATTTTATAGGGGAGTGAGCTTAATCTAAAAAAAAACTTAAGGTTAAAGCAAGGACGGGTAGTAGACTCTACACACCCTCTACGTTTTTTTTACGAGGGCGACCCCTCGGTTTAAGCACAATTTGGGTAAAGATTTGGGTTTCAGGATTTTTATTATTTTGATTTTTATTTCTGTCTTCGTGAATATTTTCGCGAGACTTGTACGGGATTAATCGTCGTACATGAACTGTTTCTTCGTAAGCAGTTCCGTCATCATTTTTAATGCGAATAACGTAATTTAGGTCCGTGACCTTGTTGATAATCTTATGTGGTCCGGAGTATTTTATTTTATTTTTTGCAACGTTCTTTGATTGTCGTAACAATACTAGGTTATTACGCTTAAAGTCAATGATCTTATGGTGAGTGTTGTAATGTTTTCCATTCTTTTCTGATTCTTTTTTCGCTAGGATTGGCGTTTTTTCTCTCGTTTGAAGAAGTGTTTCGATCTCTTCTTCACGAGTCTTTGTATTATTTGATTCTTCAGGAATTTCGGATAAATTTATTTTTGGATTATATCCGTGAAGTAAATAAAATGGAGATTTTTTGTTTAAATGATCGATTGGACTTGTATTATAAGCAAAAATAATTTTGTTTATAGTGTCAATCCACTCGGATTCATTTGAATGTTTATATTTGGAAAGTGATTTCTTAATCACACCATTAATTTTTTCTACTAATCCCTGCGATTGTGGGGAGTAGAAAGATGAATAGACCAACGTAATATTATTTTCTTTACAAAAATTTCGAACGGATTCATTCGCAAAATGACCTCCGTTATCACACGAGATTTTTGTGGGAGGGCCATACGTATGACAAATAAACTTCAAATACTCGATTACACAATGAGCATTTGGATTTTTTGTCGGACGTATTGCACAAAAGTTGGTACTTTTATCAACACCTACGAGCACGTACGAGTGTTCGTAGTCCGTATTGAATTTTCCAATAAAATCTATTTCCAAATGAGAAAAAGGTTTTGGATTTTCAATTGCAATATGCTTGAGATGACCAATCTCTTGCGGTGAGTTTTGCATCATTTGACATTCGTGACAGGAGAGAACATACTCTGTTACTTTTTGTGTCAAATTTTTAAAGAAAAAATAATTTTTCACCTTATTTTTGGTCTTTTTAATTCCAAAATGACCTCCATGCAAAGGATCGTCATGCAATTTTTTTAGAATTGTTGGAATTAAATTTTCGGGGATTACAGTAACCGCTTCATCGTAGGATGAGGTTGGGTTAGGTAATTTTTTTAATACGTTATTTTCGTCAAGAAAATATAATTTAATAGACCTATTTAATTTACGAAATTTATTTTTATCTTTTTTTACTTCATTATAATTTAATAATGATATAACATTTTTCCAATAAGGATCAATATCCTGCATTGTTTTTAAATTTTTTGGAAGTTCAATTTCTGTTTTGGGGACAGGGTCTTGAATTGAAACTTCTGTTTGATCATTACGATCAGGTAATGGGGAATTTGGATTCGAGATCTTTTGGGGATCGGGAATCATGGGTTGGGAAGTTTGGTTGGTAGGGGAAAGGAGGATCTGTTCATTGAGATTTGTTTGATTAGAATCTCTATTTGATGCAGATCGAGTAACTACATTTAATGTAGTGGGGACATTTGTGGGATTTTCAGAGTGTAAATTCTGAATGGGACTTGTGGGTTGAACCACAGGGTAGTATGGGAATGTTGAAGAGGGTGAAGGAGGGTAAGGGTAATTTTGGGTATTGAGGGAATTATTTGGGTAAAACCATAAGTTCTGGTTTTGATAAAAAACCGAATTTAATGGGACCATTTTTTCATTGTGAATTCTACAAATAGTATTCACATTTTTTTCTCCTTCGGGGAGTGTATATTTTTTATCCACCAAAAATTCACCATATTCGAAAGTAATTTTGTCAGGTTCGTCATGGGGACGGGACAACATATCAGCCATACAGTTATTTTTTCCGGCAACATGTTTTATTTGAAAACTGTATTCATTTAATTTTGAGATTAATCTAATTAATCTCGGGCTTGGGGTATTAAACCTTTGATGATAAATCAATGGTTTATGATCAGTGTATACTACAAAGCGTAAAGCAAGTAAGTATCCACGGAAGTGAGCCAAGGCATTCGTTATGGCCATCATTTCGAGGTCAAACAAACACAATTTTGTATGTGCAGGTTGGACTCTTTGAGAAAAGTATCCAACTGGATGTTTGTGCTTTGTAATTGGATTAGTTTGCAGCAATACTGCACCTAATGCAATTTTTGAAGCATCAACTTCCACACAAGTTTCTAGTTTAGGATCATAGATCGCTAAAACTGGTTTTGAAATCATAAATTCTTTTAATTTTTCAAATATTTCTGTATGCTCTGGGTTCAATTTAATTCGAGCGTTTGATTTGCTATCAGTTCCTCTTAGAAGATCACTAAGGGGAGCTGTAATTTTAGCCAAGTTAGGAATTAATTTCCTATGATAATTTATTGATCCGAGAAACGATCGTAATTGTTTTAAAGTATTTGGTGGCTTTAAATTTTTTATTGCTTCTATATTTTTATTTAATGGGGAAATTTCATTATATCGGACAGTATGTCCTAAAATTTCAATTTCATTAAAAAAGAATTGACATTTTTTTGTTTTAATTTTTAGATTGACTTTACTTAGTCTTCTAAGTACTTCCCTTGTATTTTCCCAACATTCTTCGAATGTCTCGCCAAAAATACAAATATCGTCGAGGTAACAAACTATTTTTTTCCACAACATATCATGGAAGATGTCATCCATGATAGTTTGGAAAATTGACGGGGAGATACTTAGTCCAATTGGAGTGGAATTGAATACATATCCGATTCCATCCACATTGATACCAGTGTACTGTTTAGATTCTTCGGTCAGAGGAATCTGTAAGTATCCACTGTTTAAATCAATAGTAGTGAACCATTTTTTATTTCTTAAATAAGGCCATATGATATCAATCGTAGGAACGCGATTGTTATCCATTATTATCCTTTGGTTCATTCTGCGGTAGTCTACGAGAACTCTATAAACACCGTCAGGTTTCTTTTTTACAAATATTGAGGATTCAAACCTTGATTTTTGTTTTTTTAATACACCTGCTTTAACTAGGTCGTCGACCAGTTTGTGCAGTGCTTCGTGTTCTGCGTGAGAGAACTTGAAGTTTTTACATCTTAATGATGTTTCATCGTCAACATTGACTTTTTGTGGAGGAACTTTACAGATAGAAACTTCATCTGTTTTTCCACTAAATATTTGATTATTTTCATTAATTATTTGATACGTTTTAATTTTCTTTTTAAATCTACTTTTGGACCTAGTGGAATAGTATTACCACGACTGTCCGTTAATATCGTATCTTCACTTATTATTTCAATTTTGCAAATATTAAAATCAATTGCATTTTTTAACACGAATTTACCGAGGTATTCACCTTCGTAAATTACGTATGGTCTGTCGTTATTATTGACAGCCATCACAGTGTTATCACTTACATTTAAGTAAAATTTATTTTTATTTTTCATGGACATTTCTTTATGAAATTCCAAATGTTGGGGAAGAGTCGCTAAAATGAGCGTTGAATTTTCCTTAATTTTATACGTTTGGGGAGAATAAAATTTAAATGGCTTAATATAATTGGGAGGGTATTATTTTTCAAGGGGATAATTGTGACATTCGGGCATGTCAAATGTTCACTCTTCGAAACCACATGGTAATGTGAATTTGTTTTTATAGAAGTCCATTTTTACTTTATGGGTTGACAAGAAATCGTACCCTAAAATGACTGGTTCGACCAGATTTCGGACAATGTAGGTGGGATGAGGATAAACACAATGATCAATGGAAAAAATCACATTGGTTAACCCTATTACGTCTAAAAGTTTAGAGTCCGCACCACGAAATCTTACATCGGTTGGAATTATCAGTTCCTTAAAATTGACTTTATTCAAAACATCTTCAGCAATCAGTGTCTGTTCCGAACCTGGGTCGACTAGGCTAAGTATATGTTTGCCATTAATAGCAAAAGGAAGATGAAATTTGCATAGGGCAGTGTGATCAGCACGTTCCTTTGTTTCAAAATTCACCTTACTAACATTGTTAACCAATTTCAACTCTTTGTTCGAGACATCCCTTACAGTTGATAAATCATCTGTAAGGGGGACACTTAGTTTTTTGAGCAAGCGTTTTGGCAGGGAAGGGAATTGGATATTTGGTTTTGGGAAATGTGAGGCTGGACTAACATAAGCGGAGTAGGAGATGCAACTGCTTGAGTGTTAGCAGCCACGTAATTTTGGGGATATTGGGGTACGTTTGGAATAAAATTTTGATAATTCAGAAAATTAGTAAAATTATTATTCCATTTTGGAACATTATTATTATTCCAATTTGGTACCCAATTTTGATTGAAATTACGATTATTATTATACCCGTTATTATTCCGAAAATTATTTCTTCGGTAGTTTGGGTCATAATTATTTCCTTTATAATTAGGATTAGGACTCTGAGAATAGTTCTGGTTATTATTCCAGTTCCTATTCTGGTTTTGATTCCAATTATTTTGATTTGGATTATTATTATAATTATTGTTATTGTTATTATTATTATTATTGTTGTTCCTGTTTTGTTTTGTATTTTGATTTTGGTTAGGGTTTTGATTTAGATTTTTATTTTGAAGATTTTTATTCTTCTTGTTGTCCGGAGGTTTGGAAATGTTCGCTATTGCAGCGCTCAACTTCTCAAACTCGGATTTCCAATCAGAATCAGAAGAAACTACGTTTGAAGTCTTTTCAGATTTTTTCTCGGTAGTTTTTAATATTTTCAATTCCTCTATAGTTTTTTCCAATTGTTCTATTTTTGCTCTCAGTAGGGGATCTGAGTGGCCAAATAGTTTATCTTTAAAGTCAAGATAATTTGAAAAAGCTTTGTCCAATTCTTGTAAAGTATTGGGCTTTTCCCTTATTAAGAATTCCCTTTCTTTTTCGGGCAAATTTGAAATTATTTTTTCGATTATCCGTTCTTCCGTAATTCCGGATTCGATTTGTTTTAAAATTTTTGATACGAACATCATATATGCGGTAAAGTCAGATTCACCTTTGTATTTACGTTCGTCTAATAATTCACGTAACTGGGGTTTAGTCCTAGTGAAAATTTCGACAATTTTTGGCTTAATGTGATTCCAAGTATTAAATTCAGGATTATCTTGGATTTTGTCTTCAAAGATTTGTTTAGTTATTCCAGTGAAAGCTGTTTTTATTTTTTTAAATTTTAATGTTGCATCCCAGTTGAAGGAATCAGCTTCGTTTTCAAAACCTTTTAAAAACGATACTATATCTTCGCCTGGTGTATGACCATAAAGAGTAGGTCTTACGTTAATTGCAACTGCATTAGACATATTATTTTCTAAGTTTGTATTTATAGGGAAATTTAAACTTTTATTTTGTTGAGCAGATTCTGCTACAACAGTAGGTTGAATTTCTAACGGGAAATAAGATTCTCGTAGAAGTTCAGTATCTGGACTACGAAAATTTTCTTCAGAATTTTCTGAAATATTTGAAATATGTAAATTTGTTATAGATTTTGTTCTAGGAAGAGGAATAGGATTTTCACTACTTTCTAAAACAGGAGTTGATGAAATTGGAGGGTGAAAATATTTTCTTTCAATAGGTTTTTCAATTTCAGGGATCTTTTTTCGTGAAGATCCGTGGGGAGTTTCCAAAATTATTTTAATATTTTCGGGAGTTAGGAGCTTTTTTATTTCAATATAATTTTTTATGGTTAATACAATATCCTCTTGAATTTTTTGTCGAGAGAATGTGACAATGTTAACCTTTATATTCAAGTTTTTACATAAATTTAGAATTTCTTGATTAGTCGCTTTTAAGAGCCAATCAAATTTAATTTTAGGGGAATTGGGCTCCGTTAAATTTTCCCAATTTTTGTTCATAAAATATATTTTTTTAAAAATTTAATTATAAAAAACACTCTTAAAAATAAGGGGAAACGCGAATTATAATTAATATTAATTCATTACTTTTATTTGTGTTTTACAGCACCTTGAAGATCCAGATGTGGCAACTGCAGCAGGATGTCGATGGGTGGCGAATATATTTACGATTGTTTTGAATTATTTTTTTTTTTGTAAATATAATTTTTTCTCCGGGTATTGTAGTCCCACGACGTGTTTATTTTCTCTTTTCTGGTCTTTTTCCACTCGCGGTATACCTCTACTTCCTATTCCTTAGAGCGCGCCTTACGCTTTTCTCTAAGTACATTACTAGAGTTTTCAAGGTAACCAATTGAAGTACTTCGGACACAGAAAAAGAAGAAAATACCTTTGAAACAGCAGCCTTGGATCCGCGTTGTTGAATGGACAGGAACAATTTTTTATTTTATTTTAAAAAAATTTTGGAAAAAAAAATTTTTTTCAAAAAAAAAAAATTTTTAGAAAATTTTAAAATTTCTTTTTTAGTACTTGAGCGAGGATTCGATATCGCAAAAGCAAACCAGTTGGGCGCCAACAATGTAACGGCCAAAAGAGGTGGTTTAGTACTGGAAACTAACCTCTTTTGGGGTGATTACACTTCCTTCGAAATACAATAATATTCACAGGAATATTATAGTATTCGAGAATTATTTTAATTAATTGAATTTACTATCCACGACTATTGTGGACCTTAACTTATATGAGAGACTTTAGTTAAATTACAAAACACAATAATTTTTATCACTTTACTTTTAAAACACAATATTAAAATTACAAGTATTCGTTCACAGCCAAAGACTGGAAGAATATTGTTGGTACAGTTTAAGACTGACCAGTTATTTACAAAACAATACAATATGATACAGTACAATTCAATACAATACAATTAATTTACTGAAAACCAGAGTTTATATACCTGTCAAGGTATATGGTTTTCTATGGTATTGTGAATGAAATAGGGATTTGCTGATTTAGGTATTTAATTATTTCGAGAATATTCGAATACCAGAATGTTCAGGTGTTCGAATATTCTGTTAAAAAACGTGTAGTGGTCGTTGGCAGGAAGTAACGGTACTTTCGCCAGTTGACAGTACATGTTAGTGAAAGAATTTGCTTAGTAAGAAAAACGTATTTTTCTGTGAATGAAATATGTACGTCTATATAAAAATATGACGAACATATTCGTTACATAAGTACTATTATTTTTTTATTATTTATTTTTTTGCAAAGAAAAGATAACGTGAAAACGTCTCAAGCACTTTGTTACAAAATATCACATTTTTTGTTTAAACGTAAGTATGTAGGTGTCGTGGCTCCACCCACGAGTCCCCTGCGCACTAGCGATGCGCAGGGAACTGGCCACGACTGGAAGATACTGGGCTGAGGCGTCGCTGTTCAGTTGTTGTCTGAACACAGAGGGAAATCTAGGTGTGTGACGACAACTCATTTTTATTGTCCTTGTGATGTTAAACCAACTATTGTAAACTCCTACCACTAAATGGTAGCAGCGCAATAGCGCTCCCCTGGACCTCTGGAACTGTTAGATTTCACGTCCTCTCAAAATTATGTTTTGTCTGGGAATTTTAAATCAACAAAAAACTACGTTTTTTGGCCCAGAAAACGGTTCTACAAACTGCAAAAATAATAGCTTCCACTCAGAAATATTTTGGATAAAATATGTCTGCCCTAATAGTTACATCCTACATAATTCGACTTATAATTTTGACCTTTTCTCGAAATAATATCGAATACACGGACTAATATTAGCCTAAATACGGAATTATATTCTGAACAAAAAGCAGTAATATTACTGGAAAAAACATTCTCGTATTTACAATACGCAAAATGGATGTCAGGTAGCAATTATACTCGAAAACATTCATCGTATATAATAGGTCTAATGACCGACGAAAAAATAATCAACATTATTTTTCCGCCACCCCCAGTGATGTATTTTGTCTTCACTATTAAATAGCGCACAAATATATTGTCGATCTTCAATCCTTTTGTCAAACAAAAGAGCATTCGAGATAACGAAAACAATTTTTTATTGTATATCTCTCTCGAATTCGTATGTTTCTAGAAAACGAGAAAAAAAAAGAGAAAAAACCGTTCAAATTTACGAAAAAGACGTAAAAAATTACGATCAACAGCGATGTTTCATCGGACAGGCTTCGACCAGCCTCTGATTCACACGATACATCGTGTGATTTACCCATGCCTCACACACACAAATGCAATTATCCTAGCAAAATACGGTAGCACACTCACACAAACAAAGTTTGATGCAGTGAGCTGCGGATGCAGCGACGGCTTACGCATGCGCATTAAGAATGGTTGAACAACATGTTCTGCATAGTATCCCTATGAAACAACCCCGAACGTCCATTCGCCTTTTACAAAAAACAACATTGTTGTGCTAATTAATTTATGTGTAATTGCCGTCTATTATTAATTGTTTTTTCGCTTGTAATTTTACCAATTACTATTGCAATCTCGAATGCCTTTTCACTCCCCGCAAATTCGAAATTCGTCGTCTTCTGTGCCGCCATATTTGCGACTTTTGTCACGATCAAATCTGCGCCATCTTTTACCTCGAATTTTCGAATTTCTGCAATTTTATCATTCCCCCCTGGGAGTGTAGTGGTGTAGTTTTCAGTTTTGATACCACCACAAAGCCCAGATATCAACGGTAAGTACTTTGAAGATTTTTTGAATCCTTAAACTTACAGTTTTTCAAAGTCCCGATATGGTAGTGGCAAATTTAATTTTTGTAAGCTATTATTTAATAACGTATTGGGACTCTAAGATCGCTTCACGGTCTTAGCCTAAAATAATTTTAGACGTAATTAGTTATTACGAGTGCATTTTTCGCGTTTCGATAATCACTTATTGCCCCAGGGTCACGCCAAAATTTTTTTGGAAATACCTGGAAAAATAGGTGACTTGCGAAATATACTTGCATTAATTTCATGTACAAAAAACGTCTTTTTGTCTACGGGTCACACCCAATTTTTTGTTTTTTCTAATAATTTACGAACCTTTATTTAACTTTTGATCATAAAAATTTATGAAATATCAAATTTGTACCTAAAATACGTCAAAATTATCCCGTAATTTGAATTACGCCCCGATATTTTGTTCCTCGTACGCGAACACAATACGCGTAACCTTGACATTCATCGTAACAAAAATTTTCGTGTCGATGACATCGTTCGTAACTAGGTCACTAGTACAAATTTACAAACGATCCCCTAAGATGTTAGGGACTCGCAATTATTTTATTTTTGATTCTTTTTCTTATAGAAAAATTTCGTAATTAATTACGCACCATTAATCGAATAAATCTACGATTATTTCCATACGTGCCTCTGAACATAAATAAATTAAAATTTGTTTTTGTTGTCTATTATCATAATAGCACCTTTTTCGTGTACTTGCTTACAGCGCGCAATGAGCGAAAACACGTGCCCCACAACCACCTCGCAAGGTGCTGATGAAATCGATCATATGCTTGATCCGGACACACTGTTGAGGGAGGAGGAAAATAATAATCCTCCACCTCAACCTCAACCTCAACCACATCCGCAACCAATTCCGGATCCACCCATGCCTACATGGGCAGATGAGGTTGACGCAGATGAACGTCAGCGTCAGGCAGACGCTATTAATACTCGACGAACACCTGTTCGGTGGGTGGACGATACTGCGAATACTATTCCTCCACTCACACGCACGCAACATGCGCCATCGATGTCGAGTACAACTACGGACAGTACGGAGGAGCGGAACAAATTTGTAGTTACGATCGAGGATTGTGAGGAGTACATGTGTTATCTTGAGGACCTGCTCAACACACCTGTAGCTCCGGGCCTTAATTACAACCACATCCTGAATGAAGATTCAGCAATTAAGGCCACAATTAATGACCTCGAGTTCCTGCCTTGTGGCCTCGATAAGGACATCCTTCTCGACGCTCGTCGGTACAGAAGAAAGTTGTTGGTGCTGCAGGGTGGAATCCAAACCAAGTTTGGCAACCCCAACCCTCCACAAACCATACAGTCAGTATGCCAAGGGGGTGACCAGGACGCTGCTCAACGTGACGAGGAACGTAGTAGGGAAGAAGAGGAACGCCTGGCCAAAGAGGCACTTATCAGTGAGCTTGTACCTCAGGTCCGGGATGCGTTGGAGCAAGTGGCCATTGATCGTAGATCATTGACCACTTCTGAGCATCGTGTTCAGAAACTGCGGTACAAGATTGCAAATGAGCTTCAGATGGATTCGGAGGAATTCATCAAAAAGTTCGTCACTGAAGGTGCCTCACAACCCGAACAGTCTAGTTCGAAGGCAGGTAGCAGCGATGATACATCGTCTCGTCCGAGAAAACTCTACGGCATTGTCACAGGTAATAATACTTCATTATTATCAAAACATCCGTCACTCCCTGCCCTTTTGTTAGGTGAGGAAAGAGTTGAAGGAGAACCCAGTCCCAAAAGGACTTGTTCGGAACCACCTTTAATCCCCCCTCAACCCCCTTCAACATCTAACCCCTCATTAGAAATAATGCATAGGGAACCCAATCAAAATTTATTGACATCGCCTAACTCAGCAGATTTAAATAAACCGACTGAAGTACCGATGGATACCGATGTTATCATTGAAAAACCAAGTAATCCTAATTACATTCCAAAATGTTGGGAACACGATTCGAATGACCAAATTGATATTGGATTTGCGAATTTAAAACCCCCCAATTTTTATTTGGAAAAACGGGATGGTGATATTCTAGGATATCCAGGCTTTATCAACGGTTTCAATAACTATGTTAATAAATGGAACGATATAGGTATACCCCAAAAAATAAATCTTCTCTATGGCGCTCTACCAAAATTTTTAGTCGAAAAAATCAGCCATTTTTCTCCAGAAAACATAGGTTATGTACAGCGACTGAAATTTTTACACAGTCGATATGGAGACAAATCTAAGATTCGAGCTGAAATGTGGCTAAAGTTGACAGCATACTCAACAACAACTAACGACATTACGTCAATACTTGACGCGTTAGATACTTTGACTGTCATAGTTGACAGATATTGTTTGGTAGCCAATGTCATAGATGAGGAGCAGTTATTTAATATAATTGTGAAAAAATTCCCCCTCGCTCGTACCAAAATACTTTAAAAAGTGACGAGCGTCATGTCAAACATATTTTCAAAGCTGTTAGATCTTTTATCAAAATAAGAGAGTTATCGGAACCCATCTGTACTTCTGTACCTACCAAGGGCGATAAAACTAACAATCAATCAAATAGGAATCAATCCCAATCGAATCGAAATTTTTCACAAGCTAAAGGCAGGAAAAATTTCGCAATTCTTTCACAAGAATCAGACCCAGCTCCTCGAGGAAAGAATAAATCCAATCCTCGTAGACAATACAAAAGGCGTCAAAACAAAACAGAAGAAGATGACTCACAGCCTAATTCTTCTGCCATAAATCCTGATGGAAGTCAGTACGTTCAGACGCCCTCTGGACAGCGTATACCAGTGGCAATGGTACGACTGGCAGTGGTGCCCCCTACACCTTGCATATTTTGCAAAGGGCAGCACCATTCACACCTTTGCCGTGTGAAGAGCACGCTGGAGTCACGACGAGCGCATTACTTTAAACATAAGTTATGCAATCGTTGCGGATTCTCGCATCCGGATACTCCAGTGTGAAGGATAATCCCGCCAGTCCATTGCAGATGGTTCCAGTGCGCCAGCACCGAACACCACTCGAACTTCTGTCCGAAGGTCGAATACCCAATCACTCCCGCCCGTGTGGATGCATGGATAGAGTACCTTCGGGAGTGCAAGAAGTACTTGCCAAAAGGTAACTTTAATAGTAGAAATACTAATCAGGATGTAAATATTCTTGGATTTAATCCAAATAAACCTTTATAGACGATCCCAGCTACCGTCGTAGAGCCAACTGTTGAGATTCAACGTGACGAATCTAAGGATTCGAACGAAGTTCAGTCAGTTGCCGGGACTCCAGTATTAAGTGAGTGTTTTACATTTTTTAATACTAGAGATAAAGACGCTCATTTTTTGACATTTACCTCGTATGTCCTCTCTCCAAACAAACTTGTCCCCGTAAAAATCAATGGTTTTTTTGATTGTGGCAGTAAGCATAGCTACATGTTCTATTCCTATGCCTACAAATATCTGAAAGATAATCTCTCAGATTATGCGGATATCATAAAATTTTGTGGCTTAGCTGGACAAATGTCCAAACAAATTAGAACACAAAAAGTTAAATTTTATTTAATTAAACATGATGGAACGAAAGTTCTCATGGAAGCTAATACTGTTCTCCACATAACTGATAATTTATCAGAATTCGATTTCGAAGAATTTAAAAAACGGTATCCAAGATACGAAAATATCGATTTCTCAGGTTTGGATCGAGGACTTTCTATACAATTACTTGTTGGAAACAATTACATGTGGTCTTTTATAAAGCACATTAAGCACTTGTCCCCTACCCTGCAACTAATTGAGACCTACTTCGGAGCAATGTTAGGAGGATTCCTAGGATCTTCCACCGAATGTGACGTATTCGATCCCTCTTTCTTCACATCCCCAGAAAGCATCGAAAATTTTTGGAAATTAGATGTCCTTGGGATCGAAACTAATAATTTAGTTGAAGATGACGCCGAAGTGGAAGCTTTGCATTTGTTCTATAAAAATATAGAAAAGGTCAACAATCTATATCACATACGGTGGTTATATAAATATAATCCCCCACCGTTAGTCAATAATCGACAGTTAGCCTATAAACGTTTAGAACGTCAGTTACCTAAACTGCAAAAAGACCCAACCTTCTTTCTTAGATACGATCAGTATTTTCTTTCCCTAGTAGACTTAGAAATGATCAAACCTCTTGAAAACGATAGACCAGCCAAGCTGGTGCACTACTTACCTCACAAAGGTGTTTACGATCCTACTAATAGTACACCACTCCGAGTAGTTTTCGACGGATCAGCTAAGTCTAAGAAATCAAATTGTTCTTTGAACGATTGTATGCTACTAGCCGATCTAGTATCGATGTTAGTCAGTTTCCGTAAAGATCCTTACGCAATAATTGCTGACATCAAAAAGGCTTTCCACCAGATAGGTCTTCACCCCGTAGATAGAGACGTCACGCGTTTTCTATGGATTAAAGATCCGAATTCACCTATGAGTTCTAATAACCTTAGAACTTTTAGATTCTGTCGTGTTCCTTTTGGAATCATTTCATCTCCTTTCTTATTAGCAGCACTGCTTTTACACCACTTTTGTCAAGTGGACATGGAGTTTCATGATAAGTTCCTTGAACGTTTCTACGTCGATAATTTGATAGTATCTGTACCCACGTACCAACAAGCTATAGATCTCTATACTAAGTCTAACAAATTATTTAACGACATCTCCATGGAACTGGCGCAATGGGGCACAAATTGTAAACCTTTGAGAAAAGACTTCGATTCGGATTTTGCCCTGACTGAACCACTTATCAAAGTGCTAGGCCTATATTGGGATATGGACCATGATGTATTATTCATGCCTAACCATAAACCATTCGTAAAACCTTGGACTAAGAGAACTTTTCTTAGAGTACTTTCCTCCTTTTACAATCCCTTAGGCTGGTTTGCTCCAGCATTTGTTCCATCCAGAACGTTTATGAAAATCCTATGGTCCAAAGGACTGAAATGGGACGAACCTATACCAGATAATTTACAAGTCATAACACAAGACATCCTTGATGACCTTAAAATATGCATGTCCTATTGTTTGCATAGACAATTCTATGAAGGAACATACGACCCAACTGTTTGCCAACTTCACGTCTTTGCAGACGCTTCTCAAACAGCATATTCTATGACAATTCACATTCGATTCTATAACAAAAAACCAAACTGTTATGCAGTTAGATTTGTTATAGGAAAATCTCGCATAACACCCATGAGCCCAATCACAATCCCTAAATTGGAGTTGATTGCCGCACTTATTGGTGCGAGAGGATTGCGTGCATTACATAAACCACTCCGTTTGCATAATGTACCCACTTTTCTTTGGTCTGAAAGTAAATGTGTTCTCACATGGCTATTAGAAAGGAAAGTCCATCCTCAATTTGTCAAAAATCGAATCGATGAAATCAAAAGTATACCTTCTGTCGAATATCGACATGTACCATCATCAGAAAATCCTGCGGATGTAGGTAGTAGAGGTTTATCGGCCAAAGACCTTAGCCAATCTAGTTGGTGGACTTGTCCCACTTGGTTATGCCAAGATGAAAAACTATGGCCCCAAACCGATCTTCATATCATTGAAAGTCTTCCAGACACATCCGAAAAATTAGATACTCCCGTATTTTGTATTCTGAAAGATGCACTCAATGTATCCTCTACCAATTCCGATTCTCTATTCATCGCCGATGAATATATTTTTGACAAATGTCACCCCGCCAAAATTCAACAAAAGTTGAAGTCCCCCAAAAGCCTGATCCCACACTTCCACATTGACTCACAAACAGATCAATGTGAAGTTATCTTGCCACAGCATGAAATCCTTGCTACAAGATGGATCCCTGATGAACCAAGTTCATCTCAAGCCGTTGATTTGTCCACTAAACCTCCAAATCGGAAACAGGAAACACCTTTCGCAACATTTATTCATCCACCGATGAATACTCCGTTCAATATTAATATTGATAAATTCAACACTCTATCTAAAACAGTACGCACCTTCTTACAATGTTTAAGAGCCATACGGTGATTTAGTAGACGTAGAATTAGACAGACCAGGTCAATTTCTCCTTATGCTGTTATGGATTGTACTTTCCATTTTTCACTTCTTTGCTTCATACATGCGGACCAAAGAAAACACTGCCAAATTGTTCGAAGTGTTGGAGAAAGATAAACCCCCTCCTTACGTTTCGTACAAAAAATATCACATTCTCATAGATCCGTCTGGGATTTTGAGAACTGTCAATTATCTTCCAGATATTGAATATGCTAAAGATATGTTATCTCCTATCTTAATGCATCCCAAGTCACAGTTAACTAAGTTAATATTGATGCATACGCATACCACCAACGCACACACAGGTACGAAATTCACAATTGCTGACTTTAGAAGACACTATTTTGTTCCAAAGTCTCTCAAAGTGTTACCCCCAATTCTAAAGAAATCATGCATCCTTTGCAAGAAAGCTGAAACACGACCTTTCAAGCAACCTATATTCTCATCCTTACTGAATTTCCGCCTTGTACCATTCGTACATCCTTTTACCTATACAGGCGTGGATGTATTTGGCCCGTTCATGGTATTTGATAAATACTTGCCAAAAAAGAAATCCCAGTTGGCCACGCCAACCACTCCACCTTATAAAAAATGGGTATTGATTTTCACTTGTATGTCTACAAGAGCTGTCCATCTAATCTCAGTATCGAATCTATCTACTGAAGACATTTGGACAGCGTTTATAACCTTTTTCGCAGATAAAGGCACGCCAAAAGTTATCTTATCCGATAATGCGGCGCAATTTCACCTTCTCTCCTTGTACTTACCCGAGTACTGGACAGCGTTCTCTGAAGAACAAAAAATACAAACTAGCTTAGATGAAAAGGCTATCAAGTGGCACTTCATCCCGGCTAAAGCTCCCTGGTATGGAGGAGTTTACAAAAGACTGATAGGTATTATAAAACAAGTATTTTATAAAACTCATGGTCACAACTCTGTCTATAAGAACACCTTCAAGGCAAGTTTGAAAGATATTCAAACGATGATAAATAGAAGACCGTTATGCCCATCTCAGGATAAGCTCGATCAGCTAACACTCACGCCCGCACATTTCATGCGAGTGAACTTAGGTTACCTAAGTAATCCGATTGACCAATCAAACCAAGATCCTACTCCCACAGCAAAACAGTTGATAGACTCTTGGAAACTTGACCAAGACTATCTTCAGAAAATGTGGCTAGTATGGAAGTGGGAATACCTCCTCTATCTGAGAGATAGACCACCCTCTGCGCTCTCTAACCCAGGCCGCACGGTACCGTTTTACCTAAGGTAAATGACATCGTTCACGTTTTTGACTATACATCCAAACCCGGTGTCTATAAACTTGCAAAAATCACTGATTTAGAGAAATCTCGTGACGGCCAGATCTGTCACACTCACATAAAATTCTCTAGCAAGAAAACTTCCACACGGCCTATTAAGTTCTTGGCTCCTTTGGAGTTGGACAACAGAAATGTTGAAAAGTAGATACTGTGTATCGACTACCACCGATACTTTGTATTGATACCTCCGACTGAATCCCTGATTACGACATGAGTAGACAATGACAGACCATTACTGACTTTGGGGTATGCCATAATTGGAAATTATGCTCCTAAAAACGGCATAACTACGATTTTTTGGCACCCACTATTACTGTCTAGTGCTTTGTAAAAGTCCACGGGTAATAGGTGTCAGAGCGCGCTACCAGCATCTTTGATGTTTAACCAACTCGCTAATTCCCACATGTACTGTGATTTCTATTATTTTAAATAAAGTTGTTTTCATTTTTGTACATACGTGTCTAATCTTTTCTAGATTTCAGGAGATTCAGGGAAGGTGGCCTCTGAAGTCCACCCAGGCACACCACCCCCAGTGTCGTGGCTCCACCCACAAGTCCCCTGCGCACTAGCGATGCGCAGGGAACTGGCCACTGGAAGATACTGGGCTGAGGCGTCGCTGTTCAGTTGTTGTCTGAACACAGAGGCAAAAGCTAGGTGTGTGACGACTCATTTTTATTGTCCTTGTGACGGTAAACCAACTATTGTAAACTCCTACCACTACAGTAGGTATCTAACTTTATTTTATTCTTTTTTTTATCAATGTCTTTTCAAGTGAAAAATGATTACTTAACAGCTTACAATGACCTTCGACCTTTTTCACAAATAGAAATGATTTGGAAGCACTAGAGTAATTTTTTTTTTTTTTGACAAATTGTCGAAAATCTTGAAAAATGAAAGTAAAAAAGTATCAAATAATGCTCTACGTGGTACGTTTTCGTAGCAAAATATTGCTAATTTCGGCAATTTAAAGTGATAATGTCGAATAGGCAGGTAGGTACTTAAAATTTTAAAAAATATGTAAGCAACTCGCAGATTATTGTTTACGTCGTGTTGATTTAATTTGAATGGTGGAGAGGAGATGTTGTGTGAGAAAAATACCATTGTTTTCTCATGGTTCAAGTCCAAAGTTTATACAGAAATACCTATTCTTCTTAGAACCTTCTTTTCAAAGAAATTCGATTCATCAATAATTTTGAGATACAGCAATATGGAGATCACGTTTCAATGTATTATCAAAAATTATTATATCTTTTTTCACCAGTCTACCTATATGACAAAGAAGATGGAATTATACCTCATAAGATGGGAACGAAAATCATTTTGAATCGATGATGACGTTTACGATGATGATGATGATCATCATGACGATAAGTGTTTAAAATGTTTACCTCATTGAAAGCGTAGAACTGATGGACTATGAACAGGTCGAAGGTTCTAATTAACGCCATTTTTTGTTTATTATTTTTTTTTTTTAAATCGGGTACCTACAATCGAATGTAGAATGCGATAAGAAAATTTTGAATTTATAAAGAGGTGGCGTGGTTTAGATTTGTTATTCAGTATTTAAATGCGTTGAAGAAAGTGCAAATTTGTTTTCTCATGCAAATTGTAGTTCTTTCGACGGTACACTTTTCTCGAAACGAGTAGGTGAGTAATGTTTACACATATTTATTTCAATGTTACATAAGTTTTTCATCATTCGAGTAAAACATTTTTAGCTGGATTTCCTAGGAAACTTGCTGTTAATTTTTTTAAAGTTACAAATAATTTTAAATATATAGTTACCTACCCACGTACCTACGTATTAGTAAAATTTAGCTAGCAGTGTTCGACAGGAATGTTTTAAACTAATTGTATAATATTAGTATCAGTTTTAGTTTTTGATTAAGTTTTAATGAAAGTTTTAATTTTTGCATTGAAGTCAACTGATTTTTTAATTTTTAATTAAGTACTTTTATGGCTTGATTTAGAGTAGGCCTACATAAAAACAAAAAGTTCTAGTCATACTTAAACCCAATTAACTGGAAATTTAACTCAATATTTCACGAAAATTCGTCTCATCATTCAAATTTAGGTAAACGTTGGGAACATTACAAACAAAAATTACGATTCATGTTTAAAAATTGTTTGAATGTAGCGAATTTTTATTATTTTTTACAAAAATTTCATTTTGAAGAACACCGTAACATGATGAATGTCAAAAAATTACACAAGCTTATGCATAGGCTACCCAATTGTTTTGTTTTTTGTTTGTTTTATTTATCTCTCCACATAATTTGTAATGAAAATTATAATGATTTTGTGAAAATATAAATTAGGTACTACTTAATGAAAATTAAATGTTAAAGAAGAATTTTAAATTATCTCGCATCAAATATTGTTAAAATATCTAGCCATTCCCAAAAAACAAGTTCTAAGATTGAAACTTTGGACAATCAATTATTACCTTATTCATTTTTCAAGCTTTAGTCATTGATTATTAAATTTTATTTCTTATCTCTGGGAAAATAACTATTTGAAACTCGTGAGAAATTACATTTTTTGTAATAAGACTAAATTTGATTCAACGAATAATGGGTAAATCAATTCAATAACTTGAAACATACATATGGTCTTACATCAAAATAAAACTTTTTACTCTAATTGTTTACTTCACATTGACTTGCTCAATGCTTACGTCCGCAAATGTTATTGAGATATTAATTAATCTACCTTTCTATTCATAGCCAGCCTATTTCTCATAATTTCATTAATATTTACAAAAAAATTAAAATCTAAGCCTTCTTTCTTTCAATTTAAGTCAGTGGTTCTCAATTTTTCACATTCAGGCCTCCCTTAGCCTGGTTACAACACCTCTGCAGTTCCTTAGTTGATAGCGTTATTAATGTGATTTTTTTAACTACTTTTGTTTTATAATATCTCACAACAGCTCTAAAGCAATCTTGAGTCCCCCAAGTCTAAGAATCACTTATGTAGACTCTTAGCAGTTCTTTCAGAGAGATTATTTGAAACCATTGGGTTTACCAGTGTGATTGACAATACTACCTACAAACAAATTAATATTCAGTTAGTTAGTGTTAGCTTATACATTAAAGTGGTTAAGAAAAATCTGGGTTCCTTCCAAATTATTTTTGTTCATACGAAATTTGATTAATTATCAGCTAAAATTTAACTGGGTATCTACTGATATCTTTAGAGGTAAAAAATAACTTATAATATTCTTAGAATGAAATTAATCGAGAGAATGATCCCTTTTTGTTTCTTTGACTAAACGATAAAATTGTGACTTAAATCAAAATCGAACATTAATTTAACCCGAGTTAGTCACCCTCATCAACTCATCTCAAGTACCATCAACAAATTGTGATATTAATTGCAGACTAGGTCAAGACGTCATAATTTAATTGTGAGTTACAAGAAAAAGATCAGAGTTTAAATCGTGAATCATGATTGTTGAAATAATTGGTTATAATGTACGATAAAAAGCATGTCCGGGAATTAATATTAATCTTGGATTTAGCACACAACACATTCAGTCACTATGCTTAACTATCATTAAGACATTACAGTCAGTGAGACACAGAAAATTTATCAGCTCATACGAAAATTTTTGGGTATTAACAGTTTACTTTTTGTGCACCCAGTCATATCACGTATCTGAATATAAATAGTGATGCAAGTAATTTCTTCATTTTTCCAAGAAAATAAAGAAATAGGTTTTTTAAAAATAAAATCGAACCTCTGTCCACGAACAAACGAAATTATTCAAAACTTCCATTTCTAAAATCATCTGAAAGTGTAAATCTTTAGCTAAAGTTTGGAAGTAAAGTTAATTTTTTTTCATTCTGTGTTGTATAGACTATTTTCTGAATTTCATCAAAATCGCAAAGACAGAGATACGTAGTATAGTTTCCAACAATGAGACATTTCTATCAAGGTTAGAGGTGTTACATATCAAAGGGTGAAATTTATTATGGAGAAATTTCAAACAAGTAAAGGAAGTCCTACCAACTCCACAATCGTTTGGACTTACCACTCATAAAACATTTCAGCTTATGTTTAAGGAAAAAACTACAAACTTTTGAAAGCAATAGGTCTGTTTGCACGCTTCCAGTTTTTCAAGATTATGACAAAACTGATGTCAGATTGTCAAAATAGTGTTCTCACGTTTTAACTAAAAAAACTAAATTATGTTCGCACGTTTTTCTGAAAATTCAAAATACAGAATTCTTAATTTTCTCACCATTCAGTTTTCAGTCAGTCTGAACTTCCTGAAATTTTTTAAAACGGATGAGTTTCTTCCAATTTGTTATGTTTCACGTTTTTTTGTTTACACCAATTCAAAAAACAACGAGAAATGTTAATTTTTTCATCAATTGGTGATGATTTGATGATAAATATTTTTTTGAAATACGTTCAGTGCAGAGGTTTGGAGTGAAACAAAAACTTGTGTTCAATCCCATTTACGCTTCAAAAAAAAATTTTAAACTATTATATAAACGCTTTATTTACTCTCAAAATTAATAATTTCAAATCAATTAGAGTCAATCGATTTCTGCCCAGTTAGAAAAATGATTTACTCTGATTGAATCTGATTGAATCTTTTCTCTTTTTTTTCCCGCAAAATTTTGTGGTTATGGGTATATGGAAGAAAGACAAACAATAAGAGCGTAAGAAAAAAGAAAAATGAGCCAGTAAAAATCAAAATATGGGGAGAGCAGACAGAAAAACAATCAGGCAGAATGAAAATAGATAAATATGTGCCGATACTAATTCAATTTACTTTGTCCCTGAAGCAGTGAATGATTCCAAATATTAAGGAATCACTCGCTTGCTCCCTCACTCTGTTAATAATTCATTCTCAATCGATCCTGATTTAATCGTAGAAGAGCTGATTGAATCCCACTCACTTGCTCACTCGCTCTCTGATTAAAAAAAAAAAAAAAAAAGTAAAATCCCAGGATTCAATCCTCCATTTCGAATCGATCCTTATCTCTGGTTCAGTTGTATACTTCTACAAATTTTTTTTTTTTTTTTTCAGAAAAGTCAGAAAGACTTTCGCTCGCTAAAAAAACTTACAAATAAAAATTTCCAATTTTGTCAAATTTCAGAATTCAGGAAAATTATGTTTTCAGTTACCTAACAACGTGCAAACTGACCTATTAATTTCAGAGATGATACTATAATTTTATTTTAGATACTTGAAAAACGACTATTTTCTGGGGCTTTTTTTACTTTGGAATATGCTTGTTTCATATTCTGATTGATGCAACAATGTTAATGAAAGAAACAGACGCAGCTAGTCTTTTTCCACTATTCTAACATTAAAATATTATATTCTACAGAACTGGACAGTACGCAACCAACTCATGCAGTAAGACGCTCAGCTTCGATTTGCTCTGCGAACATGGATTCTTGTCAGAATTCACCAAGTCCGCCTTAATATTTACATAAAAAAATCGTGAATAAGAATCTCTTTCGACTGGTAGTACTCACTAAAGCCAAGTATAAATAGACAGCTGCTAAATGCGGATTCAAATAATTCACCAAGTCCGAAAAATAAATTTTTTGGCTAGTAAAAGTAAAAATCACGTAACTGCGTGTGATTCTTTATGGACTTGGTAAAATTTACTTGACTCTTATCTAAAAATTTAATTTGTTAAACACAACTTCCATTATGTTTTTGTTCTCTTGAACAATTTGAAAAATGTGACTTAGTGAATTCTGCCAGGCAGCCAACGACTTGTTAACCATATACTTTCCACTCCTGTCGACTGATATACAGTAATTTGGTGCTTCATTTTATTAATTTTCAATCATAAGTATTTTTGTGAATCACAAATTAATAATTTCCAATTCCATTTGAAGTTATTATTTTTTGAGCATTATGTAGAGATTTGCAGTCTTTCAATCAAAATAATGCTTTTTACCTAATAATAATGTTGTTTAAAGTCCAAGGGACTAATAAACAGAATGTGTTGCCTCTAGTTTAACCAGAAGAAAAATGGGTGGGTGTCTCTTCACCAGCACCAGTACTTCTACAGCACTCACACCTGGTGTACCATTGCTAGACTGCCTGTATGCCAAGTGGTGCGCAAAAGCCTGTGACCAGAGGCCATGATATCTACTCCTAACAGTAAAACAATTATTGTATCCTTATGTTCTGACAGTTCCCATGAAGGTTATCAGATGACAATTTATGCAAAATAATGACAAATCATTAGTGTCGCAAAATATCGATATCTTTTCGTATCGATATGTATATCTATATTTTAGGGAAAATATCGATATGCAAAATATCTTCATTTATCGAGTAGAATAGGGATTAATTAGTCAAATATCAACATTATTTTTTATATTCTCACGTATCGATACCTAAAATATCGATATTTTCTCTAAAATATGTTGGGAACATCAATCCTCCTCCCCTCTTACTCCTGCAAATACTCGACTATCTTTACCTGTATACTTTTGTACCTTTACACGCGGCTACACTGATACTCTATTCCGCCGCTCATTTGTTCATCTCTGTACATGTTCTTTTGCCAATTAAACTTTATACCACGTACATAATTCACAACTCTGCTACAATTACATACACTTCTGAGAAGTTAAACATTGAGTCCATTTTTATTTCTTTTATACAATTACTCTGCTGCGTCGATCCACAACCTCTATAAAATATTGATCCGTATCGATATGTATGGATAATTTTCGCACCTCTACTATTCATTTTGAAGTTAAAGGTTTACACTTTCCAATGAAATAATTTTCATTAAAAAATATATGAAAATAACAATGTTATAAAAGAAATTCGAAAATAAGTCTCACATACTGGACATCTTTCCACCATTTTGACTTGATATAATTAGCTCATTAGTTTTGTACAAAATAAATGTACGTAGCTACCTAATTTAGGTACCCAACAGATACCTACCCAATTAATATTAATTCAGTGATAATATTCTCCTCTTTGTAATGCTTTATATTTTTGTTTTTTTCAATTTCAGAGTTTCATCATTTTCAAAATGCTGATAGGTTCGACGAGTCGTATGGTAAATGGTGGCAAAGCCATAAAAACCATTTATTGGCGCGTGAAAAATGTCAACAAATCGGATGAAAAGAAAATTTTAAAATCCGAACGAACTATTAATCTGAAGAATCCGCTAGACGTTCAGCCGGAACTTGTTTCTTCTGACTTGGGTTATGCAAAATTTTGCAAGAATTGATGGTGAAGCAGCAGAGAAGTAGCGTCGGGTGACGGTTTCAATAATTCCCTAATATTTTTTTTATCGACCCCAATGTTTGGATGAGGTCGATTTGCTTCCAAATTCGTTAATGTTGTAGTACCTCCTACAGCGACAGCATGCCGACAGAATGAATGTTAAAATCTATATTAGATCATTGAGAGGCAACGAAAAGTTATAAAAACATAAATAGGTACTACCTAACGTTTATTTCCTTAGGTATGCGAATACGTATTTGTGAGAAAAAAAAATGAAAACAAGAAAAACAAAAGACTGCTTTCATGGTCGCCTATTATTATGAAAAAATCATTTTTGTATTCTCGACAATAAATATTTTGCCTTAAAAACGATGTTTTCTTTTATTCGAATACCGCCTAATGGCTAATCAGTGCTGCCAAAAAGAAATTCTACGATCGCTGATGATCGAAGTATTTCGATACATTTGTAGTGTTGGGGTTATTTTCATCCTTCTGAGGACATGGCTTTTCATTTTTATATGTTTGTGTCAAGTTATGAGGGGTGTCTTCACCATTTTTTCATAGAGTATTAAATTATTATAACAGAGGAAGCAAGCAAAATGAAAAAGGCACCATTTTCAAGACGAAATATTCCTACTCACAAGGTACCTACATACATACTTCACAATTTTAAATCTCATTTTTATCTTTGAAATTTACAAAATTTGTAATTATATTTATTTTTATTCATTTAATTCAATTCAATTATGAAAAACAAATTTTCTTATTATTGTCAATGAGCCGAGGACAAGGCCAATTTCGAATTTAGTACCTTAGGAGTAGATGATGAAAAGTAAAAAACTGATGCCATTCCTCTTAACCGAGTTTAGTTGAAAATAGCTGATTTGATTATTATATTTACTCAGAGACATGCAGTTAAAGAGATGTCAAACGCCCAATCAAAAACATGTCAAAGATAGAATGTTATAAAATGTATCAAATTCCAATATTTTTGTTGCTGTACATATGCGTACAGTTTGATAGTGTATGTGCATTGTATAGAGATCTCGGTTTTCACAATGAAATATGTGCAGGTTTGGATGCACAGAACATATAGGTAATATAAACTGCTTCCTTTCTACCTTTCACATATTTTTGAATCACAGCGCTTATAAAATGTTAGACATATCTTTAGCTGTGAGTATGTATCTGTATTTACCTACCTAATACTCTGATTTTGGTGCCTTTTTTGGCACTTAGAATTATGCCTTGTTTAAGTAATATGGCTAAGTTTTACATATTTTTTTCGTCTTCGGTTTTAGAAATTGTGTCTATGAATTTCAAACCAGTTAAATAAATTCAATTCTCCCATTATTTAAGCCCGTACAAGTAATGCTGAAAGTATATTTCAGTTTTGATTTTTGTCAGTATGGTACATGTGGCAACTTCCTACCAATGGTGATGGGTGTATTTGTATATTTGCTAGTAGGTTGTGTGGCTGGTCCCTACATATAGTAGAGCAAACACACTTTTTGGTTCACAGGCTACATAGTACACCATGTGCAGTCTTATTTATCATTGGGGTAGGCCAACACACACACAAGGAATGAGGAAGTAATTGTAGATTGTGCATCCGCTAACCACAGTGCCCTACAGTACACATTTCTATTTTCAAAATGGGGTAAGAACTGAAGGGTTCAGGCAGCTGGCAGAATTTCAGTGCAAGTTTGGGAGAAAGATTTTATGCATATTTTGGAGAAGTAAAGTGAGACGTGTAACGTATATTTTCATCTATTTTTAAATACGACGAACATATTCGTCTACACGTTTTCAAATACCAAAAATGTAGGTATTCATCAATAATGAAACATCCTATAGCTCTTTATAAACAACCACTAAATTACCCGTATTTGATTTTATGAATATAGATATAATGTCTGTATATTCATGACCTAATTGTTCCTGTCCCTCGAGTATATCACGAGTCTGCACAACCCTATAATAACAACACCCTACCTCACTTAGCCTATCCGACATGTACACTTACATACCCCGAACGAGCATATAAACCCTCGTTTTGAAGGAATAAGACACAGTTCCTAAGCAGTACCTTCTTAGTACCTAGAACCTCTCTTACAGAGTTACTAGTGAACAGTCTTGTCTAAAGGGTTGTAATCCCATATGTATAATAATTAACGTATTAATCGATGTACTGTTGTCGTACAAATTATTATTTTATTAAAAGTGTTAATTCAAACTTGTGTTTTAAATATTATTGAGTCCCTCAAATACGTTAAGGTCCACGATAGTTGTGGATGATAAATTGAATATTTAAATTATTATAGAGGTATTAATGCTTATCCAGTGTTAAATATCTTGTGTATGGTGTAACACTGAAAGTGGTTCTAATTAGGTACATTACCACCTCTTTTGGCCGTTACAAGAAGTAAGAAAAAATTGTTAGTGTGTGTGTGTGTGTATTCAGTTCTATTTAATACACATACACTAACGAAAAAAACATATTTCATTGTTTCCACCAAAACAAAAAATTATACATTGTTACCACATCCAAAAATAGGAATGTGTACCACATTAAATGATTCAGTCCACTTGGTTATAGGCACTTTTTGTTTTGAAACTAGTTTTTGTGTGAGTAAGATCAACATTTCTCATTTATTTTGTGGTTTCAGCTGTAATTTCTGTTCATTTTTTTCAACTAACTTTTAACTCTTTTCCAGTTCGGCAGATATTATGTTTACCATTTGTTACAAATTTCGATTCATAAATAATAGAAATATGTTACGAGAAATAATTTTGGGGCTCCTCATTAGAATGGAGTTTAATGTATAAATGAAGAAAGTGAGTGTGGACTACGCACTTCTCTCACTGAATAAGTTCTGTGTAGCATGGACTTGAGAAATTTAATTTTTGTTTGTTTTCTCAGTTCTCTTGGAACACATTTATGTTTTTATGATACTTGTTTAAAACTTGGGCACCACAATGTTCAGGCTACTAAAAAATTCTGTAGACCTTGAAGATCTTTTTTCTTTTTGTCTCTGGTCCAAGCTGAAATTAAGTCAGAAATTTGAAACTAATTAATATGAAAAAAATGAGCCTTCATCTACAAAACCAAATGAAAAGAAATAATGAAAGTGTGATTTTGTGATCGTTTCTTTTTTGTTCCATGGTACGTGTTGAAACCCATTAAAACCACATGTTTTTTATTCAAAAAATGAAATATATTAATTCGTCTTATATATTTTTAAGTACATCATGTCTGAAATTAATAATATTTAGAACATAGATAATATATATATATATCTGAAAAAATTGTTATAATGTGACGTCCGAAAACGAACGTACATCCCGAGTATAGGGAATGATATCACGATTCGAAGTATATCAATAAGTCTCGATCAATCGTAGAGTCGAAACCACAAACCAGCTCAAACAGTTAGGCCACCAGCCTACCAGCGATAGCTCCCAAGGCCTACGAAGTATATCGGGCGAATTTACGTATGTGGAATTAAATAAGTTGGCCGACCCATTATCACAGTGTATACTTTATTACAATCGAAAATATTACTTACAGTTATGGTAACTACAATCAGGTCGTGCAGGTTATTCTTCACATCGCCACATGGTTCTCGAAGTTCGGTGAACCATCAAATCTCGATCGATTATTTGTTTTGAATTCGAAGGAATAATATCGCGAGTTATTTAATTTCTACTACTGGTATTCACATTCGAAAATATCGGTGAAAACAATAAAAAGGTGGCTTGCTGCCGTATAAAGAGCTGTATTTGCCGTGAATAATATTTCGTATTCACGGCGGACTGAAAACGATCACGTCTAAAACGAGACTGACTGTTCACTCATTAGCCTAAAACGTGAACAGTCAAAGAGATTAGAAATAGTTCACCGATGATCGATATCTTATTATTACACGTCACCATATCGTTAAATAGTCATCTGTCGACGTGTTTTTATGTTTGTTAGATTTCGGGAATTTATTCCCGATGGGGAATCGGCGTATCTTTGGTTTTCCTTATCATTATTACAAACTTAGAGTTCGTGAGCCGCTCCCTATCGTAATATTAATACAGTTGATGGTGACGTGAAGGGAAGGCTACAGGTGACTTAGACGCCACAACTCCCCCCCCCCAAATTTCGAAACGAGGGACCACCCGCAGCCTTCGAACATTTGGTAACTTAGCTGAAAAGATATATGTTAATAAAAGGTTGGTCCGTTGATTAAAACATTTTAAACTTATTCAAGAAAGATTAATATATTTAAACAAAAAGTCAAACAAAGAACGAGCACACCGAGACTAATAAGGTGAGTTACAATAACAAAAATAAACAAAATGCCAAAACAAATTTAGGTATGTATTAACTAGACGATCGAATTCTTATAATTATGATTTACAATCGAACGCAACAAACAAAAGAAAAACGATAATATACATTAACGATTGTTGAGATAAATTAGAAATGTAAGAGAAAAGAAGGTAAGAGAGGTAAAAAAGAATTGAAATAAGGAACTGGTTAGGAACGAACTTAGTTGGTAGGAACAATAATAATAATAAAAAAAGAAAGTCGAAGCTCGATAAACATACATATAGAAAGAATAAAGGTATTTACAGGATCCTTTCTGGTAGTTGAAAGTTCTGGCGATAGGTTCGCCCCTCGTTGACCAAAAACACCTGACCCTGATTTGGCTCCCCGACAACTGCCTTGAGGTACTTTGCAGCGAACGTAACTCCAAGGACCATCCTGTTCGTATCGGGTACTGGGCTTTTTACTAAATAGAACGTCTCGGGAAATCGAGTTCCATTTCGTCCAAACAATTCCATTTTCGTCGTCTCGTTAGACTCGAGGACCTTCGGGTTGTTCCATTCGCAGCACCAAGTTTCCTTTGGCGCCGGAATTATTTGTTGATTTGCTGAAAGTAACTTTATATTTATAAAGGATACTGGTGATCGAACGTCGAAGCACAGAATCTTTTCTTTATTCGCGAAGATTGTCTTCCCCAGAATGAGGGAGAGACAAAACACACGGGGCAGCCTGTTTTTTATTTGTCCTGGTTTCATTACTTCGACATTTGTCCCCGGGCAATATTCGACCCTCTTGGTCACTTCTCTCGGCAATTCTTCGAGTGGGACCGCCGGCGCGACGTCTTCGTCCTCCTGCTTCACCGGTGTTACTTCATCTTCAACAATTATCGGTATAATGGTTACCTCTTGGGAGGATGTTAATTTTTTTGGTATTTTATATTTCGCCAATCGCTTACCGTTCTCGCTCGATTCATCCGTTTCTTCCTCGAATTCGACCCTTTTCTTGGACGTTGACGGCCTCTCATTATCCGGCTGCATCTCGTTATATTTCACCGATACCCTCTTATTGAGTTCGGTGTTCAGTTCCGTGATCGTGTTCTGCAGGTCCTCGATCGTTCGTTCCTGTCTTTGAACCGTCAGCTTCATTTCCTCGAGTCCTTCGGTGATTGATTTTCTTTCGTTTCTTTCACTTTCGATTACTCTCTCGAGGAAATTTACCTGTCGCTCCATCATCGTTGACATTCCAGCGTGGAATCGGCTTCGATCTGTAAGTGCCTCCGCTGTCACATTTTGGTTATGGGCCGCAATCCTAATTTGTTCACGTAACGAAACCAGGAATTCTTCGTTTTCGTTCGAAACCCTCTTGAACTTTGTCTCGAGATCCTCCGGTTCATTTACTGGGGGGGCGGTTGGTACGTTTTCTTCCGCCATTTCGACTAAATTACAAGGTATGCGTTTAGGTTTACGAACTTATCATTTCATCGTTATACTATAATAAGGAGCTTTGATTCTTCTACTTACGTATCGATTTTTCGTGACGTTTTGCTAACGATGACAAATAAAAAAAAAACTTTTCTCAACTATTGATTAATAAATTTTTATAAATCGGTATCTTTTATTAGTATACGTCCAACAACTTTCGTGTGAATGAACTGCGTTGTTACATAGTTGGTTGTGTTGATTATCTTCCCCCCCCCGACCACGATGTCATCGATGAGTTGATGATCACCGGTGAGTTGATCGGTCAATGACGCGATGTCATGGTTGTTGAACTTTACGATGAAGGGTGTTATGTTGACGTAGGTGGAATTACCCTACTCGTCGTTGATTCTTGGGATTTATTTTGAAGATGTTTTTATTTTGGTTTTAACGTTATTTTTTGGTTGTAGATGGGTCTTATCGTTTAAATTCATGTACATTTCGTTGGAGGATTTTTCCATCGGGCGTACGGACTCGATAACTTCCGTTTCCCTTCACCTCGGTTATTTCGCAGGGGCCGACGAATTTTGGGTTGAGTTTTGATGATACTCCGACGGCTTTATCCGAAAGTGTGTGGTTTTTGGTATAAATCATATCTCCAACCTTGAGATCGGTGAGGTTTTTACCTTCGTTATTCTTTTTCCGTTTTCGAGTGATTTCTTTGTGTTTTGTATCGCTTTTTTCAGATACATGTCGTATTCCCTGTCGGTTAATGGTAATGGTCTTCCCTCATAATCGAATTTTATTCTTTCCATCAACGTTGCTGGTGGAAGGCCAGTTGTAGCGTGTTCGATATGATTTAGCCTACGCTCTATTTCATCGATGTGTTGATACCAGTTGCTGTGTTTGGTCGGGCATTTTATTCGAAGAACATCGCCGATGATTTTCATTCGTGTTTCAACTGGGTTCGATGATGGCGTATACGGTGATGTAAACCTTGGTTGTATTTTTAACTGTTTCCAATGATCGATCCAGTCTTTCGTGGTAAATTGACTTCCGTTATCGGATAGAATCGTTTCGGGTTTGCCGTATTTCTCAATAAAGCGATTCATCCTATCGATACAGACATTAACCGAAGCTTTGCTTATTGTATATAACTTCGTAAACTTGGAGAATACGTCCATAACAACGAAGATTCGATTTACATTTCCACGTCCTGACGGTAATGGACCGTACAGATCGACGGACAGCAGTTGACCAGGCTTGTCAGCGAAAACTGATAAGAACGGGCCTGACAGTGTCGTGTTTGTATTTTTCGATTTTTTACATGTTTCACAGCTCGAGCAGAACAGTTCGATTTCGTATTTTGATCCTGGCCAGTCGAAGAATCGTCGCACTAATTCGAGTGTTTTTCGAGATCCAGGATGGGTGAACTCTTCATGGTAGAACTTAATTAGCAGTTCGCGAGTTGACTCGGGGGCATATATTCTTTTATCCCCATCGCGATTAACGTAGTAAACGATACTATTTTCTTTTTCAACTCGCGGTGATCGTCTTTCGAGCTGACCCGTAATCTCTCTGCTTTTCTTTTGCAGGTTCGACATGTTATTCATTAGTGATGATATTGTAATTGCATTATTATCATCAATCAACATTAACACGATTGGGAAATCAGCGTTTCGATACACTACTGCTTCGAGTGGAGAGCAGTATCTGCTCAAAGCATCTGCTGCGACATTTCTACTACCCGGTATATGTTCGGTAGCGGTTATCGAGAAGCTAGTGAGAAACGTTCTCCACCGCGCTACCCTTTGTGAGACATCGTCCTTTAAGCCTATGAGATACTGTAGGCATCTGCAGTCAGTTCGTATTCGAACTTCGTGATCGGTAAGCATATACAAATTCTTTTTCATCGTGTATATTATCGCCAACATTTCTTTTTCGAATGTGGGATAGTTTTTCTCGGACTTTTTCAGTAATCTGCTTACCATCGACAACACCTTCGGTTTTCCATCTTCATTGTCATCAATGAATTGGACAACTATCCCTGAAATGGCGAAGTCAGAAGCGTCCGTGATTACATAAAACGGAAGGTTCCAGTTCGGATGTGACTGAAGCAGGCATTTAACCATTTCTGATTTCACTTTCTCGAATGCTTGCTGGTGTTCATTTGTCCATTCAAATGTAGTATCGTTTTTTAACAGGTTACATAATGGAGCGATTATATCTCCATATCTCGGAACATGTCCTCGATAATAATTAGCAACTCCGAGGAATGATTGGACCTCTTTCTTCGTCGTCGGAGCTCTAAAGTTATGGATCGCTTCTGCTCGTTTCGGATCAGGCCGTATTCCATCAGCGTCGATGACGAAACCTAAGTATCGAGCAGTATCTCGAAACCACGAACATTTTTCTAATTTGAGCGTCATATTATATTTCACAAATCTCTCTAAAACCAACCGAATATGTTCCAGGTGTTCTTCGTGTGTTCGAGAGTGTACTAGAATATCGTCGACGTAGACTGTAACGCAGTGATCGAGACCCCTCAGGACAATTCTCATGGCCGCAACGAAGGCCTGCATCGCGTCCTTCAAGCCGAAGATTATCCGATTCAACACGTACGGTTTCCCTTGAAATCGAAAGGCGATATATTTTCGGGATTCCGGAGCGAGAGGAATTTGTAGAAATCCCCATCTTGCGTCGAGCTTCGTGAAAACTCGCATTTCCGATAAGCTTAACTTTATCGTTTCAATGGGTGGGACTGTGTCTCCTCTCGTGCCCATATATTGGTTTATTTTCCGAGCATCGAGGCAAGGGCGAATATCACCGTTCTCTTTCTTCGTATATGTTATTGGTGAGAAGTATTCGCTCGATTCAGGACTTATAATTCCCTGTTTCTCCCAGTCGTCGAATAATTCTTTGACCTTGGGAATCCAAGCCTTTGGAATTACTCTCTCTTTTTCGTCCATCTTCTTCGTATCCGGGGACATATTTAAGACGTGAGTGTACGCCTCGCATCTTCCAATCCTTTCAGCGAAGGCTTCGTGGTTTCCTCTCAGGATGTCACCGAACTCTTGAGCTATTTTATTTGATACCTCCAATTCCTTCAATATCTTCTCGATTTTATTTTCGGTCTCGAATGGAGTTTCGTCCGTTGGTCCGATGTTGAGAATAGGTTCAACGGCACCAAACTGCACTCCGGGTATCTCGATTCGTTTCGATCTGTCTCGTGGATCTACAAAATCGACTAATCGATACCTCACACTAGGTCTTCCATCGTGTTCGTAGAGGAATTCTCGACCTAGTATGATCGGTGCATTGAGGCTCTTATTTATATGGAGCGTCGTTGTCATTTCTATGTCGTCCCCAAATTTATCGACCATTATGAATCGTAGGTTTATCGATCCATACACTCTTATCGCGGGTTTTCCGACAGCGTATCCAACCTTTTGCGTCGGACAATTCATATGCATGAGATACAAATCTGGATTATGTTTTTCCAGGAATTGGAGGAATTTCTCGGTTATCCAACTATATGGGGAACCTTGATCGATATAGGTTCTGTAAACGTTTCTCGCTTTGCCCATAATGCTATTTATTATGAAGGGCGGAAACCACGGCCTTATATCGACGAAGTTATTCTCGGAATCGACCTCTTCTGGATCTGATTCGACGTCATCCATGATATGGAAACAAAACGTTCCATATGGATCCTCTTCGTCCGTTTGCTGGAGGTCACTTTCTTGTGATTGCTCGACTGCATCACATTGGTCGTGATCGTCGTATCCTGAAATCAGGTTGACGTTAGGACTTATTTCGTTGTCCTTTCGATCTACGTGGTCTGCAATTAGAGACGCTAGATTTTCATCGATTAAATGTGTTTCTTCTTTATTGTAGCGCCGTGGGACGGCATAAATGGACCTTTCGTCCCCGGGGATAACTGCTTTATCCTTATTCTCGTTCTCGTACTTTCGAGTAAAGATTCTTTCGATGTCGAGAATATACACATCCTTGAAATCGGACTTAAGATTCCAAATTCGGCTATTGAATCTCCGGAGTCGAGACCTGTAGAATTGATTATCCATCCTCATCGGATCTGGCGAGATCGTCGTGACGATTACTTTCTCCACTCGACGTTTTCGAAGCAACTCGTCGAGGAGATATCGGAGTTTTGAGATAATCGTGTCCTCGTCTGCATCTGGATTGAGGATGAATTCTTCTCCAAAGCCGATGATTATACGGATGTTTTCTTTCGTAACTCTTCGTATAACTTCTAGGAGAGGGCCCAACCGATTTATTTTCTCGAAGCCCGCTGTCTTATCGATACTTAAATTTTGGGCGCTTGATAGACCGCTGTTTCTCAACCAGCTCAAGATAGTCGCATCACCGAAGACTTGATAGGTCTTCCACTCTGGTATTACGAACTCGTTCTTCATAACCGTTGTCGGTCTGTTTTTATCGAATTTTTCGATAGGGCGTCCTATGCGACCGACCATAGGCGCCTTCTTCAGTTTCCCTGGTTGTGTTGGGAAGCTTCATCGGGAATATACGAACTTGCGTACTTTTGATCACCGATGTTTAATACCGGCTGTTGTTTCGCCTGTCTGCTTACACTATTCTCTTCGTGGAACAAGCTGTGTAAGTACTCGAGTTTCGTTGAGAATTCAACCAGATTCGCGACATCAGATTCGAGTATTCGATCTCTATATGGCATCGGTATTTTCTTCACCAGGATCCCATATATCGTCTGGATGTCTTCGCCACACTCGAGTAATCGGGTGTATATGTGTATCGCGTAGTCGGCCACCGAATCATATTTTCTCGAGTCGTACTGGCCATCACGAATTGCTTGTACTTGGGCTTGCTTTCTGGATTTGTTCCAATAGACGGTCACGAAGTGATCTCGAGCTTGCTGATAGCCCCAATTCTCTCGATAGACTGCTCCTCCAGGAAACTTATTCACGTCCATCATTTTTCCGAAAACTCTACCTAACTGTTCATCGTCTTGATCCAGGTCTTCGACGCAGCTTTCGAACTCCCTAAGGAATTCTTCCGGAGTTCGATGGTCTCTGTGTCCAGTATACGCCGGCATTCTCGAAGGGTCGAATAATCTCGATGTCTTCTGTAGCGGTGCTACTCTCGAAAACGTTTGACTTGCTCCTGTTTCACGACGTCTACGTATTGGTGTTCGTTCTCTTTGGTTCGGTAAATATGTAGGGACTGTTGTATCTTTGAGGTGTCTCATGATCGTCGGAGGCGGTGTCTCGGGTCTGAAACCAACTGGCATATCCGACATTTCTCTTCGAGTACTTTGTGCTGTCAGATCTCTTGAGATAGGTAATCTATCGATTTTCCTTTCGAAGTAGTCGAACTGCTCTCTGATCTGAGATCTCGTTTCTAAGCTCAGTGATTTTATTTGCTCAAGAATTTCTCGGGAGCTCGGACTTTGTTCTCTCCTCTTAATGGCACTCACTAGCGTCGAACTGGCTACAGGTTTTCGGGCGGTCTCTCCCTGGCTCTGTGGAATTGTAGCCTCTTCATTTTCTTTGGACGGTGTTTTATCATCCTCGATAGGTATATACAACGAATCGCTATAGAACTGCGCATCTTCGAAGTCGACTTTCTTTTTCGTCTGATCGAGTTCGATCTCGGCTATCCTCTCACGTATTTTCGACGTTGAAGGATTCTCGAAAGATTTTCGCTTTGAAATTTCTCTTTCGAGAGCCTTAACCCGATCTTCGAATTCACTGTTCTTCTCAGCCACTTTGACCGTACATAGTTCAGCTGCTCGCCTTCTTTTTTCGCTTTTTTCGAGCATCGAATCTCGTACAACACATTCCCTGCGATACCGGGCGGTACTTTCGGATTGTCGGAGATAGAGGTTTTTGTAAAACTCAACCGGGTCGGTTCCCTTGGGTGGTTCGGGCACTTTATTCGAATCGAAGGCCCATAGGTTTTTCAACGCTTCTTCTTCCTCCATATTGGCGGATCCCTTAGTGACGTTCACCTCATCTTCGCCCATCGCGATCTCTCGAGTATTTGTCACATCATCCCTACTTCGTCTCCTCGGGTGGTCGGGGGTGTCAAAGGGGTTGGGATTATCGTCATCCCCAATACCGTCCATCTCGGACGAAATCTGCTGGCCTAAGTTTAATAAAAAAGAAAAAGGCTAATATTTCCCCTAACTAAATCGATACGTTTTATCCTAACAGACTAGCAATCGATGTCTATGGCTCTGCTCGTCGATATACCTGGAACAGGGGGGATTTACGGCTCAGCTATTACTAACAAGCATATCGACTTAATTAATTAATGGGTAGGTCATACTTTTAGGGGAATCTTCCGGAAGTATAGTATCGAAAATATTTCTAGAATCCCTAAATTATAATGTATGTTATGAATTGGACCAAGATCCATAACACAGGGCAGATAAAAAATCGACTAAGACTTAATTACTTTACTTTAAAGTTGGTACGTCGTAAGTACGATTACGGGAATACGGGTGGCTTTTAATCTAGCCTATCTTTTAATTTTATTTCAATACACACCCGTACGATGTTATTTTAGTCTGTTAAGAGTTGTTAAAAGACAGTTTGTCGAACAATAAAATACTGGGCCACTAAAAGCGACGTACAATAGTTAGGTTAACTACGATAACTATTTTCTACGGCACACCGCCGATAAAATGCTAAGATCAAAACATGATCGGTAGGCTTAGGGCCATAGCAAATGACTGTAACGACTAACAGTCTTGGACACACATATATTTATTAAGGAAGCTTACGCCTCGAACGGGACATTATTTATCACACTAATAATCGAATTAAACACGAGGGACCCAATCCTCGAACACCAGGTTGTTTTAGTAGTTTACGTTAAATTTATTATTTTTATCAAATTTGGGTTGACACGCTTCGTAAGGCATAGAGCTAAACGCTGAAGTCGATGTGGCTTTCACTGCAGTTTACTTGCTGCATTTGCGTCTTAGAACGGAGAAAGACTTCCTCCAATTAGCACACGTGGGAATCAGATGCCCAACAAAATAAAAGATGGCCGCGGCAAACACGGCCAGTCAACGGTCGCCAGACACTTTTGGTAAATTTGGATAGTGCCAATCCCGATATGAACAGGTTGATCAGACCTATCCAGCTTAAAGGATCGCTCTAACGATCATGCTGAGCAACAAACCGATCGGATGGGTTTTAACAAAACTCAGATGGCGGACTTTGTTTCTTCTCGTACGATCTTTCTACTCTTATTGATAGGATATGGTAAAAAAAAGAAATCCGAAAAAAAAAAAATGAAAGGTAAAAACGGAAATAATTTTGGACGGGTGGTTCGAGAATATGATCGAAAGAAGGAGGTACACTCTTCACATTCATCGATGTACATCCGCGTGAACTACAGTACCGAGTAGCAATACGGATCTACGAATAACATGAGGTTGTACATATGCGCATGTGAAGGTTTCAGATTAAGAATGGACAATTCTCGAATTACACCCTCATAACGGACGGAATTAACATTAAGACGGAAGGTTGTGGATAAGGCGTTTGCAATAGGCTCGGCCACTGAACTCGAAAGACAAGTCGATCAAATCCTGTCACGGTCGCCAAGTAAAACGTAGATGTGACGTCCGAAAACGAACGTACATCCCGAGTATAGGGAATGATATCACGATTCGAAGTATATCAATAAGTCTCGATCAATCGTAGAGTCGAAACCACAAACCAGCTCAAACAGTTAGGCCACCAGCCTACCAGCGATAGCTCCCAAGGCCTACGAAGTATATCGGGCGAATTTACGTATGTGGAATTAAATAAGTTGGCCGACCCATTATCACAGTGTATACTTTATTACAATCGAAAATATTACTTACAGTTATGGTAACTACAATCAGGTCGTGCAGGTTATTCTTCACATCGCCACATGGTTCTCGAAGTTCGGTGAACCATCAAATCTCGATCGATTATTTGTTTTGAATTCGAAGGAATAATATCGCGAGTTATTTAATTTCTACTACTGGTATTCACATTCGAAAATATCGGTGAAAACAATAAAAAGGTGGCTTGCTGCCGTATAAAGAGCTGTATTTGCCGTGAATAATATTTCGTATTCACGGCGGACTGAAAACGATCACGTCTAAAACGAGACTGACTGTTCACTCATTAGCCTAAAACGTGAACAGTCAAAGAGATTAGAAATAGTTCACCGATGATCGATATCTTATTATTACACGTCACCATATCGTTAAATAGTCATCTGTCGACGTGTTTTTATGTTTGTTAGATTTCGGGAATTTATTCCCGATGGGGAATCGGCGTATCTTTGGTTTTCCTTATCATTATTACAAACTTAGAGTTCGTGAGCCGCTCCCTATCGTAATATTAATACAGTTGATGGTGACGTGAAGGGAAGGCTACAGGTGACTTAGACGCCACAATAATATAAATAAATTATTATATGTATCAGGAAAACTGAATTTTTTTTCAAAGTTGCGTCATAATTCTCAAATCCCCATGAATTTTTTAATTTAAGACATCTTTCGCAGTATCCTCAACTTTTTCAGGATTGATCTAATGTTTCATATTTTTGGGTAGTTTTACTTCTCAGTATTGTTCGTAAAAAGTTAATAAGTATTTTCAGAACAGTATGTTCTGTAGTACCTACATGAGAAAATATAATCCATGATACACCTGGTTCCCCTTCTTATTGGAAATCAGCATTACCTATATTTAGTTAATCAAAGTTTTTAAGAGTGTTGTTTACTTTGAATCATTAATTTCTCACCATTAAACTGTTTTGAAAGGCTATCACAAATCTTAACGATCAATTTATTTCGGGCATCTCAAAATTTTCATGAGTTATCAGATTTCTATGTTTTGCAAAATAATGACAAGTATTATAATTTCCTTCTTACTTCGGAACAATAAACTGAATGACAATGTTAGACAAATTTAGTGCAATGCTACCCTGTGTGTGATACATAGTAATGTCATAGTACCAGTTTATCCAAAAATAATTATAGGTTAATCAGTTTTCACCATGGTAGGTAAATTTTATGCACCATGGTACACATGTCTCCCCTACATTTTCTGTTTAATTTTATTCCAGACAGCAGAATCCTGGGTATAAATTAAAAGGTAGGATAGATGCCCAATTCCTTCGATAAGGATGATACTATATAACAACACCGCATGATAATTATTTTAGAAATGAAATATTTTGTCATTTCTTTGTGAACCTTTTAAAACAAAAATTAAACATTTTATATACATTGAAAACAAAACCTTTCATATAAAAAATAAAATTTTTCTAAAAGAACCCTAATTCTTTCATATGTGACGCCGTCAAAACGTTAGGTACCTAGAGCGTATAAATTACAGCTATCAGATTTCAAAATTAAAATTTCCAAAAGACCCTGAAAATGAAACCTTTCAAAGAAAACTGATACTTCGTCAAGTTAATCATTGATTCTTTCGTATTATGTGACATTACTGAAACTGTTGAGCTGCATTACTAATTTCATGTAGGAGCATTCAGAACCACACTTCCCAAAATGTACGGAAAATTAAAATTTTCAAAGTTAAACTTTAAGGTCAGACCTTTTTCGTTTGGTTAATGAAAAAAATTATAATTCTGTAACATAGGTCTCTCTCTGTCTGGCATATAGTCATTGATACGCTTATATGAAGTCAAAAAGTGGTCTAATGAATCATTGGAAACGGTGTGAAACATGAAACATACGCCGACACATTTCATTAGCTTCACTTCGTCATCCAATGGAGCTCAGAAAATGTTGAACCTAAATTTCTAAAAAAGTTGAAGCATTAAATGAAAAGAACAGTTTTATCAAAAACAAAACAACATAAAAACAACGGTCGTAAAAATGATTAAGAAATGGAAAAATAACCCTTTTAAAATTTCTCCAACAAAGATCTAAAGAATGGAATTATTTAAGTCGACGCTCCTTTTCTTTATCATGTAGACTTTATTTGTAAATTTCGACTAATTTTATGATAAAACTTTTTAATGAGTGCCTACTTCAATAATTCTAGTCCCTCGATCTTGCTTGAGAAATTTGAGAAAGGTATGTTTTCTATTTTCAGCAGGGCCGTAACTAGGTACGTGCGATCTGTGCATTTGCACAGGGCGGCAGAGTGCAAGGGCGCCATAACTACTAACCCAACAAAAAAACAAAAAAACAAAAAAAAAACCTTAATATAATACATTGTTGTTGTCAGTATACCTTCGAAGGTATGTATAGATATAACAGATAATGGAAAAAATGTAAGAATTAGGTATATACCTAAGTATCATTCTAGCATTTAGCCTAGAGGGCCCAATTATTGTTCTTGATCTATGATTATGAACTGAATTGCAATATAGCCTACAAAAACTAGACCTTCTCATTTATGGCAATGAAGTAGTGAACATATATATTCCTGAGTTGAATCTTTACAACGCCCATCACTTAGGCCGCCGAATGTAAGAATGATACTTAAGTAACTAAGCTTTCAGGCTTTATGCTTCCATTTCTTTAACTTCTGACCTTCAACAATTTATTAGCTTTGCTCAGCTTGTAGCTTCCAGCTTCCAGCTCTCAGTTGATAGTAGAAATTTCATTTGAAAATTTCAAATTTTATTAACGACTCAAACTAAAATTCGGGGTTGTGAAATTCCAATATTAAGCTACCGCTTGCAGCTTGCACCTTCTGACTTTTAAGCTTTCACTTCTTCAAGCTTCTGACCTTGACCAATTTACTGGCTTCCAGTTTCTCTTACATCCCAGCCTAGAAACTTTTAGAGGGGCTATTCCACTAATGTTGAAGTCACATTTACATTTTATTAACTTGTACAATCAGTATTAGCCGGACAGCACTCCTGAAAGTTTCCAGGTCCGCTCTTCTTTACCATAATGCCGTATCAAACACAGCTATAATGTTGTAATTTTAATTTAGTAGCTTGTAAATTTTTTTAAAACATGTCTTACGTAGGTAAGGGAAATAGATTTATCTAAATTAAGAATTTCTATCACAAACTGTTGACGCAATGAAGTAATGCGAGTAAAAGATACAATTTATTTTACAAAATAATTACGTATATCGAAGAAGCTAGTACCTAGTATGCCTATAGGTATTTAAATCGAATCAGGTATTTACAATTACTAACCCTCTTTCAGTTATTAAAATTATGATTTCACAGCTCTTTTTTCTCATTTAGGTAATGGGAGGGCATCAAAAAGTTTGTTCGCACAGGGCGGCAAAAAAGCCAGGTACGGCCCTGATTTTCAGAGCATTTGTAATAGTTTATCTAAGCATAACCGCTGATACAGCATGCCAGGGTGATCCTAGCCATATAAAATTAATTTTAGCCAACCCACTAAAAAAGATGAAGTTATTGTATTTGGACTTTATTTTTCCGAAGCAAGGATGATCTTTATAGCACATATCTACCTACTTAATAAAATAGATTTATGTTCACCGATGCAAAATTGTTAAACAAAACAAATAAATTAATATTTACAAAACTTTTTTCAGGTATGGGGACGTGGTCCTCAAATTTCGGATCCTAATCGGAACTATGTTTTCAAGTTTTTACCCAGTTATATCTTGCAAACGGAATATTAAAATTATGGTTATGGGTGGAGGTGATACCAGAAGAATTATTTAGGTTTAATTTTTTTTTTATTACTTATTGTAAATGAAAATCGGCAAACTGGGGTTTCTAAAAAAGTATCTCTGACAATTTTTTTTTTTTCTTCAGCAAGAAACACCTTTAATGCTTTCTCAATTTTTCGTACATTTCGTTTAATTTGCAAGAAAATTGTTATTTTTCTGTTGTTTTCAAAACATTAGGAACTTGGAAATAGTTTTTTGCCTTTTTTCACTTTAGAAAACATTTTATTCCCAGGTCCACCTATTTCTATTAGAATTAGACTTTCTGTGTGTTTATAATTAATTTTGTTTCTTTTCCGCAAAATTTACCCTTCTTGAAAACACATAAGAAAATTTGTAAACTAACCGAATGACGTGAATAATTGAAAAAATAACCAAAACAATAAATAACATAATATCCAGCAGCAAATATTGGTACAAAGGTACATCAGCAGTAACCGATTTCAAGTGTTTGCTGCCATTATACCGCAAAACGTATTCTGTCCAATAAAGTACTTCTTGCATTTGATTCATAGGTCTATCATTGAATTTGGCGGATAATTTGCGCATTTTTTTGGAATAGTCTCTGTAGACAAAAAAATTAAATTAATATTGTATTACATTCCCAAAAAATTAACTAATGACTCATACAACTATCATGGTAAGTTTTTCTTTCATTTTTAACATACTTCAAAAAAAAGTAGGAGGTTATGGATTGGATCTGTGTATATGTTTGTTTTTTTTGTATGTTTGGTTCAGCATAATTTCTCAACCTGGGCACCAATTTTGATGAACTTTCTTTTAAATAATAGAGGATGATCCCTTGATGGTCCTATTAACATTTTTTTTACAATTGATGAAGTAAGTAGATGGTTTTTACATTGGTAATTCTAAAGTGGATATTGTGGGTAATAAATTAGTGTTGGAAGGTTTTGGTGGTGGTGATGGTAAAATTTACATCGGTACACCAGGTTTGTGGGAATTATTGACCAATACACTGTAGAGTCTAATTTTAGTCACCAACCATATAACAAAATTCGTCAGATTATAATAATTACGATATGTTGAGTTCCGTTGCCACTATCTAAAACTCGATTCCTTGAAAATATTCCCATGTTTTCCCATGTCAACAATATTTGTTAAATAAAATTACAGGAAATAAAATGTAATAGACGGAACTCAACGATGAATATTAAAAGACATAATGACGTGGAGGTAAGTTAAATTTATAAGATAAGAGACTATGTACTGTAACGTGAATCGACACACTTCTCTGTCTCTCCGTTTTTACACCACCAAGTGATCGGTACGTTTTTCGTTCACGTTTCCGAAGCAATAATAAAGTAGTACGAAGGTAATAAAAAAGTGCTTTTTAATTCAAAGGATCGTTTTTCTTCTCGTTTTTATTGACATCACTCATTACAATCGCGTTATGGAACCAGGATTATAAAATGGTAAGACATCTTTTGTTGGTAACTCCGATTCATCATGGAAACCAGAATTACTCAACTGACGGATCTTCAACATCAAAGATAAAGATTTTCAAACACTTGGTTATAATAACCGGTAACTATGATGTTCAAATTAATCGATAATCAAAATGTAAAGAAGATCGTTCTTGAATTAAGGCCCTTTGACAATAAATTATGGGGAGTTGTGTGAGATACCATGAGGCAACACCTCATGGTTTTAGGTAGTATGTAGGCTAGCTCGTTTCACACCGTTTCCCCTTTCTGATCTAGGATATTAGTATTTCTTGCGATCTGCGATCTTGAGCGGTCTCTTCAAAATCTTAACCTTTTTATCTTTTCTAATCTTAAACCAATTCTACAAACATGTGATTATTGTTTTGGGATGTCACATATTTAATATGGCGACCGTGACAGGATATAGAGCCTTGTCTTTATGTTCAGTGACATAGCCTGCAATCAATAGCTTTATCCACACGGCAAACAAAAACCTTTTTATTAGAATCAGAAAAATGATAGTAAAATATTAATAATAAAATACGAAGAACCCTTTTAGAAACCAGTAGTGGTAAAATTTAGAACCATGTGCGAAATTTCAATAGGCACTTTAACCATCAAATCTAATAGTATTTAAAATTAAAAACTTTTCAAAATATTAAAATTTTCTATTATTCTGAAATTTTCCGGACTCAGCTTTAGGACAGCTAGATTAGTAGGAAACACCTTTTTTTTATGAGCATATTACAACCCATCTGATTGGTTGGCGCTCTGTTCCTGGTTAGATCCAGAGTTCACTAAGCAAGGAAGGATCTAGCTAATCCTAATTCCTTTCTTTTCCCTTTTTAAAAAAAAAACTTATTTTGGTTTTTGGTTCTTTTTATCCGCAACCAGAAAAATAAGAACCTGGCGACTGTTCTCAGGCAGTGTACTGCATTGCCGATCTGTTATTATTTGGGCTCGTGACCCTATTTAAAATGTGACAGGTCGTTTCCCTCACATCCATCATATCTTAGATGTTTCGATTTTTCCCTTCCCCCCAACCTAGTGAACGTAGTGAAACCTAACCTTACTATAAAACCGTGAACTTGCTAAATGTATCTCCGACCTCAATCTACAGTCTGCATAAGCCCTCAGAGCAATTATTTTCACCCGCCCATTGAGCAACAAAACAACAAAAAATACCTTCTTTCTTTATATATTATGTCCTTTTGTGTATTTTCTTATTATGTATTCTTGTGCATTTATTAATTTTGGCCATATAATGTGTATGTATTTTAAACTCAGGATGGCTGATCACCACTCCTTTTTAATAAAACTACAAAAAACCAAAAAAAAAAATACAAGTTAGAATATTAACATTCCGAGTGGGAATTTAATAATAAGAAACAAAGCCCAAATTAAAGATCTTAAATTCCACTCACGATTAAATGAGAATGATAGAAGAATAGAATAAATAAAGTAATAATTAACTTTTACCTATCCTCTCTCAATAACGTAACGCATACGATAAATTTAAAAGAAGTAAAACAATTAAAATAGAATCCTAATGTCAAAATCAAACTCTGGTCCCGGTTTGATCTTGCATATGGAAACGATTTATTGATTATTCAAAATTGATTCGAAGGAACAATCTTTTCAAATAATTGAGATGTACTAACAATTTCAGTGGCTACATATGTAAACTTTTCGATTATAGGAATCCCACTGTTATCCTCAAAAAAAGAGAATTTTGAATCAAGTAGGACCAAACAAATAATATTTTCTCCAATACCCATAGGGGTGGTTAGTATGGAACAATTTAATAAGTTGAAAACTTCGAACAAAACGAGAATTAATAAAATTTATTTGAAATTATTTATAGGGATTATCCACCATAATTACGAGTAGTCATGGATAAGAATAAAGATAAACTCCCACAGAAAAGTGGTAATAGTCGTAAGGAATATTCTAAATTATTAAACCTCATAAAAATAAAATTAAACATCATGTATCTTATAGATCCTCCAAATCAGGAAAAGAAAGAGAACAAAACTCCGGGTGAACTGGAAGAACGGTCAGAGAAAGAGAGACAGGAAAGATTGCTAACGAGAAGAAAGAAGCAGGAAAGAGAACAAGATCAACTTCTTTTGAACCTGAAGGGAGAATCGTCGGGAGAAGATGAAGAGAAAGAAACCCCTACTAAAAATAAAATAGAAACGTTAGTAAGTGAAGTTCCCGAAGGTATTAATCCCTTGGTATTTTACAAAGGATTAGCGGATATAAGTCTTGAACGCCAATTTGAGCTGTAACAGAGAATTATGAATTTGGAACTGCAAAAGAGTAAATTAATACAGGAAATTAAAGTTAGGAATTCAGAATCTGAACAACCAAATTCCGATGCTTCCCATAGTAGTGCAGGTTGACGGAAAAGATTCACGAAAGTACGACACACGATGGATCAAAATAAATCTGGTGGAATATTTAGGAGTCAAAGAGAAAGAAGTGAATATTTAGGACCAGTGAGTTCCACGATTAGACCATCGATAACTCAAAACGCTCAATCATTCCCCTCTGATTACACTATACAACAGAATGAACCAACTGAGATAAATTTAACCAGTAGAATAACCGCACTAGAGAACTCTAAAAGTGATAAAGATGAAATAATTCGTGAAGTAACCTCTCGTATAGAAGAAATAATAAGCAACCGTTACTCAGCTAACCCTCAAATTGTTCGTGATCAAGCCTCGATAAGATCAGTACAAAGAAGAAGGTCACTATCCGAGTCTAAAATAATTCTAGAAAAGTTAAATGATAAATCAAAACCCTCGTTTTTCGCGGATGAGAGAAATGGTCCCGATGTTTCAAACATAGATATATCCAGACCTTCGCCGATTTTGAAAGAATCTCGAGTAGTGGTACAAGAGAAACCCGGAGACAGGATCTTTGATCCTACAAAACTTCCGAAGTATACCGGGAAAAGTGATTACAGATCCCCGATAGGGTTCATAAGAGCCTTCGAAAGATGTACAGCTAACATTTACGATGACAATCGAAAAGGTAGTATTTTTGGAGAATGCTTCGATCTAGCCTCCTTTCCAAACTCCGAAATCTACTCTAGAGGGTGGTCTTATTCAAAATGTAAAAATCATTTCCTTCAGCTGTATTGGACTGATTCCAGGAAACAAGCAGAGATCCGGGCAATACAAAACGGCCATTACGATCCTGCTAAATACGAGCATGTGTCGACTTATATATTACAGGCATACAGTCGACTATTAGAATGTGAAGAGACCACACAACGGATCTTTCACACCCTAAGCAGAAAAATACCCGAGAAGTATATGACTCAGCTAAAACAGAAACATTTTAAGAATTTCGAAACACTATTAGCAAAGCTCGAAGAAATTGAAAACCAGTTTGACTTTCCAATTACAACACCGCTTCCTGATCCGTTACGAAGAAGGGGTCTGCCAATGGGTTTCCCCCAATGACAACAGGCACCTCCAGTATTGAACATAACACTGATCCAGACGCAAAACATATCTACTCCATCACCGCCAATAGAAAGCCAACTGTCGCAAGAAGATGTGTTGGAGTATACTCGTCAAACGAATGATCATTTGAGAAACGAGTGGTGACGGAAATGGTAGGCCACATTGACCGTCAGCCAGAAAATAAAAGGCCTGAAGAACAGATGGCGCTAAAAGCCACAAACTTCCAATTCCGATTCGCATTAAGAAGCGAATACATTATTCCCAAATGGAAAGACTATAAAGTATTCGGAGATTCCACAATTATGAGTTGGTTGAAAAAGACCCCGCTGTCGAACGCCCACAATCTCCCACCAGAGAAATTAGCACCAATGGAAAAGTTAACGAACTTGAACCAACTGATCGAAATAGTTAAAAAGAATTCATTTGAAAATGATAAAATCATAATCGGTTTTGGCAAATCATTGGTGATAAATGGGAATTTTGAGATACAAACTTTCGTGAGAACACTACAAGACCTTGCAGCATATCTATTGAATGGCCAACAAATATTAACAGCAGTATTTGCGACGATACCACCAGATCCAGCTAGAATGGCCAACACTCTCTATATGAACAGGTTAAAAGGAGTAAACAATATAATTTGGGATCTTGTGAAATGCTTTACGGACATTTTTGTACTAAATTTGGAGAAAATGTTCATACAGAAGCACCAGAAGAAAAGAATGATACCAACAAAAGATCATCCCAACGGAATCCAATTCGATAGAAATATAGTGGCATTAAATTTTCATTACTCAAGAGAAGAGGCGATCGATATTGATCCAGTAATGTCTCACTTAGTAACGACAATTATCGAAGCCCCAGGCAAAGAAAAAGTCAGTGTCCATTTTATGACTGCTGATCTACCCAATGACTATCTGGTGCTGGATTTTGATTTAGGGGGCAAGAAAAATGTAGAGAGTGAATTCGAAATGAACCTAGGCACAGCATGTCTCTGCATTATAGATGATGTAGAATCAGGAGACGAAAATTCAGAAGTGAATGCCTATGTCGAGAAACACTCATTTATCCATGCCTATCTCGTCCCCACAATAATAGGTGAAAACAGAAACACATACGATATTTTTATAGATCAGGGATCACCATATTCCTTCGTAACTTTATCTTTTCTAAAAACGTTGATGAAAGATAACCCAGATCTAAAATTAAAAAGATTAAAAGTGCCATATCAGAATGTAAGCTTTGCTGCAGGTCATCCGAAGATTAAAATCTCAGGCAGCATAGACCTTCCCTTCACATTCATAACAGAAGATGGAAGACAAGCCACATATACGGGTATTTTCAGAATTTGTCAAGATTTAAATGCGACACTATTACTCGGGAGAGAGCTTCTTGAGTGAACAGATATGAACCCGCACAGCATTTCCAGAGAATTACATTGTAGAGACCCAGATAATCCCGAGGCCCGCTTTGTAGTGAAAGGTTGGAAACGTGGAACGCCGCCGGACCTTGTACTTCCAAAAATGTCATCAGCTCCTGTTCTCTCGATAACGGTTGTGAGCATACCTGACAAACTAAGAGGAGAAATATTAGAGAAATGTGCTGGTGTAGAAATCGCAGACAAATTTCGAAAAGAATTAGCTGATACCCTACTTGAGCTACACGAGGCATTTGCCGAAAAAATAGGACGTTGCAATGCCTACGAACACGAGTTGATCATAAAACCAACAATCAAACCATTTTGCATTCCTGAGAGAATTGTGCCACAAGCTAGAAGAGCAAGAGTAAAAGAGATAATAGATTTCTGGCATACGAATAGTGTAATATCAAAAGAAGGTTGCGAATATTTATCACCTCTCACTGTAGCAGTAAAGGACAACGGTGATCTAAGAGTCTGTTTAGACTCAAGAGAAATCAACAAACACAACAAACATATGGGTACCAGAGGAGGTTGCATGCCCCCGATTGACAAGATCAAGACGCAGTTCGAGAGGGCAAGCTTATTTACAAAAATAGATCTAGCTAATGGATTTTTACAGGTACCTCTAACAAAGAATTCACGAAAATACATTGGATTTCTGTTCGAAGGTGAACCACATGTAATGAATCGTATCGCTTTTGGTCTTAAAGATTCCATGCAAGCCTTCATCGCAATGCTCCGAATAGTATTAGCTGGACTCGAACATTATGTAGCGGTAAACGTCGATGATCTGTTGATTTTCTCAAAAAATCCCAAAGAACATCTAAGACATGTGAAATTAGTAATTACACGTTTAACGAAAAATGGATTAATCATAAACCTCCAAAAATGCTCGTTCTTCGCTGATCATGCTAAGTTCCTCGGTTTCCTTATAGATTGTCTAGGAGTAAGGCCGGATCCAAAAAGAGCCGAATCGATATATAAAATTCGAAGACCTATTTCAAAAAAAGAAGTACAATCATTTTTAGGAATAATGAATTATAATCGATCCCACATTGTCACATGTGCGGAGATAGCTGCTCCACTATACGAGTTATTGAGACAAAACGTCACGTTTAAGTGGGAAGAAGAACAGTAAGCAAGCTTTGACAAAATTAAAATAAAAATGGCAAAGTGTATATTACAGAATCATCATGATTGGGACATGCCTTTCTCAGTCTTCACAGATGCTTCAGATGTTGCAATCGCTGGTTTAGTAGTACAATTCGATCCAGAAAATGGCATACCTCGTGTAGTTTCTGTAGTCAGCCACTTACTTAAAAGGAGTGAAAAGAACTACTTTACTTTCAAAAAAGAGTTACTGGCGATCATATATATGATTAAGAAAAATGAATATATGTTGGTAGATTGTAAAATTTATATAAAATGCGACCACGAAGCCTAAACGTACTTGCTAAGACTGGAAGATACCATAAATCAGAGAGTAAGTCGATGGAGAACTTACTTATTTAACTTCGAGATTGATTCCATCAGTCATACACCAGGAAAAGCTAATATCGCCGCAGATACATTGAGTAGACTTTGTACACTACCGGAGATTGTTGAGCTATGAGACACCGCATCAGCCGCCGTCCTCATGTTAGCTACACCTAAAATGAAAATATCAATTAATCAGATGTTAAATGAAATACCTGAACTACAAAAAAGGGATCAAGAAATTTCATCATTAATCAAGAAACGATCACCTCGGGTAGAAATTTTCAAGGATACGGCTTACTACATCTCCGAACATGGTATACGTAGACTGTTAATTCCATCTCCGCTTTGAATACCCATCATCGAACTCCTTCATGATCAATACGTTCATCCTGGAATTAAAAAAACATTAGATATAATCCGTCGACATTACGATTGGCCTGGTTTAAAATCGGACGTGGAACAATATTGTGCGGCCTGCGAAATTTGCAAACGAGCTAAACATTCGAATCAACAGTTAGCTGGCAAATTTAAATCAGTCTTCGCAGAAAAACCAATGGAAACATTATCGATAGATCTCTATGGTCCGCTACCTAACGCTCCACTCAGTTTAAATAAAATAATAGTAGTTATGGATTTGTTTACGAAATATACTAAACTCTATCCGATAAGAAAAGCTTCCACAAACGTTTGCATTAATAGAGTTGAAAGATTCATGGAAGAGTTTGGAGAAGCTAAAACATTACTTACCGATAATGGACCACAATTCACATCAGCAGACTGGATCAATATATGGGAAGATGTAGGGATCGAGTGTAGATTTACCTCTCCCTACACTCCATCCTCAAATCTGGTTGAAACCAGAATGCGAATTGTTGGTGATTGTCTTCGAGTTCTATGTCCAACTCAACATTCACATTGGTACCAATTTATAAAAGACATAGAAAGACGTTTAAATGTTACAGATCATGCAACAACAAAATTTGCACCAATAACCCTGATGTTAAAAATAGAAATCGACGAGAGGTTACAAAAGAAAGTAATATCCGACGAAAAATACGAAGAGATACTCAAGCATTAAAAAAAAAAACGCGATAGAAATCAGAAAACGTAACAATGATAGTAAAATAATAACAGAGTTCGAACCTGGAGACACAGTTTACATAAAAAACCACACACTTTCGGACAAAGAACAAGGAAAATCAGGAAAACTTACTGTAAATTACATCGGACCCTGCGAGGTGATCGAAAAAAGAGGATCCAACAGTTATATACTGGGAACGCCGGATGGAAAAGTCTATCAACGGAGTATTCGAGACCTCAAAAAGTGAAACCAATCAACACCGCCAAATAATTCAACACCTGTAACAAAAAATTCAGCAAATACTTATAAAATCTCCATCGTTGCTAAACACTCAAATTCCGTTTACGTTCAAATTAAACATATTGAAACAAACAACAACAAAAATGGACAGTTCCACTATCTCGTTGATATTCCATCATGACAAATAAATCCTGACCAATGGGAAAAGAGATAGAGGTCACGTGAAGATAAAAGACGAACTCATACGCTAAGACACCAAAATATGCAATCCTCAAACCACTCGACGACTAACGACAAACATTGTGAATATGTCGGAAGTGTTTATGCAGAAATTAATAATAATAATAAAGTAAATAATTGTTCAATTGATGAATTCAACGATCAAATTACGGCAAACAAGTAAGTAAAAACATCTTTCGATAATTAAATGATAGTGCGACGAGTGTAATAAATCTATATTCCCCTATTCAGAACGAGATCGTGAAAAGAACCACGTGTATCGGATTATTTCCTTTTCAAAAAGTTCTTCCACTTCTCTAGAAGTAAGTAACAGTTCAAACTATTTTGAGGTGGCAGGATATTAGTGATATCAGTGAATAATAATAATAACTAATCATTCATTTAATTATCTATACGTAGGATCAAGAAGTACGAAACCTAACGTGTTTCCACATTCATAAAACTTTAGAATATTTCAACAAAATTAAAAGGTAAAAGATCAAATAATCTAAATTAAATAATAAAATTTTCAAATAAATTAATAAAAACCTTTTGAAAGATGGCAGATCAAAGAACTCCGGACCAATTGCAAAAAGTGGGTGAAGATGCTCGCTTAGAATTCGAGAAAGCCATGCACGTCTCTGACTCTAAATTAGAAAAAATCACAACAAATGTCATGGACTGCATGGAAATAAATCTGGAGACGTGCAGGGTACTCGAAGAGTGTAAAACCCTTCATCACATTGCTATTGGCAAGTTAAAGACGCGCTGAAGGAGGTAGACCTGATCCGTAATGCCCAGAAACGGTACACTCAAGAAATCAAGACGACCATCACACAGCTCGTCGAAATGATTAGATCGTTAGAATCGTTTCATGTACAGTTGGATATTTCCACTGATACGAAGTCATCATCAACACCACCCCAAGTAGAGGTAAAAACTCTTTCTATAATTAAAACCATTAGACCTCTAATTCAAAATTCTCTCAATCAAGATATGATTACCTGACTTTCCTCTTTTTTTTTCTTTCTTTCTTCTTTTTCAAAATTCTAAAGCCACACGCTACCAATAAAAACGAAACTGAAGAGATAATATTCGTCGGCATAACCCAAACAAAAAGGAGGTCAGGATTGATCAACAACCCCATGGAGAGAATTTCCCCAAAAAAGCAAAGACTAAATACTCCTCCTCCCCAATTCTAGATCAAGAACGTGAGGCAGATCAAAAAGGAAATGAGCCAATCACCTCAACCCCCGATCGAGCAAAAAGTCCATATGGAACCGATTGCCAGTATCAGTCGTGAAGACTACCCAGGTGTAAAAGATCAAAAAGTGGTGAGATTGAGAGAGGTAGCCGAAATCCTTAGCAAGCAAGCTGATCTCATCCCACCCTTTAAGCAGAGTGAAAGGAGAGTAACGTTCTCTCCAATACAACCACCCACCCCACCATTTCACCATGAAGAGAACTGGGATGAGGAGGTAACACGTGAAGAAACTGCCAATCTCGGAACTGGACAATCTACTCAACATCAACCGAGGCTTCTCGATGAATACCTTCCTCCGACGCACCAATACGTGATGCCCATCGAATGGATTTATCAGGAGCTGCCCACTGCCATCAAATGCTCGTTCCGTTTCGATGCGACCAAGTTTTTTAACAGTTTTAAGGGCGTGACGATCGACATAAAGGCACCCATATCCTTCATTAATCGCGAGCTACTAACTCACAAAATGAAGGTGTACGACGTTGTACAAGTAAAATACACCCCCGATTGGTGCGATTTGTGGATGGTGAGGAGCGTTACCTACGTCGAGTTCTCGCTGTCGGGATGGAATGAGACGGTATTCAACGAAAGATTTTACATCTTTAACACAAAAAAAGGGAAGTATCGAGACCTGGTCATCCTAGGGCAGACCTTCATGAGCAGATACGCAAAGGCACGCCAAGGACCTATCAGGGGTGGAGTTCTGTTTTTTGTAAACAACGGGAGGATAATGGAGAACTCTTACCAAGCAAGGCTCGGACGTCAACCCCATGAAGGGGAATTGTGTGAATAAGAATACCCTCTCTTCTAGATCGATCGGTTTTTCTTCTTTTGTTCACTCATTTCAATTTTGAATCGTCCTTTTTTTCTTTTTTTTTCTTCGTTGTTGTTATCACCATTGATATTCAATTTTTGTTATATATGTAAGTATGTTGCAATTTTAATTTAGTAGCTTGTAAATTTTTTTAAAACATGTCTTACGTAGGTAAGGGAAATAGATTTATCTAAATTCAGAATTTCTATCACAAACTGTTGACGCAATGAAGTAATGCGAGTAAAAGATACAATTTATTTTACAAAATAATTACGTATATCGAAGAAACTAGTACCTAGTATGCCTATAGGTATTTAAATCGAATCAGGTATTTACAATTACTAACCCTCTTTCAGTTATTAAAATTATGATTTCACAGCTCTTTTTTCTCATTTAGGTAATGGGAGGGCATCAAAAAGTTTGTTCGCACAGGGCGGAAAAAAAGCCAGGTACGGCCCTGATTTTCAGAGCATTTGTAATAGTTTATCTAAGCATAACCGCTGATACAGCATGCCAGGGTGATCCTAGCCATATAAAATTAATTTTAGCCAACCCACTAAAAAAGATGAAGTTATTGTATTTGGACTTTATTTTTCCGAAGCAAGGATGATCTTTATAGCACATATCTACCTACTTAATAAAATAGATTTATGTTCACCGATGCAAAATTGTTAAACAAAACAAATAAATTAATATTTACAAAACTTTTTTCAGGTATGGGGACGTGGTCCTCAAATTTCGGATCCTAATCGGAACTATGTTTTCAAGTTTTTACCCAGTTATATCTTGCAAACGGAATATTAAAATTATGGTTATGGGTGGAGGTGATACCAGAGGAATTATTTAGGTTTAATTTTTTTTTTATTACTTATTGTAAATGAAAATCGGCAAACTGGGGTTTCTAAAAAAGTATCTCTGACAATTTTTTTTTTTTCTTCAGCAAGAAACACCTTTAATGCTTTCTCAATTTTTCGTACATTTCGTTTAATTTGCAAGAAAATTGTTATTTTTCTGTTGTTTTCAAAACATTAGGAACTTGGAAATAGTTTTTTGCCTTTTTTCACTTTAGAAAACATTTTATTCCCAGGTCCACCTATTTCTATTAGAATTAGACTTTCTGTGTGTTTATAATTAATTTTGTTTCTTTTCCGCAAAATTTACCCTTCTTGAAAACACATAAGAAAATTTGTAAACTAACCGAATGACGTGAATAATTGAAAAAATAACCAAAACAATAAATAACATAATATCCAGCAGCAAATATTGGTACAAAGGTACATCAGCAGTAACCGATTTCAAGTGTTTGCTGCCATTATACCGCAAAACGTATTCTGTCCAATAAAGTACTTCTTGCATTTGATTCATAGGTCTATCATTGAATTTGGCGGATAATTTGCGCATTTTTTTGGAATAGTCTCTGTAGACAAAAAAATTAAATTAATATTGTATTACATTCCCAAAAAATTAACTAATGACTCATACAACTATCATGGTAAGTTTTTCTTTCATTTTTAACATACTTCAAAAAAAAGTAGGAGGTTATGGATTGGATCTGTGTATATGTTTGTTTTTTTTGTATGTTTGGTTCAGCATAATTTCTCAACCTGGGCACCAATTTTGATGAACTTTCTTTTAAATAATAGAGGATGATCCCTTGATGGTCCTATTAACATTTTTTTTACAATTGATGAAGTAAGTAGATGGTTTTTACATTGGTAATTCTAAAGTGGATATTGTGGGTAATAAATTAGTGTTCGAAGGTTTTGGTGGTGGTGATGGTAAAATTTACATCGGTACACCAGGTTTGTGGGAATTATTGACCAATACACTGTAGAGTCTAATTTTAGTCACCAACCATATAACAAAATTCGTCAGATTATAATAATTACGATATGTTGAGTTCCGTTGCCACTATCTAAAACTCGATTCCTTGAAAATATTCCCATGTTTTCCCATGTCAACAATATTTGTTAAATAAAATTACAGGAAATAAAATGTAATAGACGGAACTCAACGATGAATATTAAAAGACATAATGACGTGGAGGTAAGTTAAATTTATAAGATAAGAGACTATGTACTGTAACGTGAATCGACACACTTCTCTGTCTCTCCGTTTTTACACCACCAAGTGATCGGTACGTTTTTCGTTCACGTTTCCGAAGCAATAATAAAGTAGTACGAAGGTAATAAAAAAGTGCTTTTTAATTCAAAGGATCGTTTTTCTTCTCGTTTTTATTGACATCACTCATTACAATCGCGTTATGGAACCAGGATTATAAAATGGTAAGACATCTTTTGTTGGTAACTCCGATTCATCATGGAAACCAGAATTACTCAACTGACGGATCTTCAACATCAAAGATAAAGATTTTCAAACACTTGGTTATAATAACCGGTAACTATGATGTTCAAATTAATCGATAATCAAAATGTAAAGAAGATCGTTCTTGAATTAAGGCCCTTTGACAATAAATTATGGGGAGTTGTGTGAGATACCATGAGGCAACACCTCATGGTTTTAGGTAGTATGTAGGCTAGCTCGTTTCACACCGTTTCCCCTTTCTGATCTAGGATATTAGTATTTCTTGCGATCTGCGATCTTGAGCGGTCTCTTCAAAATCTTAACCTTTTTATCTTTTCTAATTTTAAACCAATTCTACAAACATGTGATTATCGTTTTGGGACGTCACAACACAACCTACCAACTATACAGTCAAAGATTTTGGAAAATATGTCCAAATTTTAAAGGATACTTTCCTCTAGAAACATAAAAATGATCCATTCAGTAAAAGGTTAAAAGTTAGAAAAAATTCCAAAATACAACAATATAATCAAACGGATAGTCTATAAATACAATCTAAGAGGTGCCAAAAATGAAGCTGAAGAAGACATAATCTGTGAATGTTTATTACCAAAAGAAATTATGCCAAACAGCGTCGAATACGTATATTAAAATAATATTTAAGAATTATTAGAAAGATTGTACATTTTATATGGTGAAATAAAAGCTAGGAATACTAACCCTACTATACATAACAAAATTACAAACATTATACAAAAATTCAAAGAAATATGACAACAATGATGATGATGAATTATCATGAGGGTTACTGTGAAAAACGGTGTAGGAAAATATTAAGAGATTTTCTACTACAACCTATAGCAACAACAACCAACACCACCACCTCTGCTGTTGCATGGAAAGGTAAAGGAGTATTAAATGATTAGATAGATAATTTACCAGTCTTGTTACATTTACCTGGTTATAATTATGCTGCACCTGGTACTCCACTAGATCATTACTTGGAAAAAGATGTAAAACCACCAAACAAACTGGAGGAAGCTGCTATGCATAAGGATATCGCTTATTTGAAATCTAAAGATTTGAACAATCATCATTTGGCAGACTATGTATTGCAGAAGAAGCTTGGAATTGTTTGAAGGTGGATGACTCTAGCATAGGTGAAAAAGCCAACACGTGGTTGGTGACAACAGCAATGTGTGCAAAATGTGCCATTGGTGTGGGTGTTGGTGTGAAAAACAAACCAAAATATGTTGATTATCCAGCTAATTTGGATCATAGCAATATGGAGTGACTTGTGAATTTTTTGCAAAAGCTAATGGTAAAGATATTTGTGTGAAATTTAGAATGGCACGGACTAAAGAATCCATCGCCAGTGATTTAAAGATGCCGTTAACATCAAGACAAATACAAGTTGTCAGTTGTAGTCATGCAAAAGACAAAGATGCAACGGTTTGTTTGTCACCCCCATAGTTAAAACATATGATGACCAATAAGAAAGATGGGTTCCTATCAGAAGCAGTAGCAGCTCTATTAGCAGCGGAATTAACGCTTGGAACAATAAAAAAGCTAACGATAAGTTGGTAGAGGAACGTATCCGCCATAACAATGCCATAGAGGCTAATGGTAAAGGCGTTTATATTAGCAAAAAAGAAAAAATCTACTACTACTACTGCATCTGTTACAGGTAATAGTTTGTATAATGAGTTGTTGTTGAAAAAAAAAGCTCCTCTAACCAACATCAATATCGAGACAATAGTGAAATGTATAAATATTCCGCAATTTAGAGGTGTCTATATGCGTGACTTATTACCGAAAAAGGTGCATAAAAACGAATGTGGTGTTGTTAATCTGGATAGTTGTCGTGGCAGAGGTACACATTGGGTTTGTTATTGGAAACATGATGATATGATCGATTGTTTTGACTCATTTGGCATGCAACCCCCTACCAAATTGTTAAAATATTGGGGTAAAGGTGTAAAAGTTTATTATAATGGTAGTCAAGTACAAAAAGTTGACCAAATTATTTGTGGACATTTATGTTGAGAGTGGCTCACATAATGAAAAAAACAACAACAACAAACAAAATGAAGTGTAAAGCTTGTTGCATGTGTGAATGTAAGGGAGGAAAAATTTTTTATTTACTTTCCTTGCTACGATGTTGGTTTGTTGATTTTGGTAATGGTAACTGCAATGATGATGATGATGATGATGATGATGACGATGTCAATAGCAATGGCTGGTGGTGTTGTTCTTGTGATAAAATGTAATAATAATGACCTTTAATAGGACTTTTCTATCTCTCTCTCTCTTTCTCTCTCTCTCTCTCTCTGGTTTATTCAATACAAAATACGAAATGTAGGAGAAAGAAGCAAAAGAATTCGATAGCAGAGTAATTAAAAAATCTCAAAAATGTAGAATAATAACGAAAGGTATAGATGACATATGGGTGGCCAATTTATTAATAATGACTCAATACAGTAGACAAAATGGCGGTTACAAGTACATTTTCAACATTATTGACACCTTCAGTAAATTTATGTTTTTGGTTCTGTTGAAAACAAAAAGTGGTAAAGAGGTTGCCGAAGCATTTGCCAAAGTTATTAAACAAAATAAACAATGTCCCACAAAGTTGCGTGTAGACAGAGGTAAAGAGTTTGTGAATAAAGATATTAAAAAAGTTTTGTCAAAGTACAATATCGTCATGTATTACACATTCAACGATGAAAAAACTGCCATAGCCAAACACGCCAATTGTACGCTGAATGAAAAATTAAGTCTATTTTACAATGGCTCAAAATTTCTAATGGATAGACATACTACCACATATTGCTCGAAAATATAATGAAAAAAATATACATTGGTCTATAGGCACTACACCTGCATCGGTAAATGCTATAAATGAAGCAGAAATTGGTGAAAAATTATTCCCTCTAAATAAATTCTCTTTGGGTAAGCCAACTTTTAGGATATGCCAAGTGGTACAGATACCTTGTTGGAAAAATACCTTTGGCAACAAGTACCGCCGAAATTGGAAAAGAGAAATTTTTTATATTGCTACAATTTAATACACTGACCCGATAATGTACACAATAAAAGATGGCAATGATGAAGTAATCTACAGACATTTTTACACTCGAGAACTCCAAAAAACCCTGAATTTGTAAGAATTTAAGAGATAAGAGAAAAAAGGGATTTGAGAACAATAGATTAACAAAACAAAACAAAACATTTTCATCTCTCTTACGTTGATGAACAGGAAATCATCTTACTGGCCACCCTTCTTCATCAAAACACTCACCAGTGACTCATCAATGTTACCAAAAACTGCACCAACACTAGCATCAACACTATCACTAGCACCGACACCAGCAGCAACATTGATACAACCATCAAAGGCAACTACCCTTAAAAAAAATTACGAGTTACTTGTCATCAGATCGTTGATATGTCTGTTTATTTGTCTGTTTTTACTATTTTTTGTGATTTTTGTGATTTTTTTGTATTTCTTACCATTTTGTGTCTTTTTTGCCATTTTTTGTTTTTTACTGTTTTTTTGTTTTTTTTTTTTTGTTTTTTAACCTGTTTTTCTGTTTTTTTGTGCAAAATGCCAAATAAAACATTCAACAACATCCTGTTCATCATCTACTGTAACAGCAACAAGGATCTGGAGGCTAGGGAAAATTGTAAGTACTTAATAATAATAATAATAAAACTAATAATCAAGTAGGTACGGATGTTGGGTGATGTTGGCCAAACTTTTTTTTCACATTTTTTCTAAATTTTCCCATCATGTGTTTGCGGTAAAATCTGATCGGGTGTATGAAAAAAAAAAGATGATAGGTAAAATGTAGTCATCCAAAGGGTAGTTGTGGTGGTTTTTTCCACACGACTAAAGTGAAAATAAGTTTTTTGTATTTTTTGGTAATAGTTAGATTATGAATTACACCTATTATACCCGCCTCCAAGGCAAATTCTATCCTAATGGTCCGTTTTCAAAAAATAATAAAAACCCAAAAAACTAATTTTTGTGGTACGTGTAGCTGGTGGAAATGAAAAAAAATTTTGTCTCCTAATGTTTGTTTAATCGGCCAAATTATACACGGACACACTCGTACACTCACACTCTGACAAATGTGACAAAATTATTATTATTATTATTATTATTATTATTACAATTTGATGAATGAATTATTTTTATTTTTCACGTAGCATCACCCGCAAACATTTCCAACCTGCAGCATTATGAAGAAGTTAGGACTTCGTCGATATTATGCAAAATAAAAATTTACTACTACTACTAAGGAATGCATGAGTGAACAAATTAATGAATGAAGTGTTTTTAATTGTACGTTTTTTCTCTTCCTGCTTTCAACAGTTCCAGCATTTAATCACCCCTGAATTTATGATATGTATGTGGACCAACATCACCATCAGATACCTGAGATGACTGTTGACAGTGATGATGATGACGATGACAACAATGTAGAGGAGGAATTTGGGGGAGAGTTAGCATCCATGGATGGTAAAAATACAAACTTCTTCACTTACTCTCTGACTCACTTACTCAGTCAGACCAACAAATTTTTTAATTTTTTCCCATGAAAACATCAGTGCTCATCGATGGCGTCTGATGTCACAGATTGGAAGATTACCTCTCCATGATTTTGCTGGACCTTCCAGATTAAACAATCTTTGTCATCAGTGCACCAAGATTTGGCGTCCATCTCACATGTTGGTTGGTGATGACAAATACAGAGATAATGACGACAATATTGCGCAACCGTTCCCAGATCAGTCTAGATATTCAGTGACATCTGATTACGTTCAGCCTTCCCTTAACATCACCACCGAATTATGATTGTTAATATGCTTTACAGTAGGGAATGGCTCACAAATTATAAGATTATACTATCGGTAAGTCACAGAAGAAATATATCAAATTCTACCTGGAAATAAATTATCATTCTACAAGATAATAGGACACGTCAATCGATTACCTTTGTACAATGTGGTGACATGTAAATTCGAATCTCAATCATCGGTGAACCAACAACTTATCATCTCGACTATTCACAAATTTGGTTGAACTGTGAACAGTCAGTCTTGTTTTGTACGTGATGAAATCCGTTCTCGTGAATACGAAATATTATTAACGACATACTACAGCTTTTGTTTCAACATCAAGTCACCCTTTTTTAAGTTGTTTATACCAAAACTATACAAAATGTAAACGCTGTTAGCAGAAACTGTACAATCTGTTTCACTGTTTTCAATTCCAACAACGAATATACTTGGTTTGAATCTGTTGGTTCACCAGACATCGATGACCATGAGGAAATACAATTTTGTGATACCTGCACAACCAGATACTCTAATGCCATATTGTAAGTAACCTTTTTACTGTAATAAAAATGTGAATTGTACTAATGGGTCGGCCAACTTATTTATTCCGTTTACTCAAAATTGACTAACATACTTCGTAGGCCTTAAGGGGTTTCGCTGGTAAGCTGGTGGCCTAACTGTTTGAGCTGACTTTTGGTCTCGATTCTACAATTTCTTGAGACTCACTGATATATTTCGAATCGTGATATCAATACCCTATACTCGGTATGTATGTTCAGTTTCAGACGTCACAATTCATTGTCATGGATTGAAATGAATGATATTAATAATAATAAAATAACAACTGAGGAAGGGTCCATCACAGACTCTTCCAATGATGATGACGATAACAACAACACCAACAATGTCATCCACAATGTCACCTTTGAGAGCGATGAAAAAGGATAATGGACGATGTCTGAGGATAAAGACATCGTTATTGCACATCAGTTCCCTAACCATGTTCTCTACTCTTCATCACCTTCTGAGAATTTTGATTTTAATGATGTCACAACTGAGGAAGAGTACTCACTATACTCTTCTGATGATGATGATTACGATAATACATTCATCAATTTTGATGAAGACGATGAAGGGTATGGTACGATGTCTGAGGATGACGGGGTGTGGTAACAATGTCAGATCACTATTAAATATATATATTAATTGTAAATATTAATATTAAGTACAATAAACTGTAATAATGAACATATGTTTTTTTGTTTTTTTGGTATTTTTTGGTTTTTGTTATTTGTTTTTTGTCTTTTGTCTTTTGTTTTTCATTAATATATGTTAGGATAGTCCATACAGTAAAAAAACATTTGTTTTATTTATAAGTTATGGTGAAAAAGGAAAAAATGTACTGCGTATGGGTGTGTATAAATGAAATTGTAAGATTGTGAGAGGGGGGAAGAGATGTGTGAGTATGTGTGAGAAAAATGCAAAACATTTTCATATAACCATTCATGAATGGCACATAGTGCCTTTTGCTAATGGCGTGTAGTGCCTTTCATTAATGGCACGTAGGGAAAATAAAAAAAGGGAGTGCCCAATGGGACTTTAATAATGGTGGCCGTAAAGAGAGCCTTTAAAAAAAAAAAAATCTTGTAAAAAAAAAGCCAATTATTACCAAAAAAAATTAAAGTTTGGGTAAATAAAAAAATAAGTTACTGCAGAGTCTGGGAAAAATAAAAATAAAAATGTCTCACAAATATAAAAATGTCCTACAAAATAAAAAAAATGTTTCTCTGAATCACCCATGATTATGTCTTCATTGGTCATTGTTGTCAGAGCTCAACTTCTCTACCAACATCTCATTATACAACTGGCAAAAATTTAAGGTGTCGTCAAAGTGGTTGTTGCCAGTTGAAATTTGTTGTTGGGATGTTGTTGAGGGTGGTGAAGGTGTTGGTTGTTGTTGCTGCTGCTGCATCTGACATCGTCGTTGTTCCTGTTGTTGAGGTGGTAATGGTGATGATAATGATGATGATGATGATAGTGTTGTCAGTTCAGTTTCAACATCTTCCAATGATATTGGTCCATACTGAACCAGAACATTATCATTATCATTGTTCATCACTCGATGCCGATAAATGTGGCAGTGGTTGATGAATCTCAATTTCAATCACAACCTGATAACCACCACATTCATCGTCACTCGAATTATCAGCAGCAGCATCAGCAGGAATGGGAGCAGGAACATTAGCCAGAATGAAAGTGGGAATATGATAAGGGGTGGATGTTGGTACAGGGTTGTTGAATTTGGCTGTTGTTGTTGATAGCTGTGATGACAACGATGTTGGTGTTGGTGGTGGTAATGGCGATGATGATGTTGGTGTTGCTGGTGATGATGGCAACAACAAAGATGATGTTGATAATAGTGGCAGTAGTGACAGCTGTTGCGGACATGTACAGGGGTTGGCCAAGTGGTTGATGTGGCTCCGCAACCACATGAAGAGCACCATGAACATAACCACCATTGGCCCTCAAATCTACACCCCCATTACAAGTACAATTTTGTGTGGGTTTCATCACAAAAAATTAAAAAATCAACACAAAAAAACCCAATTGAAAAAATCACAAGAGTAAAATGAGTGAGCAATATGAAAGAGCAAAATGAGAGAGAAAATACGTCCTTACTTTTAAGGGAGCTGGCCAATGAATGAATTTTTTGAAAATAATTTAGTAATACTTATCTGGGGAATTACCCTAACATGGAGGATCAGAAGAAAGTGATATCATTCATGGTAGTTGTCATTGTTATTGCCATTGTCAACGGTAGCAATAATGTCTTATCGCAATCAAACTCTTTTACAGACGATAAAATAATGAAGCAGCTGAAACAATGACAATGGCAAACTATATTGCAAGCAACAAAAAATGACAAAAGATTTTATTTTTATTTTTTTGGTTTTGTTATGTGTGTAGATTAAATTTGTTTCATCCTCATTATAAATATATTGAGACCCAAATACCAAAATCTGTCAACTTTTTCACAGATCACCTGCAGCGACATAAAACATAACGGGTGTACAAACTTATCCCAAAAATAGGCCGATGATACCCACAAACGTTCCAAACAATCTCCGACTTTTTAATGTCTAAAAACTACCCACTTTTTCCCCACTTATTTGGCAAACTGTTCGTTTACAACAATCGGTAATAGGTATCCTTTAATAATCTTTTGGCCATACACACTTTTGAAATTCCAAATATATTGTACACAGCTGTGTTGGCTGCACAAAATCAAACATTACTTTACAACGATTACTATGAAAGTTGAGAACTATAAACCTAAGTTATTATTTACATAATATATAGGTACGCACTTATTATCCTTCAACACATCGTTAATCGCGTTCAAGAGTATTTCTTTGGTTAGAGACTGGAGATCTAATTGTACAGCAACTTCTAGTTCACTGAGAAATGCAGCATTTGAAAACTGGTCAACGAAAAGTGGGATAATAATCATCGGCACTCCAGCGTCAATCGCCTCGTACATTCCAGATATTCCACCATGACTGATAAATAACTTTACATTTTTGTGAGCTATTACATGTAAAATATAGACAAAATTAAGGGATAGACTAATTTCCTCACAATGCCTTAAATTACTGTTTTAAATAAAATCAAGATGATAACTGATTTATGAAGACTTTTAATAAATTAAAATGATAATTTTGTCAATTTCAAAAAAATTTTTAATTGTAATTCCTAAAATTGGTTGTACCAATTTTCATATAAAACGTTCATTTCCATTTATTTACCCATACTTAATATATTTTTTAAACTTTCTCAAGAAAATTGAGGGGAAAATAGCCAGTGTGTACCTACTCATATCCAAAAAGAAAATAATGTAGTTTTGAGTCCATTTTAAACTTATGGAGAGGGGTACAATGATTAAAATAGGGTGGCAGTTTTGTGAGTGATTCCTCAAAGTTCAAATGTTAGACAGAACGTAATACAATTAAACAAATTCATGGAAATACATACCCATAGTTTTAACAATTAATGAAAACATCATAAGAGCTTAAGGTATCTATAGGACGATAGAAATTGGTATTTAAAATAACTCTAACGCATATTTTCATCCATTTTTAAATATGACAAACATATTCGTCTACATGTTTTCGAATACCAAAAATGTAGGTACTCATCAATAATGAAAACGTACTATAGCTCTTTGTAAACAACCACTAAATTACCCGTATTTGATTTTATGAATATAGGTAGATATAATGTCTGTATATTCATGACCTAATTGTGACTGCCCCTCGAGTATATTGCGATTCAGCACAACCCGATAATAACAATCCCCTACCTCACTTAGCCTATCCATCACATACACTTACATACCCCAAACGAGTATATAAACCCTCGATTCGAAGGAATATGATATAGTTCCTCCACAATACCTAGAGCTTCTCTTATAGAGCTACTAGTGAATAGACAGTCTTTTCTAAAGGGTTATAATCACATATGTTAAATCTATTTTATAGTAATTAACATATTATTTTGTACTGTTGTCATACAAATTATTATTTTATTAAAAGTTTTAATCAAACATTGTGTTTTGAATATTATTGAGTCTCTCAAATACGTTAAGGTCCACGATAGTTATGGATGATAAATTGAATATTTAAATTATTATAGAGGTATTAATGCTTGTCCAGTGTTAAATATCTCATGTATGGTGTAACACTGAAAGTGGTTCTAATTAGGTACATTACCACCTCTTTTGGCCATTACAATAACTAATTTATTTTGAAACATAAAAACGTAAATTGTAGCATTCATCTTTTTAATGGTACAACACAGAAGGTTTTATAAACTAATTACTCAAGTTCAGGAACTGGAGCAAATGTTGAACGTAGTAAAAATTACTCTTTCAAAAATATGGAATCAATCAAACAAAATCAATTTTTTGATAAGGAAATTAATGCCAATATCCATCAGGGGTTTGAACTGACTAACTTAATGCCACTAATTTTTTTTTAATTCTGGTTAGCCTCTTCACTTCACATGTACAAAGGTAACAATTTTTTATTTATCTGTTTTCATTTTCCCAGTTATACTCCTACATTTCAGGATTACATTACTTTTCATACATTTTTTAGCTTTTTTTTATATCATCCTCAATTATATCATATCAATGATTATTAATTTAGAATTTGAAGAACCACTCATGAAAGACGCTACGTACCTAGTATTAAGTCCAGATCAACCAGATTTACTCACTTAAAATATCTCTTTGCGGAATCCAGTCCATAATTAGAACGTTTTCCGTGACATTATCCACATGTTCTTCAAATTTCCAAATTACTCGCTGTTGCAAATTGGCAAATGTGTCTCGAAAGATATTTCTCAGTTCCGTTTCAATAACGTTACTTTGGGTGATGGAACCGAGGGAAAATACAATGACACCATTTTCAGTTTCATCCATAAATTTATTCAAATTCTGCAATTGAAATTGAAAAATTTTTAAAGTTTTACTGCATAACTTGTTGAACAGTGCAGACTGAAGCACCCATCACTTACTGTTGGCAGTGGTTTAACAGGTGTCAAATGTATGCCGGCTATTTCTATTACATTCGGTACCAATGGTGTTGGAAAAATACTAGAATGAAAGTTACTAAATAGCAGTGAAATTTTAGGATTTTTCTTTGAGTCAAATTCAGGAAAATATTCTCGATAAAAATCATGTAACAAAGGTTTCCAAAAATATGCTTCCAATAAATTAAAATATACATTATCTAATGCATTTAGAATTCTTTGAAAAAATGACATTTTTTGAGGATATGATGACCAATGAGTTGGTTCACATAATGGGTGAGGATTACCAAATATTTCATCATTTACTGTCCATGATCGCATAGAAAATGTCCCAATAATGACCGGTATTTGTAGTTTCTCAGCCAAAGGTAGAAAACATTTATACAATATAAGCATTTCGACAAACATGACATCGTATTTTTTGACGTCCGATTTTAGTAAATTCTGTAACAAGATGACAATTTATTCTTGTGAGAAGTACCAGAATTTATAGAAATCAACATACTGTAAAAATAATAATTCAGAAATAGCCTTAGGCATTTGTTTTGCCCTTGATTTGAGGCAGATCTCGAAATTTATCATAGATTAAAATTTTTCTGATTCATTCCTCATCTATCACTAATGTTCGAATCAGTGATGTTAATAATTTTTTGGGCTAATGGCTTTTATAAGATTTATTATTTAAAACCTTCAATCACTACCAAATGAGTTATCCTTTTACTCTTAGGCCTAAATGTTTCATCGTTCATATTTATGGACAAAAACTTACTAAAGAAACCAGCTACAAGAACTTGCCATAACTATTTCTATGATATTTTTTGGTATTTTGAGTAATTTAATAGGTAGTGAAATATATGAATGATAATAAAATATCGGTTGCTATCTACATGTACTCAAAACCTACTATACATGCAGGGTACGTCTGAATATTATGTCCAAATGAAAACACCTTGTATAACTTTTTGAGACAAAAAAAAAAATTCTATAAACAATTTATTCTATTTTCATAATTGAAAGAACTACAATTCTTTATTTTGGTTTTTGGTTATTTTTGGCATCAAAATAAATTTGAAAAATTTATTCTCTCTTTTTTTTCAATATTATTCTCTGATAAAACTTAACGAAATAAGGAAAAAAACCTCAATAAATTTGTAACCTATTTCTGAAATTGAAGGAACTAACTGCCTCGAATTTTTATTATATTTTTTTTTTAATAATTTTTCTGAAATTTGAGATTTTGGAACTTTCCTACCTACACTGACTTACTTTGGAAGTTATGAATGTATAAGGATAATAAATACGTCACCCTATGTACCTATTTTCTCATCACGTGATTGTGTCGAATAACTTTCATACTCTAGAATTAAAAAGGAAATTTTCATGAAGATGATATTTTGTAAAAGTTGCCAGCTTATGTAAAGGATATGCAATTTATTTGACAAACATCATAAAAATGTCTAGGATAAAACTGTCTTAGTAAGTCTGGGGTATGCAATTTTTTCAATTCATAAGTTTATAAAGTGTATTAGGTGATTCTTATTTCTTGTAAGATTAGCAAGTTAGATTGAATTCCAGTTATTCAAAAAATAAACATTAAAAATTTAAGGTAGTCTAGTTCCTTCAATTTTAGAAATAGTTTACAAGTTCATAGAAATGTTTTTTCTTTTTTCATTGAAGTCTTTCAGAGTACCCACATAATTTAAAAAGATGAAAGAATTATTATTTTTTATTTAGTTTAATCTCAAATGTAATAACCAAAAAACAAAAATAAAAAGAATCATAGCTCCATTAATTATTAAAATAAACAAAATTTAAAAAAAATTACTCATCCCCAGTATATTTCCAGGAGAGAAACAGATGAAATCAAGCCATGATATATATGTGGGTGGTGATGAAAAGACTATCACAGTAGAGGAGCCGAAGGCATCAGCACATCATGTTCATCATGAGTGGGTGGATGTTTTTCTCCAATTTGTGAGGCCATCATCGACTACAAAGAAGTTAATCAACACCTATCTCACCTGAGCGAGAGGAAGCAAAGCTCTGTAGGCTCAACTCTAAAAAAGAATCAGGTTGATTTAATGTTGATGAAGTAGAACTATGCAGTTTAATGCTGGGTAGATGGTGGTGGTACTGGCAGCAACTGCTCTGTTGATTGAAATAGTCTGAGGATAGTGACTCATTAGCAATCTCCAGTCAAATCAATAACCAGGTGTGTGTATTGAATAGAGAATGGGGCAATATGAGATAGCCTATTCTAGTTATGTCATATGAAGCAGGAGAAGATAGATGGTGATTGGAAAGACGCAATGAAGGCAACAGAGTCCAAGTAAGTCATTGAAGACTGTTCCAGCAAGACTCAGCTGGACACAGGGAATATTGTGGTTTGGTACTAGAACAAGATTACCATGACCACCGTAGCTATCAAATTGTGTAACAAGTTCCAGAGGTTGAAGGAGCACTAGCTAGTACAGAGGCTATAGCTGCAGTGGTAGCTGGAGCTGTGATCACAGTGTCAGGAAACTGCAATACAAATGACTGCTCAAGTGCAATGGCTTCAGCAGCAGCAATGACCGCCAATTGAGAGCTTACCAAGTATTGCATCAACAAAGTTTGTTTCACGACAGAGGACAATCTGTTATAGAGCAAAGCAAGGGTTACAGTATTGTCAATGTCACCATCATTAAGTTGAACCAGTTTGTGCTGGAAGACACTTGGTTTCTCTCCAGGCTCACTGACCATCTGTTCGTAGATTTGCCATACCCTGGTGTTGTTTGAGATGAGAACTCCTCAAGAATCAACTGCAGGAGATTACTCTGGGTCGGGAGAAAACCTGAGATGACTGTATACATCTGGCTCTCCAAAGCATTGCAGTGTGCTTGTGCCAAGTTCTTGGTCTATTGTAGCCCAACCCTTATGTTCCTCACATTGAACTGTGGCAGTGCAGTCAACATGTGAGGAGGGGTAAATGCTACTGCTGGGAGATTTAGTGAGTGGGTCATAGTAGATGTTGATTGCCAATGAAGTACTGACTATAGTTTGAGGAGGGAATGATCATTGTTCTTATTAACCTGCTGTAGTGGCTGCCTTTGTACCTTCCTCCAAATGGTGTAGAGGATGCCAAGGTTGTGGTGAGGTAGGTAGTTACTGATGAAAATGTTATTGTTGTGGTACTGATAAGAGGCATGTGTACACTGGTAGGTACACCAATATCCTCTAACTTTGACCATCTCCCACTCTTCAGTGTTGTGGAGGACCCAACAATAGTGATGAGAGAAGAGAGAGCCAGTCAAACAGCTGCTGGTTTATTGCTATCAATCTGTTTCAGGAGAGGAAACACCACCAGTGGGTAGGAAAATTTGAAGACCATTTGAGTTCAGCCAGATTGAGGGTGTCCTCGATGATCATCTTGAAAAAGACAGTTCTACTGCTAAGCTACAACCTTCCTGATCAACCTGTGACTGATGAGTGAAGAGAGAGGAAGCTGATAAAAGTTGCCACAGCCTTATTTTTCTAACATTCCTTAGATAAGAAGAGATTTAATTATTGAACAGTATGAGATGCCTGACCCGTGATTTTCCTTGAATGAAATATGTTTTCTCCCTTCAACATTTCCCCTGTTTTTTTTCTCTCTCAAAATTTTTTTTTTTCATTATATTCGCTGAATTATTCCTTTCGAATTATTACATACGAATTTCTTCAAGTAGTATTATATTTGCTACGTATTTTTTCTCCTACGCAGCTAGGCTACAGATTCAAACTTGTATCGATGTACTTAGCCTGTCCGTGTTCTCATTATTTGCCACATAGCCTAGCCATGAAATACGTACACTTACACAATAGCCTACAATGTATACTCGTAGCTGCTTGCCTAACTTTCGGCCGTCTGTATGGTTGCTCACCTAACAGACTGAAAAATATGTTAAATTTTAAACTGTTGCAGCAGCCGAAACATTTCATCTTTTTTTTGCACAGGATTGGCTGTAATTCAATGGCGTGATTGATGTACGAGACAATGCAATTGGTGGTGAGTTCTGGGGGGAAATTTCTCTCGATACCTAGCGCAATCCTTGTAGCCTAGCCTACACTTCAGTTAAATTTTAGCAGTCGGATCGCGCTGTGTAGAGGTTTCCACCTCGAAAGTGTTTTTTTTTGGCCATCTATTTTTCACTCAAAATTAAGAATACTTACTCGAAGGGGCCTGCCCTCATCGTTTAATGTTACAGTAAATAATCGCGAATTGTGTGTCTAAAATTATCCTTGCTTTCAAGGTTTCAAGCTCATTTTTGGAAAAAACGAAACATCTGATTTTAACACTTTTCTTATAGTTTCGTCCATTAGGGCAGCCAATTTGTAAGCCCTTTTTTTGTGTTAATCAAAATCAAAAATACTATTTAGCTCTCAAGGTCAAATTTGAATTTTGGCCCTTTCAAAATTCAAAAAAGGTCGCAGAGAGGTGCAGAAACCGCACCTCCATAGTGATCCTGTAACAAACCATACTGAGCAATGGGAGCAGGGCTGAGATTCCAGTAGTTGTGAATTTCTTCCAACTTTTTGCTGTTTCACCTGCATCAGTGTTCGTCAGCAGGGCTACAACAGCTGGATCAACAAGGGGCGCTTCCAGAACTACACCACCGGAACTTGCATCGTCTCCAGGCTGCTGTGGAGCTGTCAACAGAGGATCAGTAAATATATGGTTTTTCTATTACTCTGTTTCGGTCACTCTTTCTTGGGGATCAAAATTTAATATGATAGCCTAATAATCAGGCACATGGTGGGAAAGGGGTGGTTGGCTATACTGGTGATTGGGTGCCTGTTTGAAATGGTGAATTTTCCTTTTTTTCCTCAATTGTCTATTCCTACACTTGGCCATGCAGGTGTTCCTATATTTTACTTGCTTATCTGTTGGCTCTTTTTTTCTTTGTTGTGTGTGGTTTTTGTGATTTTTTCGGACATCACAAGTACATAGGTCAATAAACAATATTGAAACCTATCTTCGAGCTCTGCTGTCGATTGGACTTTGTGTGCCTCAACATACTTCAAATTTGAAAGTTTTCAAAACAGTTTTTTTGGGAAAAATTTTCTAACAATAGGTAGTCCAAGTATAAGTAAAAATATCGCCGTCACTTTATTTATTGATAATTAATTAATTAATTAACCTGTATATCTGCGTTTTCCATAGCTCTGTAACAATAATTTGAATTAATCTGGCCCACTACGGAGAATAATTTCCACAAAGACATGTTTTTTAAATTAATATTCGCATCATCATTGGAACCAAATCCTTTGATCTTCAAATCGATATAGGTGACATTGGTATGAGGGTTACTGTCAGGATAAGGACTGATTAGTGTGACATGGTGACCAGCATTAGCCAGAGTAGTCACTATCCGCTTGTGAAAATAGTAATGACTTTTTGCTGCCAAAGGAAACATCCCAAGAATTCTTTCACTGTCACAGAGCTGAATTCCAATACAGAAGAAAAAAATGAATTTCTGAAAATAATCAATTTGAAATGAAAGTTCACATAGTATGAAATTTATTAGAGCAATCATATTTCCACATCTTGAACCCTGGTACTTGAAGTGAGTTGGTGGAATATACCCAAAAATTTAGTCAAAAAACCTTAGTAAGCAGGTAATATATTTGTTTAGGTTTAAACTCATTTTTGGAAAATTCACTTCATTTTAAAATTTTGGGGATGTACTTTGCTTGTAAGTAGGTTTTAAAATTTATGATATTGCTCGAAAGTTAGCCATTTAAGAGACAAGCATTATTATACCTTTTAAATACTATTTTTTACAATTTATTCAATATGACTATTTTTCCATTGATTAAGAACTGGTACTTTCTTTTATCTATACATATAAGTAATATTAATTAGAGTTGATGGTAATAACGTCATATTTGGTTATGAATTGAAAAATGTTCTGTCTCATCCCCAGGCATTTTTATGAGGCCAGTTTTAATAATCCGATTTTTAACAGTGAAAACCATCTCAGTAAAGCCTTAACCTGAATTAATGTACGTGTAATACTTCCTTTATATTTGTGGGCCAAACTTTCGTCCATTTTTGTCTTGGAAGAATGAATTTTACGTTTTTTAATTTTTGTTCACATTCATTTTTTGATTCACCACTGTCATGAAAATTGTCAATTTTAGGAAATTTCTTAAAGTAAAAGCAAAAAAAAATATATTAAATAGTATACTAACCAAATTCTAAAAAATTAACCATGAAAGATTTTATCACTGACAATAATCTGGCTGGAAACTAAAATTATAGGTTTAGGTATTCAGGCAGTATGGGTATGGGATTTGTACCCATACTGGCTGAATACCTAAACTCTCCGCTTCACCACCACCCAAAATATGGCACTGTTCTCACTCGGCTACAGCGACAGTTGACAGTGATCGAGGGAGAAATATAGGAGAAGTATATGTAAAGCTGATGTGTGGTAGCAGCCACACCACTTCCCCCCAATAAAGCGGAGCGTAATACAGCCAATTTGGTTAGTAGGTGTGTGCACCAGAGCATGGTAGATGCCCCCTTCATCATCACCCTGTGGCGCACAACCTATAGCGCCATCACGTTTTTGTGGAGGTGAGGTGACAAACTACCAAGTGGCTCGCGTGTCTGAGAGGGGGCATTGTTCCCATCTCTCAGCATCACGTTAAGGTCACCACTTCAGGTATTCAGGTGGCACAGGGATTTGAACCCTTACCAGCTGAATACCTAAATGCTCCATCTCACCACCACTCAAAATATAGCACAATTCTCACTCAGCCACGTGTTGGGTGATGTTGATCGAAGGGGAAGTATACGTAAAGCTGAAGTGTGGTAACTGACAAAAAAGGTATACTGACTTCTGTATGCTTATACATTGAGAAGTCCGAGATCTGGACCTTAAAATAAAAATTATTTCCGATTAAATAAAACAAAATAATGATGTCACAATTTCAGACAATTCTTCGAGAAACAAAATTCAAATTCGGACATTATATTATCCAAATTCAAACTCATATTCAGATGAAGACGTGAAGACAGAAATAAAATCTGATTCTCTTTCAGGCAATTATAATGCATTTTATTTCAATAATGACTCTTCCAAATTCAGACAATAATTTGGTTCGATCCGACAGACTGGCGCCATGAGATATATATAAGATGAAGACGAATTGAATGGAAGTAAAAACCCATCGACGGACAT